>OX411311.1:99130950-99475658 GCA_948150685.1 Rhaphigaster nebulosa
CGTCCTCAAAACCTATTCTGTCTCGGTTTGAAGAACTTGTTCCACCATCAAAACGGTTCGAAACTGAACGAGATCGTAAGCGACTTCGTTCCGAATGAATGTAGTTTCCTCCCAACGTTTTTAGGATTTGTTCCTTTCCGTTTTCGTTCCAATCTGAGATTACATTCTTTCTTTGTCCAAATTAAATAACTTTCTTCAGTATGAATGTATGATCGCAATTTGCAAATCATAAACATTACCAAATCCAAATACATGGCAACAAACTTACTCAACTAAATCAAATAACTTTAGATTGACTAAATAAAAAATATAGTTCTGTTACACCAATTTAATGATATTCAATGAGCTCACTGAAAGTTTCACAAAGCATAGAAAAAATTATTAGGAATTGTTAACCCACAAAGATTCCGCTTTATATTTTATTTAAAACGGGAAATAGTTTGAGCCGCTAAAATCCATTCACCCGTTCACGAAATGTTAGAAGAAAGGTCGAAAAAGTTTAACACTCGTTTTCCTTTTAGCATGAAACAGTTGGGAAATTGTTTGAACCGCTAAAATCCATTCACTAAACAAAAAATAAGAGGAAAAGTGAACGAAAAGTCAGAAAATGTTCACGCTAATTTTCTTTATTTGTTGTTTATAAATCCAAATCGGAACGAGGACGGGAACCAGTTCCAGCGGTGGAACGAAACGAGTAGTTCCGTTCTGAGTGTTAGTTGGAACACACCATCCCCGGTAGTGAGTCGCACACGCCTCAGAAGATTATAAACACTTAAATTATAAACTATCCACGCTTGTTGACGTTGATAATGTTTTCGTAAACGAAAAATAAGAGGAAAAGTGAACGAAAAGTCAGAAAATGTTCACGCTAATTTTCTTTATTTGTTGTTTATAAATCCTAATCGGAACGAGAATGGGAACCAGTTCCAGCGGTGGAACGAAACGAGTAGTTCCGTTCCGAGTGTTAGTTGGACACACCATCCCCGGTAGTGAGTCGCACACGCCTCAGAAGATTATAAACACTTAAATTATAAACTATCCACGCTTGTTGACGTTGATAAAGTTTATGTTTTGATTCCGTTTTATTGTCAGTTTTATTCAACACAATGCCTCCTAAACCAGCTTCCTGTAGAATGTTAAGAAATTGTTATCATTATTCTAATAAAGACATATAGTATTCGTTCCAAGTGACAGCGTGTTCATTCTTTCTTACTGTCAGGTGTTTCGCACCTTTCTAATGACATATTCTGGAGCAGAGGTTTCCACATTTAATATCATGGCGTATTCCACATTGCAGATAAATGGGCGTAAGCCTACCTGATCTTATGGCATTAATATTAAAGATCGTCTCCATAAAAAAAATTACAATCTGTTTACAAAATTTTATTAAACAAATACAACAATATATATTGCAGTAATTTGCTCAAAAAAATAACCAAACGAAACTTAAGCTCAAAAATCCAAAGAGCTTTCAATTTATTCTAATATAAGAACAACAATAGTAAGATTCACATCAATACTCCAACAAAAAAAAAAAATCTGCAAATAAGAGTGTATTCATCAAAGAAGAGAAATTTGGGCATTGGGAAGAAAAGCATAAATATTTTTTAGTTGGAAGCATATTGTTTATTTACAATAAAGGGCATCAATGCTAGGCTAGCACCAATTGATGGGGTTCCATTTGACACATAAGTCCTCTTCAATACTGAGCACGTTCGCCTTTCTACGATAACCGTTCTGAATGATTTTTAATTATTGTAGATCGTGTTTATTTATCTTATGACTGGTGTATTGATTCTTTTTAAAAAATCCTTATCCCTCATTGAACGTGTCAAAAAATTGTATCGATGGTTTTTGTTTGATTGTTCCCGTACCAACTGCAAAGTCCAAGTGCCACCGTCTGGGAACCTCTGTTCTAGAGCTAAAATTGCAACTAAGTAGTTGAATAGTAATTGCTAGTATTAAAGTAAATTCATAAATTAAAGAAATAAATCTTTTCAAAAATTTCATAAAATTACATAAGTCATATTACTGCGTTTGTTCAGTTTTGTTGATAATTCAGCATTATCATTTAACATCTAGCCTTCTCTACTGCCATTATCGCACATATATTATCTGAAAAGTATTTATTATCGTAGCAACTGAGTCAGGAATAATTCATATACGGTGCGAAATTTTCTGCTTCGCTCCTGTAATCAGTTTGTTGTTTAACACAAATGCTTATTTAACATTCCTTTATCGATTTTTTAACAGTTCATTTACAAAAGATAAACTACACGAATACATATAACAATGATAGATTGTACTAATCTCCCTCTTTATTACGAAAATATAAATAAATTTGAGTAATCTTTATAAATTTTTCAATTTCAATCCAACGATTTCACATTACTAATTTTGCTATTAATTTAAATACTCTGAGATCCTGACTTAAAAAGGCCTTGCGATTTTCCCTTTTCTGTGTGCCCGGAGAGGGCTATATTTTTTAAGACTAACATGACAAAACAGGGAACCGGAGCGGCCCTAACGGTCACCAGCAGGCTAGATTCCAGGCCATTCTCCAGGAATTCAGGCTCTTAATTTGATGCCTCTTCCAGTGTACCAGTCAGTCCAGGAGGCTGCTGGCATCATAATGGTATATCAAGGAGTTAATTTCTTTTCTACTCACACGTGCATAATCATCCTCGTGCATAAGTGAAACAAGAAAAAAAATGTCATTTCAAGTTACAGAAACTGTGAAGTGATTAATGAATTAAAATTTATATAATTTTATTATTATTATTAGAATAAGGCAATCCACAACAAAGTGATTTCTGCTTATATCTATTTGCCCTAGTAATAGCATTGTAATATATTTCGAGTCGTTCTAGATGAACCTGAAGATGGCTTGAAATCTGGCCAAAACGTTGTAACAAATTAATATTAAACGTGGTGATAGAGCTCAATATATTTAAATGGAAATGATAAATAGTGCTGATTTTGTGTGTTTGCGTTTTATATTGATTGTTGCGTGACTCGCAAAGTAGTTGTTGACTCATATGAGACCGCCAAAAAAAAAAAAAAATAAAAAAAAAAATCACTTCATATTTACTTTTAATTAATTCACTACAATACTTCAGTAGGTACTTTATAATTGATTGCGTCGTAATAATATTAAATTAAATTAATTATTAATCTAATTAAAGCCTCTAATAATATATTAATTATTTGTTCTCTCTTTTCTTCCTCCCCTTTGTCTCAGAGCTGAGCCTTCTGAGCAGGAGCCTTGACATCGATAACCGAATAAACCTGGATTGATGACCTAATCATGCTGCTAATAAACCTTGACTTCTCATTGAAAAATTCTCGTTGATCAGTCACATTTCATGGATCCAATTGCCCAGAACTACGCACTAACGTAATATGTATTTATAACGTATTATGTATTACGTAAAACTAACTTATTATGTATTAATGTTTTAGTAATAATTTTGCTTTTTGGCTCACAAAATTTTTTAAATGATATCATTTTCCATATGACTATATTAATTCTAATCAAAAGTTCTTGAGAAAGATTGGCTAATGGGTCATTCTTCGAAGGGTGGGATATTTTATAATAATTTTCTTATTAATTTAGATATCACTGTAATTTTTTCAATTGTTGTCAAAATTTTCCATCATAATTGTTTCTAGAACGGAAGATAAAAGTGGGTGAGGGGATGAGCATGGTAGAATGGGGGAGTCAGGAAGAGGAAATATTACAAGAAAATAATTACAATAAAATTAAAATAATTATAGTTTTACTGAAATATCTTTAGTTTTAATAACTTTTAGTTAAATTATAGCATTATTTACAAATCATTACAAAACGTATGATATAAATTAATTTTAGCATATTAATAAAGCAACTAGACATATTAAATGAAATATAATTTTTATAATGAATACAAATGGAGGGCGCGAGGTTTTTGTGATCTGTCTTTGTTTACGGATTAGGTCTTAACTTTAGAGTAAATATCCATATGTACACCATATCAATTCCATAAAACCTCAAGATCTACAATAGATATTCGTCAAATATATAACTTAATTTCTCTATTATATGTGGAGTTGAGGAGTGAGAATTACCAAACACAAAGTAAATTTTTTAACTTAACATTTCACAGTAACAGCATTATAATGGAGGTTTCTTTCATCATCGATTACAATTTGGTTTGGAGGGAAATGGTAAGGCTTGGCAACTGTGAGGGAGTGAGGGTTTTAACGAGTAGTACATGTTTACATATGTGAAATTATTATGTATTAACATGAAAGCTAACCC
Source organism: Rhaphigaster nebulosa (assembly GCA_948150685.1). Lineage (NCBI taxonomy): Eukaryota > Metazoa > Arthropoda > Insecta > Hemiptera > Pentatomidae > Rhaphigaster > Rhaphigaster nebulosa. The sequence continues at coordinate 99,135,251 of OX411311.1, forward strand.
ATGATAAAGCAATTTAAGACCATGCTTAAAAATCAATGAAAAAATGTCGACAAGATACATCCAAAAAGACCGATTTCTGTATGGGACTTTAATTTCTCTATTTTCGATGAGCGACGTATATAAAATTTGAATGAAAGGCACAAGGCAGAAGCGTTAGAAGCCTAGTCTAGGATTTTATTATCTCATCAAAAAGGAACACATTGAAATTGTGAACACTCCTTAAGCATGATATAATATCCCTTAGGATTCTCCCTTACTCTTCTCATATTACTCTCAAAAGCATATTGAAAATTTTCAACGTGGAAATACCGTTTTATAATGGCGCGATATTAGTTGAATCTTAATTGTTTTATATTACGTTAGCTGTAAAGTACCCAATCTCTAAGATCATAAAAATGTTCAGAGAGATAACAAAGTTAAATATGTTTGGACACGTTCCTAAGGTTTTTCATGTTGTCGAATGAGTAATAATTTGTTACATGCTAATTATTGAAGCAGAAAGTGCTATTCAACTTCGTAGAAAATCAAAAAGTTCTGTACAATTTGACCGAATTTGCCAACTATATTAAATCTTTTAATTTTCCCAATTATATTATGAAATTTTTTATTTTTCCCAACTATTTTTAGATTTGAATTTTTCACTTGCCGGTGAATGTTAATGTTGACATTTAACAATAATTTTAAATCTGTTCAAACGCAGCATTGTATCAATAAAGCCCTAATTTCTTAACTTTAAAGGCATTGTAATTGGTTTTAAATTTTAGTAACTCTTCGAGTAAAATATTTTACCACAGTTTTCTCAGTTTGAAGTAGGTTCTTTAATCACTAATTTCACAACTTTTTGGATTTTCAAACCATTGGAGGGGATGCGCCCTTTTTGCTCCCCTCTATGACGATGTCCATGAGCACAAGTGATACGTTAAAAATGTTGTTGGATGTAATAATTCTGAAGATTATGTTGAAACTGATGAATCAGATGTAATATAGTAATACCAATATTTCGGTGTATTATCACACGAAACTCATCGGTTGGTGAGCAGAAAATACTTTTTCTGCCTCTAATTAAATACTCAGATGTCCAACAACAAAACAATAGCCAACAAAAATTATTATTAAACCGCAGTTTTGATGATTTCTTAATATTACTTAATAGTTATATAAGATGAGAATAACTTCATCATCTCTATTACCTATTCATTTACACAAGGCAGTAAACATTTTCATACATTTTTATATAAAAGAAGCAATAAAAAAAAAAAAAAATCTGAGAATCTTTAAATCAATAAACTTATATTACAGATTTTATTGGCCCTGTAAGATAAAGCCAAAATAAAATAAAATAATAATAATAAAAAATAAATAAATAAATATTTGAAAATTATTCTTTAATTAGGGATTGATGATTGGATTAATCCTTCAATACCATCATGCGGATGTCAACTAATTATTCTTTAAATTTTGAACTCATTCATCTTCCTCAAAACGTATCCTTTCTACAATTTCTCGTTTCTAACGAAGTAGCTACCTTTGAAGACCTTTACAGTAGAAGTTTGAAATTCGTATTTTATTCATTCTCATGAATTCCTTCTCTGATTCTTTGTCCGACATAAAATATGCAGATTCGGAAGGGATGACTGTCGACTTTCTCTCCTCTTTGATATTCAGGAGGTTATACTTAGGCGTTAAAATTGGGAAGATATTATTTCTCTTCAAAAATGAAATTACCAGACCCCCTTCCATGCTCACAAAATATAGTGATTGACGATATGTCTTGAGCTAATAATAAATAGTTCTGTTCATAAATAAATTTATATAATTTTATCTTTAAAAAAATTAAATACCCAGAAATTTTACAAATGTCCTATTAACCTTGGGTATCTTTCTTATTCGTTTTGTATTTGTAAGCAGAGATGGGCATAATCATAATCATGATTACGATTAAAACCTAAAGAAGAGCGTTATTTCTTGATTAGATTATTGCAATCATAATCTCGGCCATTATCATCATGGCTGTGAATACGATTACGATCGTTTTATCAATTAATCATGCTCTTTTTTATTATTATTATGGTAGTCGTAATCGTAGTCATAATTACCGTTATGCCTGTCTCTGTTATTAAGTAATCCTTCTCAAACTGTTGGACTCTTGTTGTTAGTTCAAAATCGAGAAGAATTCAAAGACTTTCGAGAAAAAAATAATTTTAGTAAATAATAATTAATAATAATAACCTACTATGGCTGGTTTTTGCTGCTATTTTGTATGTTTTATTATTATTATATATATATTTTTTTAGTTCGTTTAAGAATTGTATTATTTTGGCAGGTTTTTGTTTTAACTCCTTGTTGATTTGTTTTCAATAAGTCATATAACTTCTTTTCTTGAACTTTAAGCTCATTTAACTATCGATATACCATTATAGAAAGCGAAAAACTTGAATATTTATATGAAATATTGTTCCATTCGGGTTTGTGCTTCTTTCTATAATTTTTAAGTTATAGAAGTGAAGCTCGTCTTGAGAAATTTTTTTTCTGTGTTTTTTCCCTTAAACTACTTTATTGATTATTATGCTCGTGTTTAATAAATCGGAAATAAATGAAAAAGAAATTAGTTAAAAAAGTACACTGAAAAACTATTAAACTCAATTGTAATTTACAATTGAAAAATTGTCGAACGATATATACTTACAATTAGATAAACTTAAATGTTTTTACTTATTGAACTTTCGAACAATTGCTATTCCTAAGGCAAAGATTTTCATGAAATTGAAAAATACAATAAAATTATTTAATGTATAGATATCAAAAGACTACTCATTAGCAGTTGAAAAGTAAATACATTTTTAAATTTTCAAACGTATAATTATGTCTATCGGGCCTTAGTGCTGTTGGAAGAACGCTCGCGTCAACCGAAGTAACTAAAACGTTTCAGAAAGTGGCTGTTTCGAAAGGGTTCCTCCACTCAATTGACAGTTTCGCTGCCATCTCCTTTTCACTAAAGACATTGGGAATGCAGTATATCTTAAAAACAATCCAGGCTGAAAAGATATACTGCTTTTCAGCCTGGATTGTTTTTTAAGACATGCAGCATTTTCGTCCGTATTCTGTTTCCTATTTCTCTCGAGCCGTCTTCCATTTTTCGAACTGCTTCATTAATAAGCTCTGTTTAAAAAACAAAAATAATAATAATATTTTTTAACAGAGGCACGCTCTGTAATTCAAACTGCTTGATGGTGAGTTGTTAAATTGTTTAAACAATTGTTTAATTGTTTTCAAAGGGATTTCGGTTCTTAAAATATGCTAACCAAATCTATGCAAAAGGCGTTCTTACTGTCTCTACTTGTAGAAGGCGCTATGAAACTTTGCTGCTGTCTTGATTGTTTCTTTGTAAAGTAAATTTTGTGTGGGACTAATATGCTGAGTAGCATGGAAACGTTGCGTTGTAGAAACAGAGTTGTCACACCACGAACAACATAAAATTAAATCACTCCAGAACATTTCATTCGAGAACTCACGAAAATATTTCAAACCTGAAATATTCGAATTCAAGATGGCGAACCCGATCATTAGCTTTTTTCCCGACTTGACTCATTAATAAAAAATTATAACACTGGGAATTATGTTTTAAAACCATAGGAATTTCTTTCGATTCGCAGATTGAAACAGAACTATAAACTAGGTCGCTCTGAGTAATAACTAAAGGGAGAGGAAACTTAGAACTAAATAATAGTAGGGAGAAAAGTACGATCTATTCTAGTGAATTCTGATAATCGCCTTTGAATGCCAACTGATATTATAGTATTTTTTTTTCTCGCAACTATCCTTATTCATGCTGTAATGTAAATGAAAACAACAAATATAGAGTGAAATATGTAACAATACATAAAATGTGATATCATTTCACAATATTACTAATTGTCATGTTTTATCCTTAAATTTACTATATGTTTCATAGAATATATTCTTGTTTAAAATGTATACACCATTTTTACACGTACGTTCGATTAGTCAATTTATCATTATATAACTGTTTATAATTATTGAATTGATAAAAAACATAAAAATTGTATAATCCAAATGAGGATTAACGTCAATTACAAGAGTTATAATTTATATTAAATTTACACTTTTCTAACTTATCTTCTAAGTTTATTTATTATTTTATTTTATTTATTTCTTCTTTCACTTTATATATACGGTTAAAATAGATTCTTACAACCCTAATGTCTATAGCACTTGAGTGTAGTAGCTTGTTTTATTTTTTAATAAAAAATCTTATCTCAAAAAAAAAAAAAAATAATAATAGTTTGCAATAAACTCCTATTTTTTAAGGGATTATTGTAGTTGGGGTTTGATGGCTTTATTTTAATTTCCTTCATGATGTGATCCGCTTTGATTAATTTAATTACACAATATTCCACTATTCTCAATTATGGTATTGATGGGTCGTGTCTAACTATTATGTGTTTTAACCCTCTAATAGAGTTTAAAGTTTATTCTGATAATTTAGTATGTCCAGAATAATTTGTAATAAATTGTAAATAAGCTGTAATAAATTAATTGTACTAACTAATATAAAATGATTTTTTATTGCAGTATCATAAAAGTCCACGAGTTTTTGAGACACGTAAAACGCAGCATAAAAACCTCTTAAATATTATTACGTTATTTTTAGAATATTCAAAATTAAGAGTTTGAACTCTGTAAAATTGAAATGTATTAATTATCAGTTCAAGCATCTTCAGGATCATATTTTAATGTAGATAATTTTGCATACAAATAAATGACAAATAATTGGCAAGTAGTTAAAAGGAGTCGTTAATAGTACGCGTTTTTTAAAAATAATTACTTGACCCTACAACTGTTGCTTTCTGGTCATCCATTTCGCGAGTAAACAAGCTAGAGATAACACAACAGATATCAAAAGTGTAAATCAGTTATCTCTGCTTAGCGAAGGAAAAAACGACAAAATAAATACGAAATCAAAATAAATGTAGAAAATGCATTGTCAAGAAGATTTGTGGACCAAATTCGTTTGTAAAAAATCATATGTATATTTCATTCAAGAGCTCTTTACAGATTATAAATAATACAAATTAACATTTTTTCTCCCAAATAACAATATATATTTTTTTAAATTTATTCTTTATTGTGTACCGTTGGAGTTTATTAAGATGGCAAAACTTTTATAATTACAATATATTTTTAAGGCTTCTAGCAATGGTCATGGCCAGAGTGACAACTGAGAGTCGTCAGTACTAGGCGCTTACATCGTCAATGGTCGATTTCTAGACCATTTCCGATTTTTTTTTTCTCAATATCTTGAGCGGGGATTGAGAGAGATGATTTTAACATCCCATAATAAATTGAAAATTAAATTTCGAATTTTCGGCGCTAAGGCCTATTTTAAAAAACGACGTGGATATAAATGTGGCCACTGACGATCACTCTAAATGGAACGATGGAGCGATGAAGTGGAGCGATAGGAATGCTTGGAGTAAAGAGGATTTCAAGGATCCCATTGACCCTACCACTTCACTCCATTGTTCCATACATACCGACAGCATGATTTTTTTTTTTACTTTTTACAGACCGGCTAAAGTTCCTACAGCCATTTTCAGAACTATTCCGAACTAAGAAATTATACTAATAACTAATAAATTCTATATTTCCCGGAATTAACAAGAAACATTATCTCTAAAGATTATATTGTCAGGAGGGTGGAATTAGCAACTTTGCTACCCATAATTCCCATAATTAATTTTGGTCACTTTTTTCAATAAAATGGAAAACGTTGGTAAGCACGTACTTCATAATATTTATAGTCTTAAAATATTTCAATGAATAACTTTTGAGAATTAATAATATATAAATAGTGTCTCTAGAATAGGAAGAACATTAAATAATTTAATTTTTACTAAAACAAAAAAAAAAAAAGATGACCTTAGTCGGATTTAGTTCTTTTAAACATTTCATCCCATGTAAGTAAAGTTAGATTATTGTAGATGCACAATTATCATTATAAGCCATTATTACATATTTTAAAATCATTAATGGCAAACAAATAAACAAAATTTAAGTTATTCATATCAATATTTTTATAACATATCTTATAGAATTAATATCGTAAATTTTATTATATCATGAAGTATACAATTTATGAAAAATATCTCATGGTACGTAGGCGTTCATATGAATAGCAGGAAAATAATTAATCAAGGGGAATCAAGGTTTGGAAAAACCATAATTAACAAGCATTCTATCAAAAGTTAATATATCAACTTCTCAAAACTAACAATTTTTTGACGGATTTATAATCTATAACAAAAAATAATTCAATATATTTCTAATGTTAAATTTTTACCTGCCAATTAGGTGTTACAGTGGATGTTTTTTTAAGTGGATATATTGACTTTTGATAGGAAACTCTTCAATTTACGTGGCTCGACAGGAGCCACTTACAATAATTAGAGCCACTTGTCAGTACTGAATTAAAGATGCACTAAGTATTAACCTAATTAATCAACCACGAAATAGATTAATTTTTTAAATAGTTTAATCCATGCAACATTAGATTAGCAAAAATACATCAATATAGTCGTTCCGTAATTTATCTAGTACAAATTCAGCCTATGCTGCGTAATACATACCTATAAATTCAGGGATAGAGAAAACATTTCTCATAGTATTACATATATGCCATAAATAATTAGGTACCTGAAACAGAAAATTAATTTTATTTTAGAAAACATTCAGGATTTTTTTATGGAGAGAAACTATGGAGAGAAACATGCAAAAAAAAGTAGAATACATTATATAATATGATATGATGAAATATGATATAAAGAAAATTAAAAAAATAAACTACAGAAGGTACTAAAGAAGGAGATAAATAATTTCATAGATGAAGAATAATACACCAGTTCTTAATGTGGCATGCTCCTGAGGTTGTGAAAAAGCATTTCGCTTATTTAATTACAACTTAAAGTCTTTTAAATTTCAATTTGATTGTGTAAGGAAAGGTGGGATACGATTACGAACAGAGAAAGATGACGAATTCATTTTTTCATGAATGAATAAGTAATTTCGTAAGTAATTGCGTTCATAAGTAATTTTAGAGCATTAAAACGCAAGAAATCATTATGTTAACAAAATTTTCATCTTTCTCACCAAAACCCTCTGGTTGCTGATAAATACTGGTTTGGTAAAAATGGCGTGAGAGGGAAAGATGACGAACTTTCAACTCGTAAATATGACAAATAATTTTAATTTTAATTCGACATAATACCCCACATACTTTTTGAATATGTATGATTCAATTCAATAAAACTTTCAATTGCATTCAATTTCTTATTATGTTTTAAGTAATAATGTCCGCATACAGGTATTGAATAAATATATTTTTAATTTATTCTTCGTACTAAATTTTTGTAATAAATTCTAGGCTTGAGACGGCATTTCAATCAACATGTCACGAAAATGTTACAGTCGAACTTATATGTGGGATATTACGGCCTTTACCTTTCATAGTTTTATAGAAGTTCTTGTTTAAGTTATTTGTTAATAAAATTTTATAGAAGTTCTTGATTAAGTTGCTAGTAATGATGTTTTAAAATCCAAGATCTTGTTTATCATCTTACTCCAACCCTGCAGCGTTGGAACGGAAAATCCGTAATTCGTCCCTTTGGAGATGAAAGAGGCAATTGAAAAAACTCATGTCATTGGGTAAGATATTGAAGAAGTTCTCATAATAATTATAGTTTTTAAATCCATTCACAGTGATCAGGAAAAATCGAAGAAGCTTAACCTCGTCGTCTTTAAAAATTGGGATACCAAAGTCAACACAATTTTTTTAATGCCTGACAGTCGCTATTTTAGCATGGCAGATTTTTGCCAATGAAGATAAATTTTTAAATAAATTAAAAAGCTGGTATTTCCGAATTTTGAAGAATTGCTCGAATCTTATGACCAAAAACCTCTTTTGTTTCTTTAATAGAATATGGTTAGTTAAGGTAAAGAAAGTAAACTATTGAAACTAAGAGACATATAATAATATTTTAATAGCATTATGACAGTTAACGGAACACAAACGATTTCACGATAGCTTAACCGAACATCCTCACAAGACCATGCGACAATCAGCACGCCTGACAACACTCGCAGAAGGCTGAAGAGGATGTGGATGAGGGATCTCCTAGCCTAACTATATCCGATAATAACGACGGAAGAGGTGCCACTGGGTACTACTCTTTATCATGCCTTTCATGCCATGGTAACATATTCTTTGCCAGTAAATTCACTGGTTGTCACATCGAGAGGTGTGAATTTAAAAAAAAAAAAAAAAAAAAAACCTGTACCACTACAACCCGTGAAGGGTCTTGGGCTCAGTACTTGGGTAAGGACCGTACTGTTTCAAAGCCACCGGTTGTGTAAGGAGGTGATTTGGCCGAGATCACGCTCAACCGCCAGGTTTTTCCCCCAATTAAGGGTACCCACTTTATAGAGGCTGGGTGGGCCCCAGGAGGGTCTCCCGATCCCACAGGGTCGATCCGCGACTGAATACAGAATAAATAATTATCTGCCTCAGCCGGTCTCGAACCCAGGACCTTGAGATTAGTAGCGCAGTGCCTAACCCACTGAGCTACCCCGCTCCCTAAAAAAAATAAAGCCAACAAAAAATTGTTTAATTAATACTAAATTACAAAAGAAAAAAAAAAAAAAAAAGAAAATATATATATATATATATATATATATATATATATATATATATATATATATATATATATATACATATATATTCTGTGATGAACTAGTTAAACAATCGCTTTCAGCTTGATGTACAATATTTGGCTGCTCTATCTAACATTTCAGTAACTTCTGAAAGAATTTCGTTACGCTATTACCTCGGGTGGATGAGAATCTCTTAAAGATTATGTCTTTGTCGATTTGATTGCTCAGAACAATGCGAGAGATGCAACTGACTGCGGCCAACAGCATCGCTCGATTATCTGTGATATCCAAAACAAAGAGTGGCATCCAACTATTCTTTATTGAAAATTAGTGTTTCATTCCAGGATATTCAGACCACCTCGCCTTAAATTGACCGATAAAACGCAGCATATTGAGGTGTTTTTTTTTTTATTTATCGGTGAACCAAAACGATTGAAAATGTACTATTTCACCTCTTCACACTTACCTTTTACAGAAGATGAATCAGATTCCAAAATCCGATTAATCTACATACCAATAATTTCATTTGGGTTAGGCATTTTAGGTCGATTATTTCAAAACCTATCTTCATTGGCAACATATCTGCCATGCTAAAATACCAGCTGTTAGGCCTTAAAAAAATTGTGTTGACTTTGGTCTCCCCATTTTAACATTATCTACAGTGGAACACCTGCCATTCCGTAATTATTCAAGTAATACTCACCGGATGGTGAGAAGCCGTTTGACAGAACAGGTAGCTTTGAAAGTGAACATTCAACATTAGAATGAGAAATACAATTTTCGCAAAAGGTACAACCAAGGTTATATAAAGGTACTAGTCTTACGTATAAAAAAAAGAAATTAATATTTGATTCTATTTGTTTCTCCATTTAAATCTTTCATTAGCATTCTAACTAAAAAATATAGAACCGCGTATCTCTATCCGTTTTTGTTGTGCTGCATAATAGAGCCAAAATGGATATGCATGGCCAAAATTCTGAAATTCTGTGGGATGCGTAATCCGAAATAAATATTTTGAAAAATCTACGAACACGGAATTGCTAATAATTATTTAAAAAGAATATATTTTGTAATATAATCAGACGATTTAATTTGAAATCCATATAAATCTAGAGGAAGAACAATAGTTATTTTTCATTTCATTACATATTATAAGTAGGAGTAAAGCTATTTTCTTACTCCTTATCTCTCTACAATGGATTTCTTGATACAATATTATTTTTGTACCAAATACTGTACCAAACTCTGTAATGTGTATTAAATATGTATCAGTGCATGTCATATAAGATTTAACAGGCATTCATAGATGCACCTATTATGCTACCTCTGCCAATAATCTTCAACTCTTTAATACCTAATTAGATAAAGAGACCATTCGACGTAGAATTTACTCTTCTTTAGGTCAGAGTAAAATTTCCAGCTTTGTCGGAATTAATTCAAACCAATAGCCTAATTTGGCTGGGTTAAAATATAAAAGTCTCAACAAATAATAAACATGGAACGATTAGAATTTAACTTTTAGTAATACCAATTCTTTGTTGAGAGAGGTTCATGACTGGAGAGGTAGTACTATGCCGAGTTAATTGCTGACAAATGAGGGCCAATGGCTGGAAATAAAAGAGTAATCGCCGAAGATATCCGCTAATCGGGGTTGAACGACCCTTCCCAACATCAACAAAATAAATTAAGCTAAATTGACAATGGGATCTTCCGCTCCATCTTGCGAGGACGCAGTTCTTCTGGACAGCCAATAGGTTTCTCGGCACGCTTGATCCTTAATTACGGCGTTAATAACAATTCATTTGGCACTTTGGGAGGGATTGGCGCTCCGGAATTTCATTTCTACGAAGTAAGTGGATTTAGATAAATAATAGCAAGATTTTTGGCAAGAGGAAAAACCGCTATATCGGATAAATAGGAAAGGAGTTGTAATAGCATTGTTAGTTCTATGTGTTGTTATAGGTGATATACGTATTTTGTAGCATTTATTTAGGAGTGAGATAGATCGTAATGTTATTTTTTTTTTTAAATTAGTGCATTAACAAATATTACAATCTACCACAATCTTGGACAATAATTAGTGATAACTTTGTACAAAAAAAATAAATAAAAGTAATAGCAAATAAAATAAAAACAAATAAATAACCACAATTAAGATACATAAATAAAAATAATGAAACATAAAGAATATAAAATAAAAGTAAAATAGTAAGTAAATGGAACTACTATATAATAATAAAATAAGGGCACTAACCACAGCCATATTTACACACACTCTACTTAAGGATCTCAGAACCAGCTCTATCACCTACGTGGAGGAGGGATGTAAATATGGAGGAAAAAATTAAATATCGACCCATCAAAATATATATCAATACTTCAAAAAAGTATATCGATACTTTTATATATCGGGCCTTGATATTTTTGATATATTTTTAAAGGGACACACACAAATCGAAATTTCAGTGACGATGTAATTTAGATATTGTTTTAATAATATCGATATTTCTTTGCCAATACAATTAAGATATTGTTTTTATAATATCAATATTTCTGGGACTATATAATGAGGATAATGTATTTATAATAACGATATTTCTATGCCGATATACTTAAGATATTTTTTAATAATAACGATATTTCTGCGCCGATAAAATTAAGATATTGTTTTAATTAAGTTCATTTACAGCGGACTTAAAATATTAAGAAACAGGTTACTTCCTTTCCTCCTTCCGATTTGATTAGGATTTTTTTTTTTTTTTTTGGAATTTGATAAAAGAAATAACGATATTTTGAAATATCGATGTTTCTCTAACGATATCATTAAGATATTTTTTTTATAATACCGATATTACTCTTCCGATATAATTATGATATTGTTTACATTATTATCATTTACAGCAGGATGTAAATAATAAGAAGCAGGTCATTTCTTAATCTCCTATCGATTCGTTCAAGTTATTCATAAATTTGATAAAAGAATAAACAATATTTTGAAATATAACATTGTTAAAATCCTAAATATGACACCTTTTCAGCGTACGAGTCCGATTGTCATCCTTCTCCCGAAGGCAAGTTCAAGATGGAGTATGCGGCGTCTGAGGAATAAAAGATAAGCGAATTTATGAAATTTCGATATTTTTGTGCTGATATAATTAATATACTGTTCTCATTGAGTTAATTTCCAGAAGGATTTAAATATCAAGAAACAGGTTATCTGCTAATCTTCCTCCAATTCCTGAAGACTTTTTCTTTTTAATTTTATAAAAATATTATCGATATTTTGAAATATCGATATTATAAATATATCTATATCAATATTAATATTGATATTTTGCATCGATATTCCATTCCTAGAATAAAACCTCTATAGATAGTAACACGAACTCACCACACCACAATTTTTTTTAGTTGTTTTTTGTTCGAATCCGCTGTTCTTAGGGCTTTTTTCTCTTCGTCTCTCTCTCTCTTTTTTTAATACCTATTTTCGATACTCAAATTATATCGATATTTCTATATATCGGAAGAAAATATCGGAGAAAATTATCGCTATATTCTAAAATATATGTCCATTTACCGATATTTTTTTCAAAAACTATATCCTATGAGATCCCAACACATCTTTGTCGCTGTGTCTATGGTACCTGAGCATGTAGAGGCTACGTAGCAGCGCAAAAAATCTTTGGAGATGCGTAGAAGATAAGTGCGGAACCTCATACTTTTCTGCATTTTTAAGTTGAACTAAATTCATATTTTTATTCCAGTTATTCCCATAAGGCAGATAATTTCATCGCTTAGGAATCTAATATATATTTTCATGTGAATTGAGAACACCAATAGAGACAACAATTCTTGAATTCGATAAAAATTCTTGATCATCTCACATCTCTTTTGCAAGATTTGATTTAAATAAAATTATTTAATAATTTTAAACGACTTCCACAATTTCCGATATGGTTTCCAACCATCTACTGATGTGAACATTACTTTTATTTTAAACCACTTTATTAGTAAATATTAAATAAATAAAAAATCTACAACCAATTAGCAATAAGTAATACCGATATCATGATTCTCAATGTAAAGATAATTTTCAAGACAGACAAATATATTTAAAAAAAAGAAACAAAAAGGAAAAGCTTGCAAACAAAGTAAACAACTAAAAGAAAAAATAACCCGAAATATAACAAAATGTGAAAATTAATTTGTTAACTGATAATTTTTAGGTAAACCGTTAATTTTCTTTCCTGGTATGTTTTTATTGCTATTATATCTTTCTACTATTTCTACTATGATTTATGATTAATTTATTATTTCTAATTAACATTATTTTAATTATTTTTCCTTTTTTTTTTTAAATCAATTCCATCTCCATCTCACCTCTCACTATAGATATGGGTGATGAAATGATAATTTCAAGACATTAACAATTTTCTTCTGTATATCACCCATAATAAAGTAGTACTAATACCATGCTAAACTACTTGTCATCATTTTTACTTCCTTGTACGAAGTAAAGGAAGTATTGTAATCGCGAAAATTTTCGGTTTCCAGATTTCAACGGAAATATCCATTTTGACCATCCCTGAATTCATTTTGACTAGTTTCGTCGTGGCGTCTATACGTACGTACGTTCGTATCTCGCATAACTCAAAAACGGTTAGCTGTAGAAAGTTGAACTTTTGTATTTAAGATTGCTGTAAAATCTAGTTGTGAACCTCCCTTTTTGGTCACTGCTTGATCATCGGAAGTGGTGCTTTACTTGAAGGTCATAATTGATTTCCATCAAAAATTATATTAAAATACTATGAAAAACTTCTCAAATTTAATTTTTATAACTTATACATTGATTTAAATAACATACTAGATTTTGATCTAAATTGGAAAACCGGAAGCGGTACATTACTTGAAGGTCATATTAGACTTTCATCATAAATTATATTAAACTATAATGTAATCTCAAATTTGGTAAATACGACTTTTGTATCGATATGAATGTATTTACTATATTTTAGTTAAAATTGGTGAGCCGAAAATGGTACTTTAGTTGTAGGTCATAATAAGCTTACATCAAAAATTATATTTAAATTAAATACATAAATCATGCTTCGGTAATAAAGGTTACAAACGCAATTTGGTTTCTAATCCAATTAAACATTTTTGTTACTAGTTTTAAGTGTTAAAATTGAGTGTAAAATACTGGTTTTCCTTCCCAGTTGTGTGCGTGTGGTGTGTCAATAGATGGATGTCGTGACGCCGAGTGTCGTTTTTGAGATACTGCTATCTTCGGAAACTAGTAACCAAATTCAGGATCACTTTTTGAGCCACCGATTTATAGTTTAATAGGCATACAAGGAAGTCATGTGTTGTTCACATCAGATATTTTTTTCGAAGTAGTATATCCATGACTTTTCAAGCATAAAACTATCATACCGAGTAAATGATACGCCACCGGCAAGCTACGCGAAGTTCGTAGGGAGTAAACTCCGCCGCGTTGTTGAGCGTCATTACGTTTCATATTAGAACTGCGTCGGCAATGTTGTTGTAGAGGATGGTCGAAGGAGAAGAGAATATAGTGCGCAGTAAATATCGACAGAACCTTCGGGAATGAGGTCACTCTGGCCCCGGCTTGATTCACCCGTTTCGTTTCGCCATCCAAGTCACGGGGGCCTCTTTTTATTTCCTTCTTATAATCAACTATCCGTTGATAGTTCCCATCTATCCGAACGCAACCGTTTTCGAACACTTGGGAATGTACAACAGTGGTTAAGTATACCTATGAAGTAAACGAAATTAGGCGCTCTAGAACTAAATCTGTAAAAACAACACTCATCACTTCACATTCAAAAATTATTTTAAATTACTCCTAATAAAGACATATATAAATGTTTTTACCTTCACTTACCTATATATGAAATACATAGCAAGGGAACACATTACAATCTTGAAAAGTGTTGAATCCGTGTTTTAAAAGAGAAACACGTTTTGAGGTCTCTCGATTGAAAATAAAAAAGTATCGCAAAAATGGTCTGTGAGTGCGTATGTGGTAAGTTTGGCTCAAAATCTAAAAATCGTACGAAACTGAAATTACATATTAACTAATAATTAGTTTAAATAATTTCTATTAATTTAAATAAATTAAGGTAATTACTTAATTATTTATTGTACATATAAATTATTTATTTGATTGGATTTCCATAGACGAATGAAAAAATGGAATTCGCTAAGGTATTTTATAATTCATTATAAAATATAGAGCAAAAAATAAGTAGTAATAGTTTTATAACGTTTCTAGGGCCTTAATTTTCCATTTAGTTTTCATGGAAATTCCTGTTAGTTTCTATAGAAAAATTTCCATTAAATAACATAATAATTATTAGTATTAAATTATTTAATACGGTAGTTAATAATTTTACTTTTAACTGCAACCATTACTAAATATATACATTTTCGTCACTCCCTGTGACCTTCTACGACTTTATAAGTCATATATTAATTTTTCTAAAACCATTAACTTTCCGGCAGCATGTTATACATTCCTCTTTTCTTCTCCTTTTTCGAGAAAATTGTAAAAATGTATAAAATCAATGATACAGAGTGTCACTTCCGGAAAGTCGATTTTGGCGAAAATGTTGCTGTAAACATCTCAAGCATATACCTTCCTTAAATATATAATTTCAGTTCCGAGCAACTTTCCGTTTTTGAGCAAGACTTAACACACTGAGCCCATTCAGCGAGACTAGATTATTTGGAACAGGAGATCTTAAAACGTCTATTTCAATTGAAAATTTCAGATTTGATTTTTTTTACGTCATTCGTTAATCGCTATTCTTTCCCTTACTAAATATTTCATACATAGTTAAGTGGAAGTAAAAAAAAATTTTTTGAAACATAATAAGTTTTACTGGTTTTATCCCATGTTTGTAACTGAAAGAAAATAATTTTACAATAATCAATTCCGGTATTATAATTGTTAATTACAATTAATGTTTTAATAGAAACAAAGAGTAATGATACGGTACTAATGTTGCTAATTTAATGGCCATCATCAACCTTGTACACTCAGTTGTTAGGGTAATTGTTTGCATAATTAGCAATTATGGAACAAATTCACTAGCACTTATTTTATTAATTATTTATTAGTTTTAAAGCGAAAGAAATAATATCCACTTTTCGAATCTACAGTTCAAGCAAATGAATCATTATTCATCAGAGGGATTTAGTATTAAGTTGCAAACAATATATTGATCTGAGGTTTGACCAATAAATACTCATTACTACATATTTGCAATGATATAATGAATTGTACAGATAATTTAATAATGGCTTTGATTTTCGAAAATCTTAGGAGAAATGGAATCAAGCCAGAGAGTTATTTATCAACTATGGATAGATTAACAATCCAGGACCTTGGGTTCCTAGTGGGTTATAACCAACGATTTATGTTAATATTTTCTCATAAAATAATAAACTTTTGCACTGTGTCAAAAATTATCCGAGAGGGGAGGGGAGGTGCTATTTTAAATCCGTTTTATAAGCCCTAGAACACGAAGCACTGTTTTGTTTTAATTATAATTTACCTTGGCGACTGAACAATTATCTCCATTAATGTACTAAAATTATTTTTTTACCATAAAATACCATATAACATGTTAATATTATACTGTTTGTCGGTACTTTTTATATTATTTAAGTCAACATTGAATTCTGGCAAACGCGTATCCCGTCAAAACAGTATCCACTGATTTAAAGTTTATAGTTTTTTGTTATTTTATTTATATATTATTATATTATTGTTATTATATTTATTTCTTATTGTTTATTACTGTTAAAATAATTATTATAGACAACTTTATGATACACGGATAAGTATTTTCATTTAAATCTATACTAATATATAAAGCTGAAGAGTTTGGTTGTTTGAACGCGCTGATTTCAGGAACTACCAGACCGATTAGAAAAAATCTTTTTGCAACAGATAGAGCCTTTATTTAGGAATAATTTAGGTTTTATAACATCGTGATAAGACCCAAAGGAACAGAACAGTGACCATAAACGTCAATCAATCAGGAAAACAGCTTTGGAAGGAAGTTCACGACACATGCTTTTTGGGTGAACTAAAGGTTAACGTTTATTAATTCTGGCTACTCATTCCTCATTTTGGGTGGAGAGAGGTGAGGGTAAAAAAAAGTTAATAAGTTAATTAGGTTATTTTGCATTAGAGTGTTATAAATCAGATATTTTAAAAAAAAAATCTGGTGCGGTACGCGCATCACACAACTTTCCCTTACCGTCCTATAATAATTATCTTTTTAATATAACTTTAAAGAGTTCACATAAACACTGCTTCTAATAAACTCAGCAGCATTCACTTCTTCTCACACATAAGTACAATAAAACAGTTTTTTAAACAATTTTAGTACAATTCTGTACACTACCTATATATTTTAACTTTGTCAAGTTGCAAATATATTTTAAAAGTTTCTGGTTCAGTTTTCATTTTCTTTCCATTGAATAATGTGAAAGTAGAAATTATTAAGTTTAATTTCCGCTTTTGTATTCTTAAATTATTTTATTACAGAGCGTATTGTTTACTACAGATAAGCTGTTTGGTGGGAGGAGGAGGTTCGGTCGCATCCGTCTCCTTTCGGATGCGCTCGGTTATCCATCTATGGTCTAGTGCTTCTCGTTAAATACACTGTATCATTGCTAATACTGGTCCGATTTTTATGATTCTTTTATTGTTTTTTAGATAATTTAATTACCTTTCATACAATTCTATACATAATCTACCGTAAAATGCATGCTTTTAATGCTATGCGCAAATAAATTATTCATTTCATCATAACTTTTTTCCCTGCAATTCCTCGGTGATTTACTACATAAATTAAAAGTTAAAGATCTTTATGTAGAAAAATTTAGGCAAGTTTCATCAAAATCGTTAGAGCCGTTTTCGAGAAAATTGTAAAAAAGTGTAAAATCGATTATATAAAGTGAGCACAACCCTTAATTCCAACTCTCATAATTATCACATAAGAATATATTTTTGTTCCTACTTTTTCTGCCTATGTTTACTTTGGCTAATCCTTTAATTCCTTGTGACTTGAGTTTGCGTTATGGGGTCATATATATATTTTTAAAACGCACGTGCAATATCAGAAGAAAAAATCGTGATCCGCGGACTTTTGAGACATTACTGGAAAAAAGGTTTAAACGCAAAGGCAGCCGCCGAAGAAATTTGTGTCATAGAAGGAGAGTCAATTATCCATCGAAATACTGCCGCATAACCCAGATCAGATCGCCCATCGGTCGTTGATGATGGTGTTCTTGAATATGTGAACCAGGACCCACATGCAACTACTCGTGATTTATCGGCCGTAGTCGGGACTCAAACCTTTACTGTGAACTGCTGGACAGAGATTATGTAGTTTTGAGTGACAGGTACCCCGCTTACTGTCAACAGAAGCCAAGCCATTTTGCAACACGACAATGCCCCTGCACAATTAGAAAGTTAGTAAAATTTTAAATGAAGAACTAATACATCTATCTTATTCATTCATTAAAAAAAACATATACATTTGTATTTTATATGTAACAATCTATTTCTAGAGGCATTTCTATTAGCTATTGATTTATGGATTATAATTATTTATAAACATTCAGGCCTTTCGTTTATTTTTTTTTTAGTCCCACAGAAATTTGCAACATTATAAAAATAGAAGAATCTTCATATATTTACATGTAACTGAAAAAATCGTTAACAAAAAGAAACTTTTGATAATTGAAATCACTAATCGCTCATTCTCTAAATAAACATAAGAAATTTACATTTTTCTGTATTAAAAAATTCAGAAACATAATAAAACTTGCACCACTACTACCCACAGAATATCATAGGTTCAGCACTTAGAAAGGACATACTGTTTCTAGACCAACGGTTGTACTAGGAGGTGATTCGGCCACGATCCCGCGTATCCGCCGGGATTTTCTCTAATTAACGGCACCCGCTTAATAGAGCCTGGGTGAGCCCCAGGAGGGTCTCCCGAACCCACAGGGTCGATGCAGGGCTGATAACGGACTAAATAATTATTTACCGCACCGCACCAGACTAGGGATCAAAGTAGCACAGTGGTTATTTCCATTATGATGTAAAATGTTTTAGTTATTGTAATTTCTTTTTATATCATTGTGTTTATTAATTTATTTTTTCACTTTGTATATATGGTATCAATGGTTACTTATAGCCCTAATACCTATTGTCCTTAAGTGTGGCATATCGTATTATTTCTCAATACATTTTTTTTGTCTCTCTCTCAAAAGTAGTATAGTGGAAACATAATAATAAATATCAAAACAACTCTATCTATTAAAAGGATTCATAAATAACTACTTACAGTATCAACATAGTTTGCAGGGGGATTTTCTCATCAAGACTATACTAGACTTCTTTAATTTCTTGTTCAAATATTTTTCCCCTAAAATATTGATAATGTTGTCAATCTAATCGTGAAGAATACTAATTAAATAATGAAATACTATGTAAGCAGTATCTTTCGATCATGAAATCCAAATATTGACTATCAAATTTTGTTTAACTATTTCAGTCAATGAAACGTACCTACATTTATCCACTAACTTACATATGGAAACGATTGTCCCAATAAAAGTTAATTTAAGATTTAATTCAGTGTTTATTTTGGGGTAAGAGCACCGCCTAACCGTTTTAGTCAGCTACGCCATCCTTCCTAGTTGTTCTAGCTTGGAATAAGTTCTTCCATTTTCAGACAAACAAGGGTAGACATAATTAAAAAATAATATGCATGACGAAGGATTGCAATAAAGCAAGTGTTGGCGAATTATGAAAATTCAGGAAATTAATGCAATTAACTCGGCAGGAAGCTGCAGGAAGAAAAAAAAAGTAGAAGGGAATGAGCGGAGCCATTCGTAACCGCTGATTCGCTTCTTTTCTTTTTTCTTTTTCCCACAACAAAAAGTTAAGCGGCTGCTTATCTGGATAGACCCTGCGAATCATAATGCATCATGAACTACATGACCTGTGTTTTAACCCAGTACCATTTACTCCATTAGTACCAAAACAGATCGTAAAAGAATAGCGTATTTAAACTGTTTCAATAAAATTGACAATAGTCAATGGCATATATTACATAACTTGCAAAAATCACATGTCCCAAAATTTGAGTCCTTTATCTTTTACTGTAAACAATAGGTATTGTGTAAAAAGCAATACCAGCAGAAATCGAAATCCGGCTATTTTTTTCCTAATCGCGTTGTTTAAAAACGCATGAACAGGAGGTAGATAAAAGCAAACAAGACACTGATGAAATGAAAAGGAACTGATAAAAACAATCAGAGCATTGATAGGACCTTGATTAAAAAAAAACATGGTTTAGAAATAGTTTTGTTTTTCTAGTCACTATTAAATTATTATTGTTATTAATCAAAGTATATTCCCTTTTCAGTATCTACAATACACATCATAACATAACATCGCTTAATTAAGCCGTGATACCTTGTAAATCCGAAGTATCAATCTGGAGTGTGTTGATTACCACGGAAGACTGACGGACAGAGGAAAACTGAACAAAATAAAGGTTCCACCAAGTTTTTACCATGTAACAAAACAAAGAATAATCAAACAACTACTGTTATATAGACTAAATAACGTATCTGAATTGAATAGTTATTTTGAATCTTAATGTAGTTTATGTAGTAAACTATCAAATGCAGGGGACTGGCATAGTAAAACTACTGACACACATCAATTAACTTACCCCTCTCCAGACGGTTATCAACACCGACAGGATACAAATTGACCGGCGACTGTCAGCTGTAAACTTGTCCATCTAGCACAGTACGACAGGGGAATGACGCACTTCACTGGGGAAACACTAATTTTCTCCAATAACCTGGCCTGTTTGAATTAAATATGTAGTTGAGAATATTTTTTTGAAACTAATATCAATTCGAAATACAAAATCATAATTAAATTGATAGTAATATGTTCTTCCAATTTATGGGAAACCTGTTTTTCATATGGTCATTAGAGCAACAAGCGGGAATGACGTTTTTAGGTTTATTATTTTTTTAAAACATACATTTAGGTAATATAAACAATTTTTTGATCATTAGTGTTTACATAATTACTAAGTACATGCAAGATTTTTCAAACTTGTTAAACTATTTATATTTTTGTAGCTAAGCGGTTGGGACATCGCAAGTTATGTAAAAAATACTCTCAACTAGATATCAAACCATTCACGAGGATCCAAACTTATTAATACATCGGACTAATTTACAATAAATCAAACGTCACAAAGGCAACTAATCTCCTATGCGTTAATACATAGGCGGTGACAAATATACCTTAACTAGCTAAAATCAGCATGTTCCACGACAAAACAAACAATTCTCATCTATGGCCGATAATAAATCACAAGTAGCAACAGCGGGAAAGATCTCCCAAGATTTCCTACATTCGAAGAATCATCAAATGACTGTTGAAAGGTGGTCAGACCACGAAACTATTACGCTGGAGTTATTACGACAGGAGTAGTTTGCTGAATATGAAAGAACTGCTGGTGCTTCTAACATAATGATTCAATTTTCCAAAATTATACTCAGGCTATTTCTGTTGTTCTTATGACCCTAGAAATCTGGCAAAAAGAAGGACTTCTCACATCCAAGATAGTATGTATCATGTGGACGGTGCAAAGCCCGGTAAGTTACGCTAAAAAAGAAGAAAAGCCTTCTCATACTACATAACTTTAGACAGTAACCTTGACAAATATACCACCTTGAACTCTTTAACATTTTAAAAGTTTAAAATTCTTTCAATCGCTTGCACTAATTCGTAAGTTAATTGTTATTTCAATGACAAAAGGTTTTTAGGTGCATACGCACTACTAGAATCTGTTTTATGTTGTTTACCTATACAAGGGTACTAAAAAATTAAAATGTAACATAATAACCTAGGAAAAAGGCTTCCCTTTACAAAAACTCCAGTAGTCGTCCCCTATGTTTTGAATCATCCCCCTGGTGAATTTTGAAATATTCACAAAAATCACGCCCTTACTTTAAAGTAAACTAGATTTACCACCATCTGAGCTAAACCATATAACATAGATCTCATAGTTCCCGAGAAACGCACTTAAAAAATTCGTTATCTTATCCGAAATTTTGGTTCAACTTTTGAGCAAAATATAGAGGAATATGCTGATAATACGAGGAAAATCGTTAGAAGTGAATTTGTAACAAATCTATTTATTTGGCTGTAGCTGAAAACTAAAAAAATGAGAAAATTGTATTTTGGGATGATTGAAAGTTTAAACATTCTGGGCTAAAATTAAACCTAAATAGATTTTTTACAACTTCACTCCTAACAATTTTCCTCGAAGGAACAATATTTTCCCCACTATTTGGCACACGAGTTGAACCAAAACTTCATACAATAAAAACGTTTTGAGTATCGTTATAATATTAGTAGTAATCAATCGAATTCTTGAAGATATATATGTATATATATATATATATATATATATATATATATATATATATATATATATATATATATATATATATATATATATATATATATATTAGCATCAGGTAAGGAAGCCCATGCGTGACATGATTATCATAATTAAGCATCACATCAGTAATGTTAAACAGGTCTATTTAATATATATATATATATATATATATGTTTGTATTTCTTTTGTATCTAGTACCGAAGCGCCATTCACTGAATTGCTTCAAACTTAAAGAAAGATGGCTCTCGAATAGACCTGTTTAACATTACTGATGTGATGCTTAATTATGATAATCATGCAACGCATGGGTTTCGTTACCTGATGCTAATTTTTTTGGGCGTGTAATTAGTGTTTGTTTGTTCTGGTATTTTGTATGTACCTTGAGTGTTTTCCGTAAATTTCTCTTTTTGACTGGGTTTTTAAGCCTTTAAATTTACGGTAACCATAATCTCTTAATTGAAGAAACAAACAGAACCTCACCAAGAAGCGACGACCAATCGGTCGTTATATGTGAAGAGAGAAATTGCTACGTGACGACACACTGTCAAATCTACATAAAGTAATGCTCCATTTTTGGTACATCGATTAAGTAAACTACTAAATTGCTTTTAGCTTATGTATATTCCATTTCTCCCGACATCTTAGAATGAGAGAAATATGAATAGTTAATTTACGAGGGAAATTTCCCAAATGGAGTCAAAGGTATACAAGCATATAACATCTAGTCTTGCCAAAACATTTCAATTAAAATTGCCCAATAGGGTATTGATATAGAAATACTTATTTGCTTCCAGAAGAAGTATGGTTCTCAGTGTCTGCACTATATAAGATCAAGAATCGATTTAAAACATATTTAACAATATGATACTCTCGGTATTAACATCATAGAAAGTAGCGACAGAACACGATGACTTCGCAAAATAATTATTAAAGTTATAAAATTATTCGTAGAATCCCAAAATCAAATTTGATAACAAAAATCCGTCCAAAAAAAAAATTGCAGCGTTTTGAATTATGTAATGTAAACCATATTTACCAGACCCCACTCTCCTAAGCCAAACTGTAAAGTTATTATTGTATCAAGTCAACGTAATTTATATACATTATTGTTTTCTTCCATTATTGTTAACTTACTAAAAAAAAAAATATAATTTTTTATTATTATTTTATGCGAATGACCTTTAAACATATTTTTATAACATAAGTGCATGATAACCGATAAAAGCACTCTTGAAGAGTTGCCGGTCTCCTATCGTGCGCCTCCCCGGAATGGGGAATGCTCACCAGCTATGAAGGATACCGTGGAAATAAAATACACGGGGCGGACCAAAACCGGCGGAGAGAATGAATCTTCTAGTGCGTGGGGCTAACACCCCCACCCCTGAAAATGTTAATCGTTCAGAAACCCAAAACAAAAAGGGAAGCCACGCCGGGCTGTAGAGCTTTAAAAAAAAATTAGCTTTTACATTGCCTTTTTTCGATAGCGTATATTAGCAGTATACTATCTTTAAACATTATCTAGTCATTTTCTTAATTGTAAAAGCGTGAACTTCTAGAATTTCAGAATCTATTTACAATCTATTATCTTTTTATTTTATTTATTTATTGTTTTATATTATATTTACAAGTGCGTTGCATCGTACCTAGCAAACTCGATGTTGTTGTTTTTTATGTTTTTTATCTGCATGATAGTGTGCTTTGAATTTTGACTATGAATTTGCATTTGTATCTTGATTATCTATTGGGTGAAGCAGGAGGTATCTTGGCCAATGAATGTTTAGCCTCCGTCAGGAGGACAGGGTAACAAGAAGGATGAAGGATATAGAACTAATGGATTTGGGTGATTTTGGGTTGAAGAGTGAAATGTGGTGTATTATGGTGGTGTTGTGAATTTAAGATTTTATTGTAGGAATGTCCATGTCAATGTGTATAGTGTGATTGGAAATAAACCATGGGGCATTTACTAATATTCTAAAAAAAATGTATTGTGTTGTTTGTATCTGGTGTGTGGACGAATTTTGTTAAACTCCAAAATTCTGTTGCGTATGTCCAAAAAGGTCTTAGTACTGTAGTGAAGATTAATCGTTTGTTTAGTAAGTTTAGTGAGGATCTGTAGTCCGGAAGATCTGATAGTTGTTTGTATCGCCTTATCAGTTCTTGTCTATTTAATTTTGTATATGTGTTCCATGTGAGTCATTTGTCCATGTATAGCCCAAAATACCGTACATAGATTTTACTGAGTTTTCTATTGTCACAGCTGGGTTCTCTATTCTCTATTGTCACACCTTTCCGTAGGAAGAAGTCCGTGGCTTGATAGTCCGGAAGATCTGATAGTTGTTTGCATCGTCTTTTGTCCAAGTATAGTCCGAGACACATAGTTATTCGTGGGTACTGAGTTTCCTGGGCATGCAGCTTTCCGTAGGGAGAGCATACTATTTCTATAAACTTAACAATAAAATAAATAAGCTAACTTAATAATTATTTATAGCTAATAAGTTCAAGCTGCTCCGAGACAAATTAGAAGATGCTGGCCTAACACCTGAGGAGCAGGCAAGATTCACGGCGGGACGTTCCTGTAGTGATAATATCTTCTTCCTTCGACAGCTCATCGAGAAGTACTGGGAGATGAACCAGGAGTTCCCCTTAGCCATCGTTGATCTCGAGCAGGCTTATGACAAAAAAAATTATATTTTGATGTTAACATAATGTGTTTGTGTTGCAATTGAATTTATTTGTATTTAACATTCTAGATAACTGATTAAAACTATTTCTAAACAAAAACCACGTGGATTAGTTCTCCAATAAAAATAAATGCCTTAAGTGGGCGTCTACCTTACTATTTACAGTCTGTATTAATGTGATTTTGAGTTCAAATGATACGTCAACCGGTTAATTATATTCTGCTGCTTGAAAGAATTTTTGTTTTTTAATGTTGAAAGTTTTTTTTTTTATTTTATCTTAATCTTCTAACTTAATATTCATATAAAAATCTTAGTTGAAAATCAAAAAACAAAAAAACAAATGAGTTATTGGTAATATTGGCACGTTGATATTAGAACAAGTTCGACGTATAATTATTTTATAAATTAATTGATAGCATTTAATTACAAATTGTTTTGAGGCCTGTCAAGTTAGTTATTCCACCTAAAATTCAATGCTGTTTACTGTTGTGAGACTGATGGAACGACGGACATCACGGAAAGGATGTTGACAGAAACAAATAAAACCAAAAACCCATTAAATTTGAATGGTGCCGCCTACTAACTAAACGAGGGCATTTGAAATTCGAATCGGATCGTTTACTTGATTTTTTCGTCGTTTGTGGCCGAATTTTAAAGCTCCTCTCATGGCCTGTCATCAGTCTTCCGTGGTGGAAATGCCGCAGCATCCTTGACTCTCCTGTCGCTGTCCTGATCCGAAGCTCTCTCGTCCAACTCCATTTCAGTATTTCTATGCGCCCATGTTATCTGCCGTGAAACCGTTCGTAATTTCCGCGATCAAACGGAATATGTGTGCCAATATATATGACCTCGTTCGCAATTTATAGCCGATGTGTTAGATGTTTTAACATTTGAAATGGAAATGTAAAGAAGTAAATAAATTTAAACTTTTTTAAGGAACCCTTCCTTAATGTGTTGAGATCTATGCAAACGATGTCCTTAGATAAGTAAACATTGAATGACTAAAAAACACTCGAGGGGGGCCAACCTGAGCCTTTCATTAACCAACGCTCGGTCCAATCGAATCTTTCCTTTCCTAACTTCCGCAGCAGCTGCTGTCTTTGTCCTCCTGTCGTCGTCGCGATTGTCTTAGTTGAGATGTCGGTCGTGCCAACTTCTTCAACGAAGTCATGGTATCCGGTTTGGATATCACATATCCCGAAATGGTTTATATTATTATATTTAATTCATATCTGTAGTATATTTTGTAACAACACTCGCTACCTGACTCAAAATTTAAAAAGAATGAATTTGAAAAGGGTTCCATTCATTTTGCACAGTTCTTGCGGTTGTTTGGGACAGTTAGCGTGTCTTTTTTTTATGGAATCGTTTAAAGTATATTTAAATGATTATTAAGGGTTGATATGGTTTCCGCTTACGTATCTTTCGCTTAGGTCAGATGCGTTAAGGTTAGAAGTGTTTGGATTGGAAAATTTGTTGTTTCTCAAGTATTGCTGGTCAGCTCTATATTCAAATGGGTTTCAGCAAGTGAGTGTAAGCGTAAGTGAGTCTGAGTTTTATTATTTTCTTATTAAAAGAATAATAATTTGATTTGTGGGCCCATGTTAATCCTTGATCAAATGTCAGAAAAGATATTTTACTGTTACTGCTGAATCTGGAGAGATGAATTGGAAGGGTTTTGGTTGTGCAGATAGAATGTAATATGTTGTGTTTAAGAAAATTTTTCCAGTTTATACAATAAGTTCATGTACGATATCGCTTTGCTGGTTAATGTAAAATCTGTACGGCATGCGCAAAATTTTAATGTCGTGTTTTGATTTTTCGTGTGCGTCAGTAGATTGTCGGAACTGTATAAAATAAATAGGATGAGCGTAAATAAAATGGAAAAGTAAAACAACTATTGACCCTTTAGGTGGTACCACTGTAAAGGTCAACTGTGGCCAGACCCAATTAAAAGCTTTAGCGACATCCAGAAATACTCCTAATGATCTTATAATATGAAGGATCAGTTGAGTTAGTTTGAGAACAGATAAAAATAATTATAGAAAATTTTCGTCCGATTCAAAGAAGAGATAAATGTTGAAACTTGTTCATTCAAACTCGGGAGGAGAAAAATGAAGTTCCGCTTCCTTAAAATTTAATAATCTTTCCTTGGTAATAATCTGTTACCGAGGAGCAACTTGGGGGATAAAAAGTTATGAAGATGTAGAAAAGCTTATGAAATTTTTCATTAAAAAAATTTCTCAACCCTCCATTAAACCATATTACAGCAGTCCAATTAAACCATACTTTTTATCTTTTAAACATTTTTTATTATACAATTTAAAACCCTTCCATCATAAATAAATTTTCAATTACTTAATTTGTTACTTCAGAGTATAATAATTTATTTTGACGAATAAGTGTCTACTTTTTAAAAAAATATTTTAAAAAGTTTCTTTAGATTGGACATTTAACTAATAGAAAAAAAAGTATTAAAATAATAGTATAATATTTTTTTCACATAAATAGCAATATGATTTACAATATCTTTATGGAGCATTCCATCTTAAAGGCGAAGTAAGCGTGAAGCATTGATATGGCATTTATAATATACAGTTCTTTGTGAGCTCTACAGGAGTCCTTAGCAGGGGTGGTTTAATAGAAATGGAGAACTACAAAAAGTACAATATTTTCAATCCAAAATTTTAAGACTAATAAAAGAAACTCCTTGGTACGTAAACAACGAAACTCTGCGTACTGACTTACAATAACTAATTATTAACCAAGTATGTAAAGTATCTAGTAACCAAGTACCTTATTTTCTAATTCCAAGTATCTTATTAATTTTCGTTTTCATAATAAACTTCACGGACATAACAGACAAATAGACGATATGGTTACGACTGACATGCCCTTTAGGAGAAACTAAAAAGGAGTTGGATGAGACATCTCCTTTACTAAATTAAGGGAATTTCCTATCCTAATTCAAGAGCGGGAAGATGTGCTGCAGGGTACTTCAAAAACTTTCTAAAATTTTCGAATTTAATATGCGTATCCAAAATTTTCAAATTTTATTTGAAATTACTTGTTTGATTAAAAAAAACACCAGGAATCTTCGTTTAATTTAATGGTTTTTGAACGCTGTGATACACCATGAGTTCAGATGAGAAGCAAAAAAAAAAGCTCACGAAAAAAATAAATAAATAAGTTAATAATTCCCGTATCGTCGAAGGATCAACCAAAAAATTGTATTTACTAATGAATGACTGCTGTGGCCATTTAATGGTATGGACTATGGCTGCAAATAGCCACGCTAAGAAAGATTTATTTTTTCAAATTTTTTCGTTCCTCACTAAGACCTTGATCTTACAAATACATATATCTTAAGTTTCATAAGAAAAGATCATTGGAAATGAAGGATGGCAACGACAGAACATTTTGTAAACATTTTTTTTATTTCCGGAAGATCAAAAATGTGTAAATCAACCTATCACTAAACTCTATAGCGATATCTATACTATACTACACTGCAGATATATTATACTCTAACTTAGATCGTTAAGGAATCTAAAGATGAATTTCTGGAGAGCATGTTAAGGGATCTTGCTTTGAAAGGTAGGAAACTAGACGGAGGGCTGGGAGACAGATGTTGGGAAACATATTTCGAAGTAAAATAACCTTAGGGAATTTAAATGAATATCGTTTACCATAATAACTCATCTTAACTGACAACAAAGTCACACATGTTTTGTCGAAATATTTTATAAAAAAATAAATAGTACGGAGGTAAACATTCTGGCCTCCCGCATACGGAGAGGTATTAAGCAATGGAATTTTTTACATAATGTTTAAATATAAAAACAAAATAATTTTAATCAAAATAACTAGGCAGGTTTATTTGGAAATTCGCCTTACAATCTCGTACGTAGGTTAAGACAAACAATGTTTTTCGTTGTTCTCTTGTCGACAAACAATCTATACTCAGGTGAAGCGGCATACGGGAGAGCATTCGCGTACAAAGACAACTCTGATATTCGTCACTTATATTAGTCCTTTATTACTGGCCAATTATTCAGCCCTTTAAATGAGAAACCACATCAAATGCAAGCATACTAAAAACACCGTAGATTCAGTGAGCTCTTCTGTTACAACGTTTTACTTATAAAACGTTATAACAGAAGGGAACAGAACAATCTTTCCTAAATTTTTATATATATATGCATTATGTAATGATATGTAATTCCGAAGGTGGAATTCAATTACGAAGAGAATACAAAACAAAATAACAAATTGTTAAAAAACATAATTTTAAATTCATAAACTCATTAAGCCCTTTATTAAAAACAAATAAGAGACATGCGATGTAAAAGTAGGTACATAGAATTTACCTGGAATTAATTAAAGTTAAGATACCGTGTCATAAGGCGCTGTGACAATAGAAATATAAATCCTTTTCTAATGACAAGCCTGCAAGACTCTGAAAGAGCGTGTAATCAAATCAGGAGCTCGGTTGCCAAGGACTTTCCCATTAAGAAAGGTTTGAAATAAAGATGTTCACTGTATCCTCTTCTTGTACATATACCAACATATAAATGGATAAGGCATTGCGAGAGTATAAAAGAAAAAAAAGCATGGTTTAAGTATTAAGAATGGCAATAAATACAATCACCAATTTAATGATTAGCAAGTAGGTAGACTTGTTCTTCAACTTTAGAGCTAGAAGACAGTAAGGTAGTATTAAAGGGCTGCAATGGAATCAATAATAGAATAAAAATGAAGATCATCATATCATTATTTTTTAAAAAGGTAGGGCGTATTTTAGGATAGAGGAAAATAAACTGACTAAAAATAAATAACGTTAAAAAGAAAAATTATAAAAAAAAAGGTTCGTTCCTCATGATTTTCGAAAAATTATATAATATAATTAGTAGTATATAATCAGTATAATATAATTAGACTTGAGAACGGCTATACAAGTCGGCTGTTACGATAAAGAATTAAGAAATAACAGTTTTCACCATAAAACGACTTTTTATCTGTAAAGAATATTTTTCTTTACAGGTAAAAAGTCCTAATTTCAATAAATTTAAAAAGAAAATCCCTGAAAAAAGAGGGAGGAAAAAAATCAGATGACCAAGTCCATATTTAATATGTTTAAAGCGTCACCCTTTACACAGCTGACATCCGTATAAAACTTCTCCCTAGTTTCGTTGATATTTTGGTTTTCGTTTTATTTTTTAGCATTTCAAGGACAAACCAGAAAAACACCAGAAGCCAGCCACTATCCTAGTGAACGGGTTACGATATGCGCAGTTCTACTGTCATATTATTACGCAACTGAGAAAGAGTTGCCCTAATTTTCATACAGAATTATTCGAAACATTTTAACGTTGATGTTAAAAAAAATTAAAATTCTATACTGTGTTGATAGAAGAAATTGTGTATAGTACCTAAACATTAAGCAAAAATGAAAAAAAAAAAAGATCAAAAATATTTTCACGCAATAAATTTCGATCAAATCATAGATTCAATTAAAAGCGATAAAAAAGAATGCTTTGAGAAAATAGTTTCAAAGGAAAAAACTTCCCAGTTTTAAAAATTTCCCCCTTTATATTTTCATTCCTTTATTCTATAACTATAACTGATTATAGTTAAATTAATAATAACTATGTAAGTAATGATATGATGATCTCCATTTTTATAATCCAAATAATCATCTTGCAATAATAGCCGTACATAACTATTAAATCTAAGAGTATATTAAATATTAAAATTTTGAGATGTTAAATTAATTTCACTGAATCTGTAATTGAAATTCAATCATATAAGAGCTATGGATCTAGGAGGGTTCAATATTTTATACCCCGTTTCATCTCAACCAATATTTTATTAACTTAGAACTGATTCAAATTTTGTACAATCCTCAAATTGTAAAATGTAATTGGTATTAAATGTTTTTATTACTCTAGTTAGAAAAACTTTCTTAGTATTTTTCGTACAGATTAAATCCTAATCCTTTAGCTCTATTCAACGGATACAATTTCAAATTCAAATTGCATATATATATGTATATATATATAATTTGAAATCCATTGAATAGAGCTAAAGGATTAGTTTTAATCTATATGAAAAATACTAAGCTGATCAAGAATTTTTTTCTGGCAAGAATAATAAAACATTTAATACCAATTACATTTTACAATATTTAACAGAATTTGAATAAGTTCTAAGTTAATAAAATATTGGTTGAGAAGAAACGGATAAATAAGGTATCACTAAAAATATTAAACCCTCCTAACATCATAGCTCGCGACACTATTACCAGTGAAGAATTTCATCAAATGTAAACACGAAACTCTTGACATTCCCAAGGCACTATCGTGAGTACAAGTAATGAAATTTTACGAAAGCCATAACAAGACTCAAATGACTTAATTTAAGTAACATCTTTCGACTAAATCATCATGGCTAGTTACTTCATTTAGTCTAAATTAACTCATTTCACACTAGAGACAATGATGGCAGTCCCATTTCCTCGTACATAATAGGCTCGCAAAATGGGCCTGTTTCCAACGCTTTTTTATTATGATCACTAAGGTAATAGTGCCCTTTAGAGAGGAGTTCCTGAAATGACGAACGAAAACCGGGCAATGTGTTGTGACAGGCTGTTGGGTCACACTCATCAAGTGAGAAAGCCAACATCTGGTTGGAGCCTTTTCAGCTGAATCATAACAAAGAATCACTCAGAGATGACAAGTTAAACATTTTAGTTACATAATAAGTAAATAAATATGTACATATATATATATATATATATATATATATATATATATATATATATATATATATATATATATATAAATGGCTTAAGGGTGATATTTAAAAACATACAGGCGACAAAAAAAAACTAAATAATAAGAGATTTTAATAAGATAATATGAGTTGACATCCGCATGGATAGAAGGATCAATCTAATTAGAGATTGATAAATTATTTGCCACTTTTATAGATTTGTTTTATTGAAAACTAGTTTCGAATGTTATACATTCATCTTCAGTTCTAAAAAAACACAAAAAATTTAAAAATGATATAGTTTGGTATTATTATACATATTAAATTAGATGTAATATAAATCAGTATTATAAAGCATTTATGAATTATGAATTTAATTAAGACAAGAAATCAAATGCATGTTGGTACTCACCAAGGTTTAAATGGATTATATCAAACAGAGAAGTTTGTACTGGTTTCCTCTCGCATTGAATTTTTTTATGTGTGGGTGTGTTTTTAGAACTGAAGATGAATGTATAGCGTTCGAAACTAGTTGGCATTAAAATAAATTTATAGAAGTGGCAAATAATTTATCAATCCCTAATAGATAATATGAGATAATAATAATTGACGTTATTGACATCCAATCTTGAACGAAAATTAGCAAACGAAGATAAAGGCAAAAGGGGCTATTGAGACAAAATGAAAGGTAGAAATTCAAAATCAAAATCAAACACAAGGAATTATAGTTCTGTAATAGCAAATTAAGAAAAGAACTAAGAAATTAAGAAAATCCTCTCATTCGTTGTTAATTGTAATCATAAAAGCCAATTAAAAATAAATTAAGGCAATCATATTTATAGAGTTTATGACAAAAATAACAATATCTATGTACTAAGCTACTGAGAGAATATGTCTCGAAATCTAGTTAGTAGAGCTCACGCTCATCTTTATAATGAATAAAAAGGTTTCATTGAATTTTCCCATAGATCCTTTTATCATATTGTTGACAATTCGGTGCCTAAAACATGGGTTGGAAGATTGAAAGTAAAATATATTTATTCGATATTTTGCGACATCGCGAAACCAATTATCGATATCCACCGATAATCGCTAGAAAAATGCCGATACATCGAAAGGAAATGGATGAAAAAGCAAAGAAAACTGTATCAAATGAGTATAACGTTAAACTGTGAAGAAGGTTGAGTATAAAATAATGTAATTATAATTAATAAAACAATATTTTTATTAGCAATGAATCATTATAAAAATAAAAAAAATAGTAAAGAATTATACTTCGGCGAAAAAAAAAAATTCAAACAAAAACATTCACTTTGGATCCTTACTTGGTAAAATAAGATGATGATTTCACTTACCTGCAACGGAAAAAAAAATAATAATAATTGTAAATAGCATTTAGAGCATACTGAAGTAAATGAATAAAAATAATGATATTTTTAATGACAGACATTCAATATTATATATGTGTGCATTTGTGGTGTGTGAGTATGTGAGCGTAATATATATGATCAACATCATTATTATGGTTGTTCATTTTATTAAATGGGATTCTTATTTCATTTATAATATTAATCACTATAGATTAAGAAATTATGGAAACATTTAGATACTCCATTTATTTATTTAATAAAAACTTTTCACAAAGTCATTATTTTTTTTTAACGTTTCGGTCCTCTTTTGCAAAATTTTTGGCCATTTTCAAACTTATTTTTTGTCAATTAAATAAAAATATAAAATATTCTAAATAATAATACTGATAAAATAATACTGCAGTACATTTTATAATTTTGTATGTTCCGAATTTCCTAATATTTTTGTTTTTTGTTGGCACATTCCGTTTAGACTTTCCTTCCGGTGACATAGTAATTCTTAACCTCCTTATCTTAAGTTGTTGCTCATTCAACATATTCAACTTAGTGGGCAGAAAGGGTTATCCCAAAGGTGACCAACCTATTCTAGACAGAGTTAGAAGGTACACGTGTTTTTATTGCTCAGCTTTGAAACTAAAATATTTTCTACTAAATTACATCTTATTTACGTTGATTTTTAAAAAATAAATGTGTGTGTTTAAACATCTGTTTGTAAAAATTATAAAAATGTACACTGCACATTTATGTACAGTGCTACATAGACTAAAAATGAATTGTTTGCTTATATTTTTGCCATAATAACTACGTGAGTTTGTGGCATCAGCGAAGAATCAGCTGATAAGGCACATAACAACATTATCACTTGAGGTTAATCTGCTCCAGTCATCTCTATTCCAGCCCGGAGTGAAATTCTCCATTACAATTCGAGATACGGGCAGTTAAAGGCTAAGCTGGAGTGAATAAAAATGAAATTTGGAATCAATGTAGGACTGGAGTCCAATTTAGATAGATACAGTAATTGAAATTGATAATCGGTTTCGTTTAATTCATTCCAAGGAGAATTTTCTGAAGAATTGATGAACGATAAAAATAATTGTACTACATTAAAATTAGAATTTATTTTTTGTTTTCAATACAACGTATTAGGATTTTCAACCACATGGGTCGTCATTTTATCCTATTCTACAATTGAATTGCAAATTTCGAAAAGAGCACAGTTCGAAATGGACTTTTTCGTACTTTTTTGCATCATACCTATAATTATATTCTATGACCGCTAATCGTGAAAAACTATAGAACCAATATAAATCAAATTTTAACTGTATCATCTTCATGGTCCCGATAAAGTTTAGCGAAAATAAAATTTATCGATTTTTCATTAAAGAAGTGATTAAGAAATAGAAAAAGGGAAAATAAATAGAAGGTAGTTGACAACAAAAAAGTTGTAATAGGCGCGAAATTATTGGATATAAAAACTTTATTGTATGATTAAAAAATCAGTAAGAAGAAAATTTGGCGTGAAAACGTAAAAATTATTTTAGTGAAACTTTATTGTTGTTTAAACAAATTTATTGTCATTTTGACCCTGTTTCTTGAAAATTTCTGTAAGAACAATCTTTAATAGAATATTATTCTAAAGGTTATTTTGTATTTTAGAGGGACCATAGCCTTAACAAGTAAGGATTATTATAATCTGTGTTGTCATAGTATTTAATTATGTTTGTCCAGCTATTGTTTGCTGCAATCTATTCCCCACCTATTTTGCTGAAATGAAGTGCTATAAGTATTTTTTTTTCAGCGGTTAAAACGGGTCTCCACTCCCAAAAAATTGAAACATTGTTGAGCGAAAGTGTCACTAAATTAATTTTAATGCAAACCATCGGCTTGAAATATTTTCATCAATAGAATTAAGTAAAATGTCAGGTAAAATGTTACGCCATAAGTTATGCAAAATTCAATTGCTGGTAAAGATAGTCTGCAATGATAGTTTGGTTCCAGTGTGTGACGCCTAGCAAAAACTGGCAGTGAGTTGAACTTACGGCCGAAACGATTTTTTCAAGGAGGAAAAATTTTGTCGCCCCTCCATTCACCCTGCTCCCCTCCAACGAAAGTCAACAGTTATTTAATAGTATTTTAGGTATTACATTTAAAAATAAATATCATCTCATAGCATTAACTCATTTTTGTAACGGAACTAAGATAAAAAAAAAATCAAAAAGCAGAAACAAATATTTTATACTTAACCTAAAAATAAAATTTCGCTCGAAATTTACCGCTCTCTAAATTCTGTCGGAGAATGCTCCTTTGCCCTCCCCATCCCGCGGAGTTCCGGACCTAGTTCTACAAATAATAGGGACAGGTCTAAATTTCAGGTTTTCCTATTCTTGTGTTTAAGGTTTCCAATTTTATTTGTAATAAATTTTTTCTACAGTTTGTAATTTTTTTTGTTTTTATTGGTTTATCTCCTCTACCTAGAGGGTCATTGGTGTTTATTTATTCCTCTGTACATATCTCTTGATATAGATCAATCTTCTTCAAGAAGTTCATAATTTTTTTCAGCACTATTTCACTATCTTAGAGGAAGTCTTTGAAATTTCCTGGCAAGTTCAAATGAGACGATATGGTTTTGTATTTAAGGCAATCTATTAGCATGTGTTGTACCAACTTGGTGATGTACCTACACCAAGCAGTTTCTTCAAATGTGTGTCCCTGATTCTCGCAGAAAGTGCTCATGTGACACCATAAAAAACTTATTGTCTCCCTGATTTCCTCTTGCTCGTTTTTCATTTGTGGAACTCTGATTTAATTTCACTCAACATTGAGACATTGCCTATCCGTCCACTTTCCCATGAAAACATTTTGGCTTAATATCACTGGTCCAATCTGCAGCAGTAATAATTATTAATAATTATTCTGTAATTCTTTTAAAATTTAAGAAGTGGATAAAAGATGAAATTAATAATATATCTTTTATTAAATTATGAAGGATTATATCTTCGTAGAGTATTTAAAGTATAACAAAAATATTTAGCAGTAAAAATAAAAAAATGTGATCACATTCGATAGGCATCTCACGATGAAAAGAAATGATAAAAATATATAAATGGTCGAAACAAGGGAAAGAAGCGGTCAAAAAGAAATAAGAAGCGGAACAAGTTAGAAAACTAGAGTACGCGAGAACGATCACTGAATAATACAGAAGAGTAGGGCCAACAAGTGTGGAAGAATCCTTTTCAACTTTACAACTTTCCTATTACCTCTACCAGATCGAGAACAGGTTCCCCGGCTCGACGGTGTCATTGAGAGATAAAGAAGGAAAAAAAGACCGTCTAGAGAAAGATATCGGATTTCAAGTTCCCATCCACCTCAACGGCAGGCGAATCAGAGGCCGTAGAAATTCGAACAGACAGTGGACCATGGCAAGTTGAAATAGCAGTGCATAAGAATTATGTTTCAATCATGTCATAAAAAGTGATACAAAATATAATATACAAAAAAAAACAATAGTTCGGATTACAATTTATGATCATTCATTCAAGTTCATTTTATCTGATAAATTTCTTTTATCAAAGATAATAAAGGATTTTGCTTAGAAGGCGTATTGTATCAAGAAGTTTGCTTAGTCTAGGACATTAGTATATTTATTTAATACATATGTTATTTATATTTTAATCTATTGAAATTTGTCAAACAAACTTTTGACTATATTTACAACAATATACCTTTTACTTTCCCTTACCTATACGTGAAATGTATACGTCCAGAAAAAGGTCAATGATTCTGAATTGGAGAAACGTTGACTGGTTAGATTTTTTCAGGCAATTCACAGTCAGGATGCTTAACAGGGATATCCGCTTTTGGAATCTTCCAATAATATCTAAACCTATAATTTTTGTCCCTTAAATTAATTATTAAAACATATAATATAAATGAAATTTATTTTAAATAATAAATTGTTCCAATCAATGGTTTTACTTATGACTGGCATAGGCAATGGCATATTTCAAAAACACCATATTAGACACCAAGCACATTGCATTCCAACGGTATATGGGCCATTACCCATCAACTTGCTGTCCACAGACTTTGAAACCATGCTAACAGGCCAAATATAGCAATATTTGAAATATAAAGCACAAGTTATGTGATATCTGTTCGAATCTAAATAAATTACTGTTTCAACAATACAATCATCAGTACTAAACTATTTTAAATAAATTTCAGTATTAAGTACTTTAAGTTTTGTCTGTTGCGTTACTATCACGTCGCACTTTCCAGATTTCAAAACGCATTTTGTTTTTAAATAGCGCGCAAATTTTTTAAATTAAAATCCGATTATATTACAGATAAACGTTTGGAATTTTGCGTGATCAATTTAATCATAACTTAAAAGCCTAAGATATAATTGAAAGTGTAACTGCCCCAGAGATTTGTCCATTCCGTTACGGTACCTGAACAAGAGGAATAAAGTTGAGATCCCTTCCACCTCTTTGCTCGCCCCGACATGTCTCAATGCCTCTGTAGAGTTTCGCATGACTGTTAGTGGCAGTCAATATTTTCTTCTAAGAGCATGGTGAGTATTTTTATTTGCAGTCTCTTCTGTTACGCGAGCATGTGAAAAACACTAAACTGAGCAAGTTATTATTCAATAGTGCAAAATATTGAAGGTTCAGCTATTCTCTTTTTTTTTTTTTTTGTTATCAACAAAATGATTCCATTTGAAGTTGAAATGTCTCCACTGTCACAAAAAACAAAATCGTAACGGAATGGACACTGTTGTAACGGAGGGGACATCATAACAAATTTCGTAAAATTATATATATATATATATATATATATATATATGTGTATATTAAGGCTTTGACAGTGCTGAACGTATTAAAATCTACAGAATAAAGATGAAAAAGTACAGCAAACCTTAAAAAATGAAGAATAGCAATAATATTATTACCGTAAAGGAAATGACACCATACACATTGTTTTCAACATTCAAAAAATAATAAAACATCAAATTCGCATAATATCCTACAATTTAGCAATTTAGTAGGTAGGTAAAACGAAAAAAAAATTGAGCACGAAAATTATAAAAAAAAAAAAAAATCAATTGTCAAGATCTGGGATACCCGAAGATCCAATCTAAATTATAACGACCCATATTCGTTTGAAAACACAAGTTTTCTTCTAGGAAACTAGGAAGGGCATACCAACTGAAACCATGTCCTGTTTTAGTTGGAGTGTCCTTTTGAATGTTTCCTTGAAAACCTTTGACGAAGACTCGAAATGATTCAGAAAAGGGGCTCCTTGCACCATTCAACATACCAAGCCTACAGAAATCACCACTGGAAAAAAATATTATACACCATGTATTATGTATAATGTATTATACACCACCATAAATAGGAAAAAAAATGAATAATTATTGAGTTGGATTAGATATAATTCATTCGAGATGGATGTCTAAATTAAGATGAAGAAAGGAGACCGAAATACACATTTAACGACAACTGATTCACCACTAATAAAGAGAGACATGCTTCAACACTAAATGCCTTGTGGACATGGACCATTTAACCGCTGTCGTAAAAAGTCACTTCAATTCCGACAAGCCGAGACCAAAATGGAATTTGGTGACGGCGCTAGAATAGCAATTAGACACCCTATTAGAACTAATTTAGCAGGAAATTCCAATTCCATCATATGAACCGGATCCCATCGGAACCACTGACATGTTTTATAGCGGTTGAAGGCTACAGCAATAAAACTGTTGTACTAATTCCGTATTTGTGGATGACGAACCGATGCTGGATGAGGCAACAAGCAATATAATAAATTGATAACAGAAGTTGATAAATAAATCCGTGTTCAATATGCCTATAAAATTAGTATAGGTGAGATAGAGGAAAACTAATATTAAATGTTTAAGATATGAAAAACTTTTTTGGAGAAAAATGAAAAATAGTAACAAATAGCACTTGAAAATACGAAACAAATGAATTTTTATAATTGAAATCCGTCAACAATCATTCGCAAAAAAATATTAAAATCCTGGAATTATGGCCATTTTTGGACATTTAATTTAATGTATAAAATTAAATATGTATAAAAGATTAAAAAATAAGAAAATTAATTGTAACCTAAAATATATAAATTAAAATATATATTTATTGTTTTATATTATATTTGCAGCTGTGTTGCACCGCATCTAGCAAATTTGATGTTCAGTTGACGTCCGCATGATGGTATAGAAGGATCAATCTGATTAGGGATTGATATATTATTTGCCACTTCTATAATTTTGTTTGTATTGAAAACTAGTTTCGAAAACATTCATCTTCAGTTCAAGGTTTAAGTAGATTATAACAAACAGAAAAGTTTGTATTGGTTTGTTCTTGCACTGAACTTGTAATTATAATAGTTGATTTTGAACTATGCGAATGGGATCTACAGCTTGGCTATTAACAACTGAGAGACTCAGATTACTGAAAAAAATGTGCAGATGATTAGAGTTTGTTAAATTGAAATTAATCCCATACCCGAGGGATGTTTTAATGATATTAACTACTTTCTTTATCCAAATATCAATTTCGTAAAAGGATATCTGCATTTTTTATTTTCAATTTTTTTTTCTCGTAAATATTTAGTAAACTTTAAGTGCAAAGTATTCCGAGGAAGTAGATTTATCAATAAACGAAAAATGTAAAAGAGCAACCATAAAAGTTACGTAAAAGCAATGTGAGGATGAGGAAAAAAAAACAACAACGCATTAATGTTAATGCGATGCGTTGATATAACAAGGGGTTGCATAATGCTGAGGTTTGAGTGTGCTCACGAAGATAATCCTCTTGAAGATCCGTGATCTCCACACGAAGACTTCTTAACAAAGTATTTGTCAGAAAACGAATGGTCAGTTTAAACCAGCTGATCTCGCTACTGAAAAGTTAAACGAAATAACAAAACATATAATTATTTAATGTTTTTTCTTGAATTGAACTACTCCAGTAAGGATTATAATAGTCTAAAATCCATAATGTTATATGGTTAAGACACAAACAATCTTTCTTTTTTTTTTAATAAATTATTTTCACTCAGGAATACCGGCGATGTCATATCGATGTCATTTTTTAAAAAAGTTGAACTTTAAGTTCCAATTTATTATAGGACCTAAATACCACCTCTATCGGCTCCTGCTCAGTATATATCGAAAAAAAATTGAAAATATTTTAAAAATCGACTATTAATGACGTCAGAACCAAATACTGACTACTCCCAGTTGCCACTCTGACCTTTGACTATAGTTAAAAGCCTTAACAATATACTGTAAATATAAAAGTTTTGCAATCTTAATAAACTCCTACTGTACACAATAAAGAATAAAATTTAAAAAAATATACTATTATTTGGGAGAAAAGCGTTTTTTGTGTCATCTGTATAAATTGCTAAATGGAGCTAAATGCCACGCAGGCCATTCAAACTTACGAATGAAGTCCTGATTTCTGTCAGAACATGATCTGGCATTATGATATTATGGTAGCTGCCAAATTAATTCATCTTACTATATACTCGTAGGCTGATGTGGTGGCTCTGGACTCGAATGATAGTCCTGAATTGCTCTCTATTGCCACTGGAGTTTGCTATGACCATTGGCGGATCCGCAGGAGATAAAAAGGGAAATTTTCCTCTCACAAAATAACCATTAAAAAAAAAAATTATGCTAATTTAAAATATAACCTACTAGTGCAAATACTCGCGAGTAACTGAGAACAATTACGATTTATTAGGTAGGGGAGAAATAAACCTTGCCAGAAACCGAACGTCGAAATTTTCAAATGTAATTACATAATTTCCAATAGTAATTGCATTTGTTATTAATTTAAATAAAATAAGTGTGTTAAAATCCTATAGTTTTATTATTTTATAAAGCGGATTTTAAGGCTGATAACGTAAGCTTCTTGATATGTAAACAACAAAACTCTACATACCGATTAACAACAACCAACTAGCGACCAAAACATTCGTACTCTTTACTCCCGTTTTCATTATAGCCTTCACGGACATCACAAGAGGCTGATAAGACTAGACTGGTGATGCCTATGGCTAGCATGACCATTAAAAGAAGGCTAAAAAGCAGCTAGGTGAGAGATTTCCATTTCTAAATCCAAAGGACTAATTCAAGACCGGGAAGAGGCCGGCTTCCTGACTTATCAATTGGGCTTCTGACTTCCTCGTATCCCTCTGTTTTATTCTTCCTTGGATTATTTCTTTACTTTCTTTAGCTTCCTTAGTCTTTCCTTTTTTTTTTCCCTCCTGAAGTGCACATCAAATATTTCCTCTGTATCATTTTACATCACAGCCTACTTGCATTGACAGAGTTTTTTAAATTAACACTCCCAGTTCAGCAATCTCACGTCGATCATCTTGTGGAAAGCTTCAAATTTCTTTCCCTTTGGTGCCTACTGCTTAATTTTTTTTTACTTGGACAGAATAGAAATTTTTGAAATACTACTAAGTGGAAATAATAAACCATTGTGTAATAATTTGCAGCGTTTTATGTCCATACATTTGCTTATGGTTACTCATCTACTAGACAGGAGCGAATAAATAGTTGAAAGATAAAAAAAAACTGATGAAAACTCAAAACTTATTTATATGGTCCAATGGCTAAGTCGCTGGACTCGTATAAATAGAATCCAATTCAACGTCAAAATAGTTTAAAATTGGTTCAAACTGTATCATATGTCATTGGGTTATTAATTACTGAATACCCTGTCAATTCCTACTACGGCATCTCCAAAACTTTCATAATCGTGTTCTAGGGTTTATGAAAAGGATATAAAATGCATTTCCACCCCTCTCTGCTGGCCTTCGACCCAATAGTCTTTTTTATTCGGGGAAAATACGACTAAAAAAAGTTGAAATAGCCATTCTTCGCTAATATTGGTCCGATTTCGATAAAACTTCTTGTTTTTTAGATGTAATTCAACTTCCTTTCAAATTCAACAGGCTCTTACCCCTCCCTAAACTACTACAACTACCTTTGTATCCGTCCCTGGCAATGACTAATTTAAATCATATTTTCAAGTCTGATCGAAAAATGTTCCCAAATAATCAATAAACCATCCTTACAAATCATTTAATACTATAAATAATAAAGCTATTTTCATTTTTTTAAAATATTTCAATTTTTCATATGACCATATCAGATCCCGACCTTAAGACAATGGGTTGGTTGTTTTTTTTCCTCGAAGGCATATGACAGATAGACTGCCAGACAGGTCACAAATCTATGTCTGCAGTTTTGGCTAGATAATAGACTGCCCGATCTAGCTGCATATGCACTGAAGGGCATTCCGTCTCGTCTAGTGCATTAGGTTTGCAAATGGAGCCCCTGCACCCGAAACAGCGTCTGTCTGCATTTACTTTAATAAATAATCCGAATCTATCTGCCTCTTTGAGATAAGGTTGCACTTTTTTCGGGCGTTCAGAGAGAATATTTAAAAAAAAAAAAATAACAGACGCATATTTATATATCCTCTTCAATCAAATTACATATATTAAACATATTTCTAATGAAACCACTACTAGATAATTAATTACCTATTTATAATTAATTGCTGTATATTGGATTTAAATGTTTTTCATAC
This sequence comes from Rhaphigaster nebulosa, assembly GCA_948150685.1. NCBI lineage: Eukaryota > Metazoa > Arthropoda > Insecta > Hemiptera > Pentatomidae > Rhaphigaster > Rhaphigaster nebulosa. The sequence goes on from OX411311.1 coordinate 99,177,994, forward strand.
TTCTTTATTAATGAAGCATACCTTTATTATTCTATTCATGCTCATTTAAAAATAAATATTATTAGTTCATGAACCTTTCGCGTTTTAATGGTATTTTGGGCTAGATGTGCTACCATAGGAGCCGCATGCAGCTCACCAAGCTACGTTGTACGACTGGCTTTTTCAAAGCATAAAAATCTTCAGCAATAGCTAACATTTTGAATTGTTTTCTCTCTAATCACTGTATTTGTAAACATTCACATTAGCAGAAATTAATTATTTTTAATGCCTCATTAAAAAAAATCAAAGGTTTTTGATTAGTAACAAAATTGTGATTTACAACAGAATTGTGAATAATAATTACGTACTGCCATTTTCTGGCTGACTATTATAAATGTATGTGATGTATTCGGTAGCAGATTTAGAATTTAATTTTGGGAGGGGTTAACACCGGGGATCTGGGGATAGAGATACCTCATGGCAAATGGAGGTCCTCCCTCGAAAAACATATGAAGGCAGAAAACCGCGTTTTTAAAGCTTTGAAAGAAGAGAATTTAATTGGAAATTCAGTTTCGGTTTTTTAAATTTTTTTTTCTTCAAATTACGGTAATTACAAGAACAATAATGTTTTTATAGAGAAAGCTTTTATATTATTTCATGATGCATGCATTTATTCTTAGTTTAAGTAGTATTTATAACCAATAATTCAGATAGGCGTCACTCACTCAACTGTATTTCTTTATGCATACTTATTAAACTACCTAAAAATTGATATAATTTTAAGCATAGTACTGTGCAAAAAAGTTTAACAATGTAGTCGTTACAGAATACAGTTTAACTATAATTATGTTTTTCAAGCTAAGAAACAAAAATGATGTATTTTGGTTATAACAATTCGTTATTGTAATTGGAACGATGTAAACCAAAATTAGTTTTTTGTTTTGGGCTACCGAAAGCTACCTCCTTGAATCCGCTAGTGGTATTCTGCTCAGGTTCTTAATTTTCAAGAATGAAAAGCTTCAAAATGGCTGTAAGATCCGAAAAGTAGTTTTAATATGATGATTATAAAAGTTAATGTCGAGATAAGAAGCTTCTGTTAATAGTCTTAAAATTTTAGATTGAAAAGATTGTTCAAGTGCGTCTCTTTCGCTGAATCATAAATCTGAGGTATAAGTCCGTAAGTATATGGCACGTAGGTGTAAACATCAGGGACGTACATAGAATTTTTTTTTTCCGGGGAGGGGGAGATTTAACAAGAATAAGGCAAATAACTAGCTAAATCGCCAAATTGGGCGTAAGTTTTAAGGATAAGCATGAAAATTGAATAAAAAATTACCCAAAATATCACTGAAAATACAAACTTTATGTTGGAGCTGATGAAAATCATATTGTTCATACATTTCCCACGTATCTCACTGATACCTCTCCCTGCGTACGTATCTGGAACGTAACAGGAATGTGTCTGATTTCTAGGATTCTTGTAAACGAAATTTTAAAAGACAAAAATCGATGAATCAATATTCGAGAACATCTGACAGGGTCAGCATTTTTTTTCCTATTCGATTTAAAACATTTGGAATTCGGCGAACTGTCTCAAAGGTTATGAAAGTTGCTTTAGCAGAGGAACGCATTTGGAAAACGTTATATCTTTGACAATCCGTTCTGTTTTCTTCGTCAACAGTCACATCAAAGAGATGTCAGTTATTGGAAGCACCGTTTGCCCTTTGTTCGTTACGCGCTGGTCAGGGCAGCCTCCAACCTTTGTAGAGCAGTCCTTGAAAACATAATATGAAAAACCCTTTTTTCCATCCAAGCCCTCTCCTGACCTTTATATACTACCATCTCTCTCTGTTTAAATAAATATATATAGTATATAATGTACTAATAAGTATCAACCATATTATAATATGAATTAATTAAGAGTTATTTATTTCTTATCAAATTAATTTTTTAAATGTAAATATGTCAGCATTATAAAAGCAAATATATAATAAGAGTGGAGCGTAGCGGGGGCTTTTATTTGACCCGTAGGCGTTAATTCGTAAGAGGACTTCGAGAAGTTAGCCGCGCTGGCGGATGTAGTTGAATACCTTTCCGTAAGATACTGATACCGTAAGAACCTGACAGCCTATCAGAACCAAGAATGAGAAAGAGTAGGGATGAAGAGTATATAAAGAGACTATTCTCCATTCTATTCGCTGCTACCGGTATCTCGCACAGATATCAACTATAAGTATTTGGATTTTCAGCTGAAGGACCGTGTAGCATTTGGATTTTCAGCTGAAGACCGTGTAGCAGTCTCCAGCAAGTGGCATAGCCCAAGAAGGGTCTATGGGGTCCGGACCCTTCCCCCCCCCCCCCCTTCTCCCTCCGAAATTACTTATTTTTATCTGTAAGCAAAAATTGTATACGCCTATTTGATCCTATTCCTATTTGATACTATAAACATAATATATCTGGGTATAGAAAATATTAAATTATTATATCCCCTTACATCCCCGGTTGGGGTGGGTTTCTTCAAAGTAGATCCTTGGATTAACACCCCTCCCGAAACGAAATACCGGCAAAGCTACTGTCTCCAGCCTGGAATACATCACAACAAAGAAGTAGATAAACCAAATACAGTAGATACCCTGTTAACCGGCCACGCATTAACCGTCCTTCGGATTTAATGGCCTAGTGTAAAAAAAAAAGAAAGAAGCGCTTCATGGAAGGTGTCGCGCACCCGTTGTTTACTGGACCCAGATATTATTACACTGTATTACGGGATATTTGTTCCTACTTTCGTCAGTTTAGTTTTCACGTTCGGTCCTTTTGTGTATTGTGATTAATCAAGAGTGAATCTTATGAGAAGCGCTAGCGCGTTGTTTTGAGTATTGAGACGTGCCTCCGAGCAGTGTGAGTCTGAGGAAGATATCAATCGAGAACTGAAAGTACAGTAAACGATTGGTAAAGCGACAAATGTTCGAGTGAAGATATTTATTTAAAAATTGAATGATAAAAAACCACCTTCGACATTGTTGACCTCAGCAATTGTTTTTTTTAGGAACGTAGGAGAGGTACGTTCATCAGTGGCACAAATTTGAAAAAAAACAAAAAAAAAACTGGGGCCATTCGTCCGAAAACCGACTAGAGTGAGGGATGGATTGACCAATATATAAAGCGACAGAAACGCGTATCAACTGCTACACACGTTCTAATCATGAAAAGATGGAGAGATTTTGCATTGAAAAATTAAGTAAATATTGAAAAACAAAAGAAAATAAGACTTTCAAAAAATAACTTTGTTGTCGTTTATTCGCACATTGTACATACGTCTTTTTCTATTTTTTCAAATGCATAGTACAATATGTTCATACATACCAAATTCATTATAAAACAGCGTTATTCTATATTTCTGTTGAATAAATTTCCCTTTACCTACTAACCTGAACCTCGGATTATTTTGAAAATATTATAACTATTATAAATATTTCCCATACTAAATAGTGTGTTTATTTTATTACTTTTTACTGTTAATATCGCTCAGTTACGTACCATTTTTATGAAGAATGTTTGTATGATTCTTTTTTTTTTAATCAATGTTATCGGATAAAGGTATTTTTGTTTGTGTGTCAGGTCTTGTCGGGTTCAATGTTGATTATAAACCTAACATTTTGGTCAATATTAACCATATGATACAAAAAAATCTTCCGCCCTCTTTCGTCATTTTTACAAAAACTAAACAATTTAATTATTTCAACGAAACATTTTTTTTTTGTTTTTGTATTTGCTCCAATATTCTATTGGAAGTCTCCAGAATATATAAAGAATTTAGAGGACTAGAAATAGGTTATCAAACTATACACATATATATATATATATATATATATATATATATATATATATATATATATATGTCTCCAGAATATATAAAGAATTTAGAGGAATAGAAATAGGTTATCAAACTATATATATATATATATATATATATATATATATATATATATATATATATATATATATATATATATATATATATATATATATAATTTTCAACTCAATAATATTTTATGCATGAGACAAGAATTATTATTTGTTTATTATTGCAATATTTAATAAACTAAGTCTTGAGTACCTCAAATAACAGTAAATAACTAATCACCCAATGCACATAGGAGTATTATATATATATATATATATATATATATATATATATATATATATATATATATATATATATATAAATACTTTCTTTCATGTACTTTCTTTCAATCGCACTAATATATAAATGTATATATATATATATATATATATATATATATATATATATGTATATATATATATATATATATATATATGCAAACAACTGCTAGATTCTTGTGAGCAAAAGTACTTTCTTTCAATCGCACTAATCCCTAAATAGATTGTTACTTAAATAAATTAAAAAAATATCTTAAAAATTGTGTGGGAGGTTATTTTAAGACACCAATCACAGTAAGTAAAATTATTACCATTGAGATCAAAATATTTATCCTAAACATTGAAATGTGATACTTAGAAGCTACATAGAGCGGGTAATGTCTTTTCCCCTCGAACTAGTGCATGTGTACTAAAAGGTTTCCCCCTTAAACAGTTACGAGGTGTTACGCGCAGGTAGAAACCCAATAATGGAATATTTAAAGTTATTTGTAACATATGAATATCATAACATGGTATTATTATCCTGAATTTCCTCTAACTTCTTCGATTTCCTAGACAAAATAATTCAAAACCTACATATTCTACGAAAATAGGCAACACAACTTATATGATGATCATAAAGTGATCAATTGACGCTGCTTACCGTCGTTCATATTTCGGTTACTGAAACAAAACTCTTTACCGAACAGCCGCGGCCAACTCAGTCTTGTATCTTAATGGTGGAAACACAATCGGCTGAAGAGTGTAACGTAAAGATCAGACAATTATCCTATTCAATTAGGACGAATCTGTTGATAACCTTATTGCGCAATATTGCGAAATTGGGGAATCGATTCGCAATATATATATATATATATATATATATATATATATATATATATATATATATATATATATATATATATACTGATATATATTATATGTAGTTAATTACATAAATAAAAGTAAAAAAAAGCATGTTATTATTGATATATTGTAAGTGGCCATGGACAGGTTGCGAAATTCCGGACGGACACCGTCCAGTCTGCCAGGCCCACACAGCCGCTCTCAAAAAACGAATTTAATTTGAGGAGTCGTCCTTGATATAATCAGTCGCAGTTTGCCGCTTGAGGAATGGTACACTTCTCTAATGAGGACGCCAGGTCACGTTTGTTCTCTGTCCCAAAAAAGTGGTATATTTTTGGAAATAATCATCAGCACTGATATCTGTTACTTGAGACAGATGTACATCGTAAATATCACCCATGTCAAATGTTTAATAGTACAATGCATTGATTCGATAGAATATTTATTCACTAATTTTATTATTTATTGTTGTTGAATTTGTGATATATTAAAACAACAAATACTACATCCAATTTAAATTCAAGATTTATAACTGACAATTTAACTGACAAACAATCTACCAATTCTTCATAAACGACATATAACAGAAACATTAAAAGCCTAACGGAAGTCAGGTAAAGAAACAGTTATTTTAGTCGAGGCTTGTGGTGCTTTTCCTGAAAAGTTTTGAAGAAGTTCTGAAAACCTGCATTTATTATTATTATTATTTTTTTTTTTAATGTGAATTACGAATTTCAACTTTGTTAACTTAAAACTGACTGATTCGTCAATTACAGATATTATAGAGACTTACCGCTTTGTTTTTGGAATCTTCCAACTATATCAGAACAATTTATTATTTATTGTGGATAAATACACAATTTACATTCAAGATTTATAATGCCTAATAAAATTGGGTTGAATTTTATGGCCAGAGACCTATCAACCATTTCACTCATGAAATCAGACTAAGTATTATACCATACAAAATAAACATTAAAACCTCAAAGAAACCATCAATAGTTATTATGGTTTATAAAATTAACGGTTACTAAACAAACGACATATTCACAATTCATATATGTGGCACCCAATGATATGATTTAATTTGTACATTTGGTATTTATATTTGTTTATCAATACAAGGTCATCCCATAAGTTATGTCGGTTTTTAAAAGTCTGTCTGTTTATGTTGATATTATTGATCCCTCTTTTAACTATTGAATTATGTTTACATATTGGGTTTATTATAGCATTAAGTACTCTTTTATTTATCATATTTTTGTTGGATAAAATTAGTTTGTGCTGAAATTTCAATTAAAATGGATACCCCCAAAAACCACTTATGCCAGGTTATGCTTTGGGAATTCGAAAAAGGAGAAAATGCTGCCCCAACTTATCGGAAACTTGCAGAAATATATGGAGCAAAAGTCATTAGTGAACGGCAAGTGCAGAGGTGGTTTGAAAAGTTTCGAGGGAGAAACCGCATACTTGAAGACTAGCTTCGGAGTTTTGTTTAACCAATAGAGAGCTTGACGGCGAATTCCTGCAGGCTACTATTGAAGAAAATCCTGTTGTAACAATTGCAGAAAAAATTTCAGAAAAACTTGGATCGACCCATTCTAATGTCCATCATCATTTGCAGCTGATAGGAAAGATACCGAAATTGGGAAAGTGGATCCCTCACAAGTTAAGCGTCTCTAATTTATAGCAGCGGGTGAACACTTGCTTTTCTCTCCCCTCCCGTTTAGATCAAGAACCTTATTTAAACAGGATAGTAACTGGAGATGAAAAGTGGGTTTTCTACCGCATTGTTAGAGGGGCGCGACAGTGGTTAAAACCTGGAGAAACACCGAGAGCAGAAGCGATAGGACTTAACCCGAAAAAGGTAACGATGTCTGTTTGGTGGAATATGGAAGGAATCCTCCATTGTGAATTCCTTTATCTTAACCAAACTATGACTAAAGATCTCTACTGTAATCAGCTGGATAGACTGAAGCGGGAAATTGGGGAAAAACGTCCCTCACCTATCAGTTGACAAAGCATTCTATTGTTTACATAACAATGCGAGGTCCCATGCTGTAAAATAAAAGATGCAAAAATTGAAGGACTTTGCATTCCTCACCCACCATAAATCTCCTCACTTAGCGCCTTCGGATTATCATCTTTTTCGCAGTCCCCAAAAGTCATTAAGCGGCAGGAACATGAACTCAGTCGATGAAATAAAAAACGAGGTGTTGGCTTTCTTTGATTCAAAACCAAAAGATTTTTTCAAAAAACCTTTACAAAATTTGGTTTGAAGATGGCGAACTTTTATAGAACAAGATGGTAATTGCATTTTAGATTGAACGTGTTTCATTCATTTTTTCATACCCCTTTTATCAGGCAATGGGATTACCTGGTAGATATTATTATTTTTGTTGATTATATTATTACTTTTGCCATACTTCTGGAAAAGCGATCGAGGACGGATTACAATAACTATCGCGGAATCACACTCCGCTCGCTATAATATAAAATATTCTCGTTAATTCTAACGAGCCGAATCACCTTACGGCAAATATTAAAGATATGGTTCATCAGGTTTATATCTATTTCAAAAAGGATTATGATACCATCGACCCGCCAGACGTTGTATAATATTTATAAAGGGAATACCGAAGAAGTTAGCAAATCTAGTAGGAATGTGCACGACATCTATTTATCTATCATGCATAAAATCAAGTTAGGATCGAAAATTATTTCCAGGAGAATATGAGGTTCATTAAGGTTTAAAACAAGATGATTTCCTTCCACATTTCCTACTTAATTTAGTGCTATGGCATTAGAAAGGTGATGCGTACCGAAATAGGTTTAACTCCGGGTAGTAAAATATCCGTACTTGGATTTGCGGACGATATGGTACTGTTAAGTCAAGACGCGGAAACTAAAAAACTAAATTCAAAGACGTTGATCAATCGCGGTAAAGAACTAGGTCTCGTAATAAATACGGATAAGATAAAAATATGTGGTAACAGCAGAACGGGGGCGATTTTGGTGATATATAGAAGGCAAAATAATTATTCGGGAAAAATATGATTGTTAATTTATGGCACACAAATTAACTGATGGGTATGATAAACAACATTCCGCAATAATTTCTGAATGTGATGGCAATTAAAAAACCGCAAATCAAAATTAAGAACAAAAATTAATAATTTATTATGGAAAAGAAAGTATTTGTACAGTAACAGTTATCGTGACAATAGCTTGTTAGTTTGTTATCAGCTCAAGGTTTTCACCTAATACGTTACCCCTTAATCAAATAAAAATCCAAAATGAGCCAAATGATTAGAATTGAAACATAATTCCACCAAAAACGATCGTAAATCTAAATTTAACGATCTACATACAAAGATGAATTGTTCAATATTTTCGACAAGGATTAAATTTTCGATATATAGGAAGAATGTTGGGATTGTCTCACTAGACTATGTAAAATTCGAATCAGTGGATCTTAAAAACACACCGACAAAAAATGTTTTCTCATTGTTTGATTCACTTCACTTGAAATCGTGCAAAAAGTACCTAAACTCTCCAAATAAGTTTTCGTAAAATTGGAGAATATATTGCATTAGAATATAGTAAAAATATTACTATCGGTTGCAAAGGAAAAAAAAAATTGTAGTTCACCTACCCCACTGATGTCTATGTTACCCTAAACTTTGAGAAATGGATTCCATACAAAGAAAATGATGCTTTATTGTTTTGCTTTCATACAAATTTCCAACCATCCTATCTAAAACTGTTGAATTTGCTTTAATCGAAAAATAATTAATTTTACCAGAGTGAAAGTTGTTCGTTAAAATACTCCTGGGCGAATTACAATATCATTTTCTTTGTATGGAATCCATTTCTCACAGTTTGAGGAGTAATATCTTTCCAAAATGTGTTCTGCAGTTTCATGAACAATTACTTTGGAAATTTTTCGCACCATCAGCAGGTGAACCACCCACTGAACAAAAAACGTTTTCTGCCTCTATGTGTTTCTTTTTGTCCACTGATCCGGTTTTAAAGGCTTAAATTACAAATCGCATGACCGAGTGAGACAATCCTAACGTTCTTCCAAAATATCCATAATTTAATCCTAAACAAAAAAAAAATAACAATTCATTCTCGAAGATAGAACTAAATTCTTTATATTTACGATCCTTTTTGCTGATTTGTAAATATCCGAGGCGTAGACCGAAACGTAAGGGGGAGGATTGCATTAAGGGTGATCTTACGAATTTCGATTTGGACGGTGGTAGGTAGACGGAAAAACAGTGATTGTTGGTATCGACCTCGAACCTTCGGGTTCGTTAAGCCTTTTATAATTATATTATTATTATTAGTAGTCGTAGTAGTAGTAATAGCTGCATTGTCATACTATTAATATTTTATTTTTATTTGTTATTATTTTCTATATTATGAACTGGGATAAAAATTAACACTTATTTTTCTTTCCAAGTGAATGAAAGTCAAGATATGATTTTTACATTCGGTATCAGAAAATAAAAGTCATATGGTTCATTCAAAATGCTCTGGATGATTTCTGGGCAGCCTCCAATGCCCAATGCAAATTGCCCAGACGGCAGACACAAGAAATAAAACATATCGACACCGACAAACTGACACTGAAGGATAGCTATTAATGTTCATCCTGTCAAGTGCAGCTGCATTGCAGGGCCAGTGTACAACTCAACGCTAGTGCAGTCAAGCACAGTAAAAAGTTCAATTTAATTTTTGAATTTATTAAATTTTAAACTCTATCACATGGTATCATAGGAAAACAAATTTTATAGATTACAATAAACTCTTTATAATGAAAAGACATTTGCATGAACGTACTTATGGAAGCAAATTGTGCTCAGTTCTGAGTAGCTGAATATCATTACTTTACTCTTAATCAAAATGTTTGAATAAATAGTACAATAATCTGTACTCAAAACATTTATGAAATTTTAAAGGAAACGCATAAATCTCTCCTTAATTTGTTATTTGACCAATTTTCCTAATTATTTTTTTCAAAAAAATCTAGAATTGTTTTATTACATTGATAATAACATTTTTTTTCGTAGTTTATTGCACTTTTCTCATGAATTTTTGATAATATAATATGGATATAGTACTTTTTGTAAAGAAATATGAATACAGAACGTTTTGGCAAGAACTTAACGGGATATAGTACTTTTTGAAAGAATATAAACTTTTTCGTTAAATTAAAGGTTAAAGTTTTCTAATTATTTTGGCTGGGAAAGTTTGTAAAATAATAAGTATTACTTAAATACTTTAATTTAATTACTTTAAGTAATAAGTAAATATACTATTTATTATTATTTTGGAGTCTTTTAAGATTTTTTACTTTGTCCTCCCCTCCTTATTTGGAAGGACAGGGAATGGAAAAATTCCAACAGTTTCCGTGATCTGATTCCATTCAAAATATGATTTTCTGAAAATTTTTAATACTTCATGTGGTTGCAAGCAGAAATATTATGAAGAAACTTAATTTGAAAGAGTATACACAAGAACCAAGGAGATGTAACTAAATTATTGAAATCTACTTTAAAACTGACAGGTTATTACAATCATAGCGGTAATTGAAGCAGTACTAACTAAACTAATGAAAATTCACTAAAATGGAGGAAAATAATGCTAAAATATTACGAAAATTAGTATCTTCTGCTGTCAAATAGGAAATATGGTACCTTTGGAAAAAAATAAAAGAAAGGCCATCGTTTCACATAGAATACAGCACGTTTTGGAACGGAATGGCTTTATTATGTTTTGGAATGAAATTAAATATGTATTTAGTACTTTTTGGAAAGAATTGCAATTTTTAAAAGTGATTTTAAATGACTTATGAGTTTTACGATAAAGCTAAACCATTAGAACACAAATATGTCAAAATATCGATTTCGAAAAAATTGTACTTTAGTACCTTTTGGAAACCAACGTCTCAATTTTCGAGTTTGATGTAATCAGTTACAAACTTATTCATGCAATCATGGTGTGTACATGTATATACATGTATATATATATATATATATATATATATATATATATATATATATATATATATATATATATGATTACACTTTGCTCAGTGCTCATATACTTTTTACTCAAAATTGAAAAAGTAATGAATTATTACCCAACACTGATACACTGATGTTGTCACTGAGTGTGACAATAAGTGGATAAGATCTTGACGTGCTTTTAAATGACATGTAAGAAATGAAGATCAACTCCAGCGGTACTCACTTCCAACTTTTATCGAAGGAGATCCTTCAATTATCTCCTTTTCAGCACTCTTCGGGTTATCTCAGGCAGGTGCGTCTTGATAATATTTTGTGCAAGTTAGTTGTAACGTTTTGTACCAGAATGAGTGTCTAACAAGTATTAATAATTCATAAAAAGTGAATTTTTAATTATACATTTATTAATTAATCTGTAAGTTAGAGACTGAGAACAGCCACAATGGGTCCCAGGCCATTCATCGATAGACGCGTTCTAAAGTGTTGATGTATTGAATATTTTCATTGTTAATATGAACTTGAAAGCAGGTGTTGTGTTAAATCGTGAACTTAGTTTTATAAATAATAATAATATCGTAAGTTCAGTTTTATTTTATATTGTTTGATACGGCCCTTTATTCACACATTGGACAGCAAAATATTTGTTCGAAAAACGATAGTGGTAAATGGCAAACAAATTTAAGAAGCTTCAACTAGTCATATATGACAGATAAGTAGATTCGTCTGCACTATATTATATAAATCAATACCGATAGTCAACTTCACAGATACAAAAATACCAATTTGGTCATTACAGCACTAACAGTTAGAAAATGTATAATCTATATTACGTATCTGTTTGAAACTATTGTTATAATAACATCAAAGTAGCCAAATATACTTACATAAAACCAAATATATGTTATATAAAAACAAAGATAATTATTAAATAAGGAATTACACGATGCGCTAAAATCAATTTTTACTCGAAACTATAAAATTTGCTCATAAAACATCTCAGACAGAGATATATATAAATCATTTTTGTTGATGTGTGAGTCTTAGAAATGAACGATTTCATTTCAGTGAACTTTTAGCTCACCTTATCAATTTTTAATGGAGAATCATGAGTCAAACAGCTAGATTGCATTTAATAAAATAAAGATTCCATGCTACTTATTACATATTACAATTTACACATTTATTAAGTTTTGCACTATTAATTGTTAAAGGCTTGATGCTACAATATTGGAACATGAAAAACTACTGTTATACGAGGCTCAAACACAAATCCAATTTATCTAAAAGTACATAATATAAATAACAATAAAACTTGGCGTGAAATAGGAATGTGAATAAACGCACCCTCTACTCGTAATTCCGTCGAAACACAAATCGACAAAAGTAGAGAGCGAAGGACCGAGAAAATAACAAATTTATAATGATAATTAACTTATTCATTAAGCTTTTGAAAAGTGCTCATCCAAATTACCAAGGCTCATTTAGGAGAGATTTCCCCATTTTCTTGGAAATGAATGGCTTTTCAACTAATTTTCCGACTGCCTTTAAATATGCATGCCACTTTATCATACTTCGGCGTTTATCCTTCTCGTTTTAATACTTAAAGAGATCTTTTATTTGTTATTCAATTTTATTTAAATAATAAAAAAAAAAAAGGGATTCAACATTTCAAAAAAATATTTTTTTCAATAGTGAAACCTGTGAATATATTTATTCTAGAAATCTATAGCACAGAAAAAGGCAGTAGGATACGGTACCTGGAAGAATTTAGGGTCATATTTTAAGAAGAAATTAGATAATTCCAAAAAAAAAAAAAAAATAAAGTTTTATCTTAATGATATCCGAATCTTGAATTAGAATAGTTTTTTTGCCCTTATTACAAGCCACAAAGCAGTTTAATCCGTTAAGCAAAAAAATATTAATAACAGCCAAAAAATAAATAATAATAAAACGACTAAGCAACAAAAAATGTATACTAGTTGAAGTTTTCAATAAATTTTGAAACGACATAATTTTTAAATAAACTCTAGCACCTGCCTTTACATATTTTTACTAATATAGAATGTTGGTCGGTTACATTTCACTTTTCTGTTGGTTCAATGGGTTGGGTTCAAAACAGCGACAGATGAATTAGAATAGTCAATATGTTTTTTCTATTTTTTTTTTTTTCTCGCATAGTAACCCACTGCAAGAGGAGTTTATTGACAAAACTTGCACATTCCATGCGAAACTGCATAATGGAAAATTTACTTTTTTTTACTCATTGTAAAGCATTATATAAGTGTACGATTTAGATAAACATAAAAAAGCAAAAATAAATAATAAAACTAACAAAAATAGAAAATAACAAAACAAATGTCGAACATGCAACTGGAATTATTTATAGATACCTACATAATAGAGAATTCATTATTAAAGAAAGAGGGGCAATACTAAACTTCAATAAATAAATTAATATATTCCTACAATTAGTTAAATAAATAAATTAAAAAAAAAATAAGTAAAAATAAAATGAATAAGGCATGATATACAATTAAACATTTTAGTAAAATACGCATTAAGTCAGTCAATAAGTAGTATTTCAATTAGGTATATCACATGTCTATTACATTATGAATGAAATAATTTTTATTTGTCCAGTAGCAAATTTAAAAGTCTACCGATGATAATCACCTAAAAAGCTTAACAAAAATGTATTATTTCACTAAAGCTTTAGGGCAAAAATCTACATTTCAAAAACATTTTGTGATTTTGATTATCCTTTTTTAATGAGAATGGCAGAAATTTTTGATCTAATTCATCAGTTCAGTAGTTATAGAAACAAATAAATATTCCGGGTTGATTTTAGAGGCAGATCAAAAATATTATCTTAAAAAAATTATTTACGGTGATAAAAAAACAAACCGGAATTTTAGTTTATTTTCGAAATATATTTAAGTCAAATAAATCTGATTCTCATCCTCATAACATATGCTTTGGAAAAGAAGCTAATGAGTTTATTCACGACAAAGTACAAAATCGGAAAATTGCTGCTTTTTAATCAAGGAGGAAACTCAATAACTACCAATAGTACAGTTAATTCGGAAGCAAAGGCAAATCTGTAAAAGTGCTTAGAGATTGATTTATTAGCATTGTTGTTATTCAATGTATAACTTGACATAACTTCAAAAATTTGCAAGAATAAATAAATTTATGGATTAAAAAAACATGTTACAAGAATGTTTAAAATATATATGACGGGTTGTTCATGCTAAATCTGGCCTTTAGAAGAGAACTGTTGTGAGTTTAATTAATCAGGATAAATTTAAGCAAAAAAATTAAATTTGCAAGAATAAATAAACAGAAATCCTTTTAACAAAAACTAGAGGATGTGAACTCTAAAAATAATTCAGTAATCACTTTAAAATAAACAAAAATTCAGAATTCATTTTACAGGAATTTAGTCAAAATGGTGAATCAGATTTAGGAGAATGGGGGACGCTTAGAAACAGAGAACTTCTTTATTTTTTATTAAATCAGTTTTGGGGACAAAGAGCACCCTACAACATAGATCGTAAGAGAATCTAAAAAAAGATTTTTGACTGAAACAGATCTTCATCGAACTACATATATATGTGACATACATTGGACTGAATACTAAATATTTACATAAAGCGTAGTCATAAGAAGAAGAATTATAGAATCACATTTATTTTTAAGATTCTCAGATACAAGCAAAGGGATAAACCTCCTGTAAGATTTGTACTAAATATTTTTTAATATACGGAACAGCTATTCAGATACGGAGCCATGCAAATCTGCAAAATGTCAAAACACGCAAAAAAGTTAAGATAGATATTCAGTAGTTTTGCTTTAATAACCATTCTTAAGTGCACTTCAGTGCAAAATGTATAGCAGCCAATCTTGTAGAAGATTAAATTTCCTAAAAGATTCAAAAAAAATCTTCGTAGTTACTCTCAACAGACACCAAGAAATACTGAAGTAACAATTTTAGAGAAAGGGAAATTGATTTCAATATTTCTTGACGTCTGTTGAGAGCAGTTACAAATATTTTGCATGGATATTGTAGGAAATTGAATCCTGTACAAGATAGGTAATTAGGCATTTTGCATTAATGTACACTGAAAAATAGTTATTAAGGCGAAAGCACAGATTATCTTTCTTTTTTTTTGCGTTTTTTGGCAGTTTGCAGATTTGTACGGCCCCGTATCTCAGTAGCTGTTCCGAATATTAAAAACTATTAAGTAAAAAACTTACAAGAAATTTGACGTTCTTTAAAATCGGTTATGTCAAAGATTTACTCAAAATGCACTGGAGTTACTGATGAAAATCTGAAAAAAAAATGACGAACTCGTATACCTATAAAATCGATCTATGGTGGCAGACGTTCGAATTATGAGAGTTCGGCCTAGACGATCGAACATTTTATTGAAATCAGACACGTTTTTTGGCTTCAGCTTTCGGACAAAGTAAAACGTCCAATGCTTATACTCGGAGCTATATTCGTACCATGTCACTAAATAATTCCCCAATAAAATTTCAACCACCGGTCAAAAATAATCTAATTTATTTATTTACTGAACAAACTCTTTCTTGCATAAAACACATCCAAAATTCCTTCTATTCTAAAACCTCTTTAGGTTATTACGTTCCTACACCGTTTCTATCATTTTGAAACTATCAAGTTACTGCCACATCGATTAGTGCTGTACTATGTGTGGAGAATTTTAGTACTAGTTAGATGCAAGTAAAGGAGAATTTAGAAACGTTGCCTGTTGGGCGTTTATTACTGGGATTAGAAGGCAATAGCACTGGATTTTATAGTCTGATGGATACATCAATATCCCATTCAATGCAACTGAAAGCTGATCATACAGCTGAGTAAACCGAAGCCCCATTAACGTATAATAGGTAATATTAACCAGGAAATAGGGAAGCAGCATTTAGGACGTTCTGGAAATACTGGGCACTCTGATCTCTGAACAGCATATTAAAAATGGCTTGAGTTTCTGATTTCTTAAAGTATGAATACCTCACTAAAACTTCCCGAAAGTATATATACGTGTGTGTATGTGTGTATATATATATACATATAAGAAACTAGAAGGTGTCAGAATGGCTAATTGGATACAGTGCCATTTTTGGAAATTAAGAGTAATATATTTATTTTTAATAAGTTTAACCTAAACTGTATAAATGAATAGTACAATTGCACCCTTAATAAAATGATAATATTATAAGAAAATAAAAACAAACAAACTCTATTTTTAAGGGAATGATGTAAATAAGATTAGTGATAGTGTAACTAATATACATTATAATGAATAGAATTCAGTAAATTGTTTATGTAAAATATTAATTTTGGATATTAAAGATAAGTTTTGCTTTATATACATAATTATACATTAACACTATTAACATTAAACTTTTTACACTAAGATATAAATATGTCAAGTTTATATTTTTACGATTTATATATTTTTTGCTTTTCTCAATGAATGTTTTTTATCACATATATATATTTTTTTTTATACTTATATTCTTCTATACATCCTATATATTTATTGTTATTATAAATACTTATTGCCTGCAGATTTTTTAAAAAGTTATTCTCACTTATTAATTTACTACCATGCTTATATTGTTGTAGATATTGAATAGCCTGTTTCTTTCAAGTCTCTTTCTATTTTTAATTTGAACATTTAGTTAAAAACCGTAATTACCACTCCTCACTACTCCATTATTATGTTTTTAATGCTAGCTCCCCAGTTCCTATCGGCAGACGGGCCTTTACACACTGCTCTAGGTGAGAACTCTTTAACTTCTAAAAATCATCCTCTATTATTTTGTTTGTATTTATTTCATAATTGTATTTAGTTTAATTATCTAATAGAATTTACTTGATCAATCTGTCATCTATTATTTATATCAGTATATCTATTATTTATATTAGTGTATCTAGCTTTATTTGTATAGTTTTTGTTTCATCTGTACTCCACATACTTATTTAATCACCTTTTTTTTTTCTTCTTCCGTTATTAATTCATATTTAATACGTTTGTTTTAACGCATTCATTTGGTTTGTTATATTCCACACTATTCTCTGGTTTTACTTTAGTATGACTTGTTTTGCATTATTATTTATATCCTTCTCACTAATTTAGCTTTAATCCACTTTCATTATTTATATCTTATCCTTATGTTATTTACTTCTGTCCTTTATTGTACGTACATCTGAACTCTCTTGTATCTCAGATTTAATTTCAGCTCAGATGGTGGCTCATTTGTTTGGGCCGAAACGTGGGCTATTACAATAAATACCATGGTAACTGAATTCTGATTATTTATTCCATGATTTTTATATTTTAGTTTTATTTGATTAGACTTAATATACTTTCTAAATAATCGTTATTATTTATGTAGATTTAAGTTGTTTAATATTATTTTCATTTATTTAATATTATTTCCTAGTTGATCATCACTTAGTTTAAATAATTATCTCTTTCTTTACACCATACTTGTCACTATACATTTTCATAAATAATTTATGTATCCTTTCCGTCTTCCTTTTTATAATTTAAAAGAAATTTTTTTTGGTCGCATATCTATGTGCCCTCACTTACTCACTTATTTCATAATAAAAAAAAAAAATATATATATATATATATATATATATATATATATATATATATATATATATATATAATGTAATAATATAATATATAATAATATAATATAATAATATAATATAATATAATAATATATAATATAATAATATTATATATATATATATATATATATATATATATATATATATATAATATAATATATATAATATATAATAATATAATAATAATATAATATATAATATAATAATATAAATAATATAATAATATATTATATAATATATATATATATAATATATATATATATATATATATATATATATATATATATATATATATATATATATAATCATAATAAATCTCCAAAAGTCATGTGCTCGTAAATTATTATTTATAAAATATGATAGTAAACAAAAAATGAATATATAATCATATACTGTAAAAATAGCTCTTGAATAAAATTTAAGATAAAAATCATACAATAATAATAATATGAGATAGAACCAAGGAAAATCAGACCATTTAAATGGGATCGGTTTAAGGAGAGACTCGCCCACCTTTCACAGGAAAACATTCAAGTGATTTTTTTACCAGTAAAATTCGTTAAATAAGTTTTTCAAATGATATTCCAGACTATTTGACATTTTCTCTGTCTACTTAGAGAATAGAGGATTGATTTTTTATTAATGAGTTATCTAATATTTGTTTAAGGAATTAAAAAAATATCAATGATTAATGAACCAATCATGAAGCTAGGCATTCCAATATTATGCTGCGTTAATAAATAATTTTTTTGTATAAGAAATAAGAATCCATGAAAAAAAATAACCCCTCTCCCCCAAAAAACCAAGCCACGTATTAAAATACATTGGTGGGCGAGTTTTACAACTAGGTAACTACATCCTTCCTTCCGGCACCACTCGTGGTGAGTGAGGGCCTCCTGTAGCATCAACCGTCAGTCATCTCGGTTCATTACTGCTGCTCTACAGTCCCTTTCTCCCAAGTAGGACAATGCATCCTCTGCCACTCCATCGGTCCATCGCAGTCTATTCATCTCGGGGCATGTAGCTTTTCTTCCAGAATTTTCTTTGGGATCTCATCGACTTTCATTCTAGCAACATGACCTTACCAGCGAAGCCTTCCAACCTTTATATATCTGCAGACATTAATATTAATAAACAGGCTTGCTATTTCGGCATTTGTTCTCTGTCACCAAGCATTATCGCTGAAAACTGGCCCATAAATTCTTCTAAGGATCTGCCTCTCGAATCTTGGAAGCACGAGTTCGCGAAATTGTCCAGCATTCAAATCTTATGAGAGCTAAAGTTTAACTTTGGTGTTACTTGAGAGGCATTTACTTCTTAAGTGTTTTAGGAGGCCGAAATAGCACTTGCTTGCGACCAGTAATCTTCTATTTATTTATTTCTGCCTATTATTTTCAAAGTTCACCTGAGAGTCTAAATAAATAAATTCGCTTATCCTCTCAAATGTGGTCTCCAATTTTTATCTGGGCGTCCTGCCGATCCAGTCAGCGGACCTACACTCATATATTTGGTTTTTGCCTCATTCATTCAGGCCTACTCATTGAGCGGCTTCTTTGAGTGCGAGAAATGCCTCCTTCATGGACGTCATACTTCTTCCCATTACGTCCAAATCGTCTGCGAAACCAAGGATCTGAGCCGATCTGTTAAATAAAGACCCCTCGATCTGTACACTGAGCTCCTAACTGCACATTCCAGAGTCATATTAAATAAGAGGCAGCCGAGGTAACTGCAATTCTGAAAAATATGGGTATTTGTACAGAAAGGTTCCATTAGATTAGATCAAAACATACAACAACTAGCTAACTCTTGTAGACGATCCACAAGTGTGTCATTTTCAAAAATAGGTAATTCGATCTTCAGAAAAAAAAAGAAAAAAAACGGACTGTTATATAACTAGGAAAGTTCAGATATCTAGTTTTCTCAAAGCGCTGAATTGTAGTTACCAAGTTCTAGAATTTACCTCACGATATATGATACGGTATGGACTTCAACCCTAATTATTAAATTATTTTTAATACAGAAACTATAATTATTTGGTGACATCCTATGGGCTTAATTCATTTGCATATTAATTAATATTTACAGTAAGGATTAATTGAGAATATTGTAGCAAATTAAATCCTCTACAAGATTGGTTATTATGCATTTTGCACTAAAAAATAGTTATTAAGGCGAATCCTCTGAATATCCAACTTTTGAGTTTTCTTGGCATTTTGCAGATGTTGAAGGTCCCACATCTCAGCAGCTGTTCCGAATTTTGAAAAATATTACCTATAAAATTTTCAGCAAATTTAACGTTCTTTATAATTAGTTGTGTCAAAGAGGAAAATATGAAAAAAGGCCACATTCTCTAAAATTGTTATTTCAATATTTCTTGGCGTCTGTTGAGAGTAATGCTCTACTAGATTGGTAATTATGCATTTTGCACTAATGTGCACTGAAAAACAGTTATTAAGGCGAAACCACTGAATATCTATTCTCCTCCCCCCGTTTTTTTACATTTAGCAGATTTGTACGGCCCCGTATCTCAGTAGCTGTTCTGAATATTAAAAAATATTGAGTGCAAAACTTACAGAAAATTTAATGTTCTTTAAAATAAATCAAAGATTTACCTAAATTGCACTGCGAGCGAGTTACTGAGAAAAATCTGAAAAATTGACGAAAATTACGAATCCGTTTACCAATAAAATTTGATTACAACCGACATACGTTCATATTATGAGAGTTCGGCCTAGACGATCAAAACTTTTCTTGAAATCAGACACGTTTTTTGGCTTCAGCTCCCGGACAAAGTAAAATGTCCAAGGCTCGTAGATTCGTACACTGTTACTAAATAATTAAAATTTCAACCACCGGTCAAAAATCTTCTAATTAATTTATTTACTAAACCAACTCTTTCTTGAATAAAACGCATCCAAAATTCCTTCTATTCTAAAGCCTCTCAATTACGTTCCTTCGCCATTTCCATCCTTTTGAAACCCGGAGGGAACTAGTTGATTTTATACTACTACTACCTTTCTAGGATACGACTATCAAGTTTCCGCCACATCGATTAATGCTTTACTATGTGTGGAGAGTCTTTGTACTACTTATCTTCGGGATCCCAAGGGAAGCCTCTATTTACTGGTTTCTGCTGACTCAAAATGGCTCTTTCTTTCCTATTGTCGCCTATATTTTCTTGAATTCTTCCCTTACCCAAGACATTCAGTCCCATTGCCCATCATATATCTCTGAATTTCTACGGTTCATGTCTTCTGTCCATTCTCGCCTATGTGATTTGTTTACTTTAGCTCACTTCACTAAGGCCTTCGACTGATCATTCCTAATCCGATTCTCTTCCCTTCTAGAACTCCATTTCCCACTCCTTTTACCATTCAAACTCTCTTCACTACTTCTAAAGACCACATCATCAACCATCTCCTATAGGTTCAGTCCCATTACAAAACCATCCTGAATTACACAAATATGCTGTTATAATCTACTTTTCTTAATTTTTTTGTAATCATTATCTTTTCAAATGAAAATACATCTTTAACTACTTATTATATTATTAATAAACAGGTAAAAGAACTATTATTAATAAATCCACATTTTTTATTAACATTAGTTTTAACTCTTAGTCAATACGAATCTGAAATATAGTGAATATTCCAATGAAATTACAAGAATGAAAATATAAATTTATATTAACATGCTATGTGATCGGAATAAACGAAAAACTAGTAAAACCAGCGGTACTAAACAAGTTTTAATATCAGTCGTATATCTAACTCGAGAGGAAATAGAAAAGACAGTAGACCTTAGGACGAGGCTTTCAGAAAAGAGGCTATGAGGATTCCACCCACGTACGTTGACATCGATCTGGCTGAGAAGCAGCTAACTGTCTCTATATAACTTATGGCACCTTACTGTCCCACGGTATCAGCTACTGTTAGAAGCGCTGGGCTGTTCACGGCGAGCAACGTATTGTTCATATGCAAAAGTTGTGCAAAAAAAATTTGATAAAGGCAAGACGGAAATTAGATTAGGAATATAATCGAAATCATTTTGTCTAATAAAACTATATTCATTTTGGGTATTTTTAAAGATCAGTTTTTATGTTGACATTATTTGTTTTTACGAAATTCAAGCAAATAAGCTATGTATCTAAATTAATATTTGTATCTATTGTATATAAATAATCTCTCTCTCTCTCTCTATATATATATATATATATATATATATATATATATATATATATATATATGTGTGTGTGTGTGTGTGTGTGCGTGTGTGTTTGAGGTTAGTAAATTGTAACCATTACTATTATTATTTCATTAAAATTTGGTATTCTTACTTTTTAACACAGTATTCAGTATCACTTACCTGCAACAGAAAAAAATAAAATTAATAACATTCATCATTTAAAAAAAAGAAAATTGATTTGAAATGAATTAAGCAATATTTTGTATAATCGGACACTCAAGATTTAAACAATTTCCAGACAATTAATTGTTAAAATCATGCAAATTTCAATAAAAAGGGAAAAGGATGGGAGACAACGGAACATAATAAAACCAAAGGGGCTCAGGGAGAAGGAAATTTCAGGATTTTTTTTTTTTTTTCTAGCGAATGTCACATGGTTTAAGAAACTCCTATGTATATATCACAATTGTCAAGTATTTTAGCAAAGTGGCACCCCCATCTAATTCAATAGATTTATTTCAGACCATTTTTCGGGTGTGGAAGGAAGGGAAACAAACCAAGCAACATTATTGGCAATGCTACCAAGAAGTGGATCAATGGTTTTTTTTTCCTCTCAAATTTTAAGTTTTATAGGGAGAGCAAATGGATAGATAAGTTCATGTACTACCTCACGCTCTCCTCCCCCTCCCCCCAAAAAAGCTCGTATGGTAGATAGTAATAACAGTCCTATTATCTCATGGAATGTACCCAAACTAATATAGAGCTATATTGAGAAATAAAGTAACGTTTTGCAAAAACTACTCATTTTCTTCGAAATTGTGACTTATAAATAACATTCTAGTACAAAAGCGTAACCACTTTAAAGAGGCTGGGTGTGCCCCACGAGAATCTCCCGACCCCTGGATCGATCCACGGCTGGCATAACAGACAAAATAATTAACTGCCACAGCTGGGGACTCGAACCCAGGCCCAGGAACTATGAGCACAGTGCCTTACTCACTGAGCAACCCCGCTTCATAAAACATTAAAATACTAATGTTCAAAACTTTAAACATTAGCTAGTACTTTAATATTGTTTAATGTTTAATAGTTATGTAATATTTGAATCGTATTTTTTAAAGTTAATCTATTTTTACAGAGCATTCCAACGTTAGCTATGAAATTGTAAAAAAAAAAAATCGATTGTATTCTGATTTTCAGTTTGCACCTGGAACGATGGTCTATTACCTATGGCTGGTAAGGAAAGTTTTACTTTAAATAAAAGAATGGTCGTGGATCTATTAAAGTAATACGTAAAGAGTCGCTTTATAGGTCAACTAGTACTTTATGTAAACTGATTAATAATAAACTAAACTGGTTCAGAGCGCCTTATAGAGCAAAAGTACAATATCTTCTAAATAAAGGTTCGAAATGTCTGCAACAATATATCAATGATAACCACCAGGAAATCAGACGCCGCGATGCACGAACCTTGGTCGACGATTCTTCGGCCCATAATGAATTGCCAATTTGTCTAACCACATTACCTCCCTCTGCGGAGACCGTAAAATCGACAAAGGACAGTCAGCACAAGGCATATCCTTCACGCCGAGCAAGAAACATTCCCATAACAAATTCAAGGACCATTTATGACGCAAGCAAACCCGTGACGTCATGATTGATTGTTCAATGTCCCAACAAAGAGGTAATATGACCGGCTAAATACACAATATCCTCAATAATTAACATCAGGATGAATCTCGAAGCAGAGTTTTTGATCAAATTTAACTCTTGGATTTTCGGTACAACGGATTTATCTAGGGGCTTTTGTATATATTAGGTATATAAGTAAATACTTAGACACCTAATATACACAGAAGTCCCAAGATAACAAATACTAAAACCCATATGGCCATAAGCTTACCAAATTTACGGACTAAAACCTAACATATTTAGAAGATAGAAACGCCTAATAATCGAAAAGACCTGTGACAAAAACACCACACTATATATCAACCCAAATTCGCAAATATTAACACTTTAACGCCAACTATGGACATTACCCAAACTCATATAGCAACAACTGACATCTTACGCAACACTAGACAACCCTAATTATACCCTAGCAAATATACATAATATGCTAGTTTAATTATTAATTTTTTACAACCTATGGAAAATTCGACTCAATCATGAAGAATCGAAACACATAACATATACCGTTAGAAGAAACACCTACCCTCCAGTTAATATCTAAAAGAACCAAATTCCTCAGACGTATACCGTACTCTCTCTGGGACTTGCCTTTGACAGAAAGATGACATGGGGTCATTAAAAACACAAAGGGTTAAAAACTGTCTAATCTACATTATATATCTGTTTACAACTACTGATATAATAAAATCAGTAGATAATAAAAAGGTATAAATAATAAAAAAGTATTCTAACATACAATCAGCCAAAGCGAATAAATAAATAAGGAATTAGTGTGTGGTAAAAAAAAACCATTAATTTTTTTTTTTACCGAATAAGCTTTATACATTATACTTACCATACATCTGTGAAGTTGACCATCGATATAAGAACTCTTTATTAATAATTTTCTAATAACTTACAAGAACATATATACACACTGATTAGTGATGGCTAGATCCGACATGAATGTCGAATACGAGGAAAATGGTGCTGGATGAGAGATCTCCTTCCTTAACTATCAAAGGTATAATATAATAAAGGTATATCAAAGCTATTATTCGATCCAAGGAGGAAGTACTGCTGGGTACTTAGTATCCTTCTTCTTCTCACATGTTATTGCTCCCAATATTAATAGTTAGTTATTACTATTGTCAGGCACAAATCAAGATTGGAAGAGAGAAAAGACAAAAAAAAAATACAATCTGCGAAAATTACAAAAATTGAATTTGTACGTATTTTAAATGAAAACTGGTCACGGTTACCTAAAAAGACAAAGATAGATAATGCATGCAAACTAATATAAATAGGAAGGAAACATGACCTAAGTCAGATTAAGCCTTTCAAAACAGTTCAATAAAATTAGTTTTTGCCAATAGATATTTTTTATAATAGGATGTCAATATTTAGTTAACCCTCGCTTTAATGCTAACGACAGTAAACTTACACTAAGAAGTAAAGCAAAAGTTTAATCATTGCTACAGCGTTCTTGCCGAAAACAACGTGTGACCAACTAGAAAAACAACGGCCTTAGTAATAAGGCGATAATTAAATATCTACTTCCTTGTTTTCTAGTAAATTGGTTACATAAAGACCATTTTTTTTTGTATTAACTGAAAGCAGCTAAATAGCAGGAATCGTTTGTGAAACAGGAATCAATAAACTGCATAACATGTCAAACAAGATCAACATAGGCGTCCACACAGGCAAGGATGTGCTCGAGTTTTTTTTTTGCAGTTTGTGCAATAAAATAATTAAATTAAATAACCTCGGCGTATCGGCGTGTCAATTGTAATTAAGGCGAGGATTTGTCGAGAGTTTAGGATTTATAATGCGTACACTAATAAAAGGCATTGGAGCTAAGTCTTGGCGTAAAAAAAAAATCTAATCCCCTGGAGAGGACAGGCCTCCTATTAGAAAAAGTAAGATGGACGGCCATGAAGACCAATGAGGGACCATTTTAAATAATAACGACATTTGAAGAATACAATGAAGGGATCTCTACGAGGAATTGTTGGTAGGGAGCAGACCTTCACATGGTTTCGATTAACTTCAAATGATCTTCCCTAAGTTTCCTGCCAGAAACTCTGCCCTGTTCCACACAGATGTAATTGCAGAACTCATCACATGCCTCAACGACTCTACAGTCTGTAGTAGAAGTCTGTGCCACCTGAGATCTGGAACAAGACTGGAAGGAGCATACCTGACAAGTCTAATACAATTTGTGTTTTGTCTACCTCGGCTCAATCCCATGATGGAAATTGGGCTATTTCTTTTACTAGGCTGAGTGGTTGGAATTATCCTGTCGAGGATTTTAACTATTTGCTATGTTTCCGGCAAACTGCTTTTCTAAGGCAGGTGGGGGTTCCAGAAACCACATTTACTCAATTTAATTATCTAATTTTGTATCTATTTACATCGGTTCCAGAAGGGAGCCGATCAATCAAACTATATTTTAACATAAAAGGCTAGAGACCGCAGACCCCCCTGCTATGGTCAATTAGCTTGGGATATTATAAATACCATTGAAGAACGTTTCCAAGGGTGTCGTGTTCACCATTTCACTTAATTAACTAGATGATGGCATGCAGGGTAAATAGAATGGTAGATTTTGTTACAGATCTTACTTTATTTATGTCACGTTATTAATTAACCTATTGGCTTAATAATTTCTAATCTAAATTACTCTCTAGGTCTCTCTCTCCAGTCTCGATGTGCTGCTCAGCTGTACCCTCTGCGAACCTCAGTCTTCTGCCTCTATCTCGAACCTCCTTCTTCCCAGAACTACCCACTTCAAACTTCTCACCAGAGCTCTCCAGAAATTCCCAGAACTCTGCCTATTATACCGTTTTTCCCTACTCCTTCTTGAAAAGATGAATTTTGTCCCCACTCTCCTTTTGGGACCTCTTATTGGCTGAAGCTATAAGAATATTTGAAAAAGGACTTGTAAACTTGGGCTGCAGATTTTATTACACCATGTCGACCTGGCCTATCTCTAGGTTTATGGTGCTCTTACTTTCGCTTATCTTAAGCGACCTATTGGCGGTCTTGAAATGCACCTTCCAGGTACAACACCCGACTTTGTACAGATTCCTTTGTCCGAAAAAGAAACTGGTTAATATTGATATTGCTGAACCACGTGAATCTTAATTATTTCCTTCAATCCCAGTATCCTCAATACATAACATATTACTATTTGTAATTTATAAATAATTATAATAATATTATATTTTGGGACAATTTACTTTAGAATAACAATAAACTTAATAAAATGATAGCTTCAGAGCCTTTGAATAAAAAAACAAAACAACAACTTAAATTTAAAGCTCATCGTTGATTGTAACCATTTTTACAGGTGAAAATCTAATAAAAAGATTTAAAAAATCAGGATTATGAACCAGGCACAAACAACTATTTCACAGTGCATCATTTATCATTAATTTATTTAATCTTGCAGTTTAGAGTTATTGAGCCATTTTACTCGTAAATTTGAACCTAGTAAATAAATATGCATACTGTCCCAATTTTCATATATGTAATGCCGAAGCGAGTACAATATATAAAATGTAAATATTTCATATAAATATAGACTGTGTATTTAACATAAAGAAGATTCGATGCTGCTCTTTACTCCGGATGAAATAAAACATCTTTCAAATTCCTAAGTCATAAAAAACAAAACAAAAGGTACCTCGATTTGTAAGGAACATTTAAGTGTTCCAGTGGTCGAGCTCTGACAGTACTCCAGCGAGAGTTTATCTGGAGCCTACACTCTTTAGCATGATCTTGGCAGACACTGATAGGGAGAAGTTATGTGGTTGCCTTAGTGTGTGCATTCTTATCTATAGAACTGGGGGGACATTAATATCAGCAATGTGGCGGTTTCACCTCAGAGGGGGAGGGTTTCGTGCAGGAGTGGCGGTATAAGCATTAGCCAGGTCCATATGCAGCGCCACTTCGTGTGTTCCCATGATAAGCTGCAGCAATATATATCTTTCTGGCCCTCATGTCATCAAACCACTGTTTGGGACCGATCGAATAAACCTACGAGTTAAATAACATTTGTTTCATAGAACTGTACCGAGAGATTTTCTTAAGTATACATTTAGTTCTCAGATCAAAGTGTTTCAGCATGATATAAACAAGAAACAAGCAGTGGATTTCTTCTTGTTTCCACACAGTGCAATCTTTCGATAGAATAGCCCAATAACAAGTAACGACCAGGCACTTAAATTCAGAGAAAAATTATATATTTAGGCATGCCTTACTCCGGACAAAGGGAAAATCGTTCTTGCATATCGGCACCAAATACGCTATGGAAACTATTTCAAATAGAAACGCTTTGTTGATTTTATTATTTCCTATATACAAACCTTCTAATTAAATATGTAATTTAATAGAAGCGGAGAAAAGGATAAAACCAGGTAGTTATGAACTTTATAATATTTCATAATATTTTGTCGAGTGAATTAAGTAATACATTAGAATCAGTCTTTCTGCATGTAAGATGAATGTATATGGTCTCTACGAATTTTAACTTTCCAAAAGAGCGTTTTTAAAGTAATTTCATTTACATACTCTATCAACCGCTTTTATAGGTAATTAAAACACACAAATCTAAAATCAACTTATGAAACTTATTAGTGAACATGATCCTTGTTTTCATATAAACCCCACTAATAAGTTGGGTTTATATGAAACAAGTGAATACACTTATATTAAATCAGAATAGTAAATACTTCGCGGCCATAAATCCGAAAATGATAAGCTAATTACTGTGCTATGTATACTGTTTCATTACAAAGGGTTGGAAAAAAAAAAGGATATATTTTTAAAATCTAATATTTATTTAATATTATCATGTTAAATCTATGCAAAGACATTATTGAGGATTATGTGAATAAAAAATATATGACATGAGATATCATACCGCGACAACTAAAAGGGGGTATATTGATTGGAGTTCAAATACGGAAGCTTCCAGGTGATTTCCATTTTCAAGAAAAAATCAATGAAAAGGTATTTGCAACTTGGAAATGTTTTGTAAGTGTAATGAAAGGATTTCTGGACAACAAGAAAGATGAAAACTATAAAAATGCCATAGATGAACTCTTTCTTGAAAGACAATGTAATACCAGGATGTCGCATGTCCTTGATAAAGCATGTCACAATTACGATGTTTACGTAAACATTAACAATATTATTTAATGCAAATATTAAGCACAAAACAGTGAGATTTAGTAGGCCGTAAATGTAAACCGTTAGATTGCATTACTTATTTAATAATACTAAATGTAATAGTAATAAATAATAGTAAATGTAAATCGGGGTCGTGCATCATGTCGGAAGTATAAGTGCAACATTTCAGACCGACCACCTTTTAAATAGGGTCTATAAAATAAATGCTTTACTATTACTAGGATGTCTAAAAAGAATATAAAACATTTAGTAATAAACTGATTGGAACACTCATATAATTGTAAAAAAAGAAGGTTTATTGTGGAATATGACCTGAACCGTTCGTTAGCCATGGACTAGTAATCAAAATTTGATGTTTGTTTCCTTAGTACCTATGTTGTATAGCGAACTATTCATAAACTTAAGATGATTACTGCCATTGCCTTCAGTGTTCCAGCATGATCCAAGTAGCGCACATCTTCCTTCCCTAACGACGTTGGTATATGGCGCGCGTCCACGGGATCCAGGACTCCTGCTGCGACTCCAGAGGACCCCGAGAACAGAGACGGGCCCCTATATAATGCGATATTGAGAGAGGTATGCCAGAAATGCGGTCAGGGGCTCGGCCATTGACCTCCCTCCCTTCTATCTTCAGCTTCATCCACCGTTCGGAAGTACCGGAGGTAGCTTTTGTGGTGGCGCTTCAGCCCAAATCGCTCTCAAGAAGGAGAATAATAGAGGGAACGCTGAGCGCAACTCTTTTAGGAAATTTGTTAACCGATTGAGATTTACAAATGCAGTTTAAAATAAATATATATATATATATATATATATATATATATATATAATATATTCAGCTTCAGGCCTGTATAACGTGATATTCTCATTGAATTGCTACCTTGCTGTTTTTTCCTATAATGGGTAGCATTTCATTGAGAATACCACGTTAGACAGCCCTGAAGATCGATTAGGATTAGAAAGAACGGTCAGCAACTTATGGGTATGGAGTTTAAAATTGCTGTATATTTTGGGCCAAATCAGAAGCATAGAGGAAGCATTAATTTCAATATGATTATATTTGTGATTTAATATGTAATTTTGAGGATTTTAGGTAGGGTTTCAGATTTTAAGCATCGGATATGGAAAATGGAGTCCTAAACTTTACAAGTCCAAACAGGTCTGATTATGGTCATGGAATGAGTTTTTTTTAAATAAATTATAAGATTAGAGAGACTATCCAGTTAACAATCCAGTTACTAAAAATTTCAGCCTTGTGAGTGTTGTAAGTTAGTCCATGTTCCAGCTGAAGATAGCAGATCTGTTTAACAGGAATAAGTTTAATATTGCATTATGAAGGATATTTATAATATAAGATGACGAGGATTACAACTAATATTTGAGGAAATTATAAACCGAAAAAATGAATATCCACCAAAATTTCTAGATATTTAAGTAGATAATAGTTGGAAACTAAATACATAACAATTTTACGTTAAATGCATGCTGTGGTATATAGATGCAACAAGGAATTATAAGTAAAATTATGTGAAAAGTTTTATTTTATTCTTAGGCTAAACAAAGATGAACCAAATTATTCTTTTTTTCATTAGCCAATTTGAATAATAATTATTCGACTTCAAAGTGTCATGGAATATTATAATAATACCATGGAAGTATTATTAGTACGGGGTATTATTAGTACGGGGAGGAAAATAGGTCCATGGAACTGACAACTAAAGTGGTAACTGATTCTAAGCTTCACCAAATAACATTAAAACATTATAAATCCTTCATTTACTTAATTTTTTCAAGTTTGTATTAAGGATTTTATTTAATTTTGTTCGTTCGGATTTAATATTTATAATTATTAAATATTTAATAATATTATAAAAAGTGATTTTAATCTCAAAAATATGGTTTATTCTATAAATGTTTTTTTAATTCGTCACAGAAAATGATCTGAGGATCGCCCTTATATTAATAATACTTGTTAAATGTTTTTCTAATATGATCATAATAATACATGAAAAGAGAGCAAAAACACCAACAAGAGAACATTTGGTTACTCATGAAACAGTAAAAAAAAAAATATATACATATATATATACATAGTAAAATATATATACTATATATATATATATATTAGTGTCAAGAATTCGGCGAAACATTAACAGGGAGGTAATTAACTTGGACTTAAGAGATTTGAGGCTTTTATTTCACCAAAAATACCAAATAATAATGATAAATCATTCCAGCAACAACCCGTATGATCCACCAAGGAGACTGTATTATAATAGGTACTCAACCTCCTAATTTAACACCGAGGCAACTCTAATTAAAGGCAAATTGAGTTCAATGGATTAAAACCGTATTCAGCACTGGATTATTTTAAATTATGCAATATTTGAGACAGATGGAGAACTTTGTTGTAATATGTAATATATTTGTAATGTAATTCGTAACAATTCTGGCTACAACAAATCAGATTATAAAAATGAAATATAAATGAATGTTTATAATAACGAGTTGGAAACATTAAATTAAGAATTATACAAAGTGGAAAATAAATTGATAAAAAATAAAATATAGATAGGTGTAAATAATAATAAGCATAGTACAAAAACATTAAATTTTAATTTAAAAATTTTTTTTAAAAAACAAAAAAATAGACCAATTGAGGATACATCAGAAAATAATCAAAAAGTTATTTAAAATAGAAAGGTAAATATTGAGATAGTAAATTCTAAAAAGCAGAGGTTACTATTTAAGATAAAATCCACGGTAGATAAAATACTATAAAAATAAATAAATAAGACCAGAAAATATTTATAACGTGGGTTAGGATTTTCATGTCTCGTTCTAAGAAACGCCCGGCACATGGTTGTTGCCTGTCATGACAGTGGGAATACCACCTGTCGATAGGAAGGTCTGTCTTAGGACCATACCATGCTTTTCTTACGATTTTTCTGGTGTTTAGTTTTTTTTTTATACCCTGCACGACTTAGGAGCTTTGGAGGCCATTGACACTGCTATATCACAACAATCATTGAATAAAAGAAAACATAAATACCTATGTGTAAAATGTGTAATTAATAAGCCAAATATGTAAAAAAAAAAAAAATATTTTCCCAGAGAAAATGTCCAAAATATTTTCTAAAATATGTAATTTAGGGTCAAATATGTGAAAAGGATTAAATAATGAAAAATATATAAAATTACAAGTGCTTCGTTTTACTTAAAAATGCTTGAAACGGATATTAATCGAGGAGAATCGTAAAAGTTTTGTTTTGGTAAAAAAATGTAAAAACATAAAAATCCTAATCCTATTCATAACTAAATGATTACGTCGGAGCTCATCAATTTCATGGTATGTACTATCATAATAGTAAAAAATCAATACTTAGAAAATAATTTGAATTTTAAAAAATAAGTAATTATTACATAAGCCCAGAATCCGCTGAGCAAAATAAGTTCCTAGACAACTTGAAAGCCATACAAGGCTCAGCTAATCCAAAGCTCTAAGTCAATTAAAGCCTTGGTTGAAGAAACCTCAATAACTTAAATGGGATTACAAGGCGTTGACACCTGTCGGAAACAAGAATATAGTAAATATAAGGTGAATGACCTCATTTACACTGACGTTTTGTTGAAAGATTTAAATAATAATTTTTCGTATAATAAATAAATTTAAAAAAAGAAACGCTTTGTATGTTGTTTATTTTATTTTTTTCATATCTCCAAAACTATAATAAACATAAATCTTTTAAAGTATAAATTTATAGTAATAAATAAAATTGATTGGTGTGAACGCCTTATTCTGTAACTACGTTCCATATTAAGATTCGATGATTGTGATGCAATGACTTTGTAGTTTAGAAGTGAATTTGTAAAAGGTTATCATTAAAGTCATGTGTATCATGTGTCCAATCATACGACTTTCCTGATCGTTTTGGGTGCAAAGTCCAATATTAAAATAATTTGCAGTATATCTTTCACTAATACTGGTCAGATGAGTATTTTATTTTTTATTTATCTTTATAGGCCATTTAATTATTTTTCTAATGAGAATATGGAAAGTTACGGGATATGTAAAGTTATATTTTTAAAAACATAAATTATTCGTATTTAATAAAAAAATTATATAAAATTTTTACAAGTGAGGGGCATGTTATTTGTTTGAGTTACAGTTCTTGTAAAAATAGGAATTGAAATTTTTCTTAGATTCACTCCCATTAATCTGTTTTGATTCTCATATGTGCTCAAACTAAGAATTCAGTTCATTTTCTGTTGTAGTGCTAATTCCTAAATTTTGCTTTTTTTAATTTTCTTCTAATTCAACAGTGTTTTGTGATGTTCTTGCATGCTACTCTCTTCGGGAATCTCACGTCATCCCTATAGTCCTGATCACATTATATCGGATGAAGGAGGCTGGATAAAGAATACATCACAAGAGAATTCACCGCTGCCAGGTAGAGCTCCAATATCCAATATCAGTAATAGAAAGGTTCGGGGTCATTTACTTCCCAGGCCAGTCCCGATATGCTATAAACACAACTGATTACCGTTCGAAAAACTACTTAGATAATTTATCTGACGTCGCATCATTGAAGAGATGCATATATGGTATATATCCCAAGAGAGCATTATAAATGATTGATGCACAGATGACATTAGGAAGCAAGGTAATACCATTAGCAGTAGATACAATTAAACACCTCATTATAATTAGTTGCACAGCCGATCAATCAAGCCGATTGGCAACCCTGCCTCGTCCGATACATCGATAATTTAACTCCTGCATAGTACAGCCGGCACACAACGGGACACATCTTTGTGTTCGAAGGATGCATACAAATGCCACATCGCATACTAATATCTGCATTAGATGGACTGAATAGAATTTGAATAGTGTTGAATATGAAACGAAATTCACAAAGCGAATGCTACATAATATCTATATGACGGGCAGACATTTTTTTTTTAAAGAATAATAATATAGCTCTTAATAAATCCGCAAGTTCGATGTAAAAACCTCCAACTATCAATCGACATCCCTTTTGTCCCTGCCTTCACACCACCCAACACTGTGCACTATCTAAATCCAGACAATCACCAACCGCCATCAGAACAATCACTACTCGTCTACTTTTTGATCTAATCCTTAAACATTCACTCGTCAATTCAACACTTAGAATGAGCGTTGAAAACCTTTCTATTGATTCATTTTTCACCTAGCCCTTTAAATTTATATGCTCATTCCAACCGCTGGGCTGCTATCACTTCTAAAAATGGGCAACACCATACTTTTCAATTATCAGATCGGAACTACTCATTCACCACAATGAGTTAGCTCTCTTCTATAATTCACTGTCAAGGAAAAGGAGTGAGAGTGAAGATGATAATCCAATGATTTAGTTCACTGAGCTACAACTCTTTTTTTGCTGAATCACCGATTGCACACGAGTTTGAATCTGAGAGAAAACAAGCTCAATAGGTATAAGGACTATATGTATCCGTTCAAACCACAAGTACAGACTAAATAAAAATAATAAATATGCATCACAAATAAAACAAACAGGTAATAAATTAAATACTATTTAATAATATAAATTAAAAATAAGTAAATAATTCAGATAAAGAAAATTAATATTGAGTAAAAAAGAAATAAACCGTCTTAAACATATTTATAGCTATGTACACTCTAGTTAGTTATTATTAGTTACTCTCAGCATATGGATCTCCAAAGCAAGCTTTGCTCCCAACATGTGGATGCTAAAGCAGGACTAAAGAAGATCCCAGCGCTTCTACTCCATCCGCGTCACTGGATACTGGGCACAAAGCTGCAGGTACTCAGGACTTGAGAAGTTGGCCATTGCCAAAACTCCAATAGCATATTCATAAAAAGTCTAGGAGCCACTGCCTTTTCAACTTTCCAGGAGGGTTAAAGTGGTTGTGCTAAAGGATTCGTATGATGAATAACGTTCCAATGAAAGTTAGAAAATTTGGATGGTATAAGGTCAAGAGCATATAGGATATTGAGATCATGATGTAAGTTCTTGTTTATAATATAATAGCATTAGGGTTTGAAATACTTTAGACTGAAAGGATTGGACACGTTTGATGTTCGAAAATTTGCCGGCCCCATCACAGTTCAAGCTATAGGTCCAAATAGGTTTTAGAATGATTTTGTAAGTTAACAGGTTGTTGTAAACTGAAAGATGAGACGTTCTACCAACATATCGTCGGTTAAGCTCATAGGTTTTGTCCAATATGCATACATACTCCTGATGGTACCAATCCATCTTAGTCTTTTGTCTGGATGAAGCCAAGATACCGGGCTTTGTCTGAAAAGGGAAGTGATATGTTGTTAAAATGAAATGCCAGACAGGATTTGCGTCATAGTGTCAAAATGACATGTTTGCATTCTAATTCATTGACAATGCGTAAATTGTTGCACCACTCTCAAACACGGAAAGGCATCATTTTATGTTTAAGGATGTAATTTCAAGATCTGAATGTGATGACAGAATGGCTGTATCTGTAGAAATGTCATAAGTGAAGACAGTATATAGAACTTGGTCCATGACTCTGCCTTGTGGAACACCAACTTCAACTCGATAACAATTAGGATATTCTGTGTCACAGCAAACCCGGAAGTAACAGTCAGAGAGATAGGGATATATGGATTTTGAGCTCGAAAAGCAAGCCATATGTCAACAATACGAAGATCTTATTGAACAGTAGCATATCTCCGGCCAATCTAGTGTGACGGGATTATATGGGATTGCAGTATGGATAGGATACGTATCAAATGGATTTTTTCAATTACGGGGGAAGTCGATTGTGCTAAGAATGCAATTGTATAGGTAGGTAATATAATAATAATACTAATAATAATATGAGGGATATAATCGTATTTCTATTGGAATTAGTCATTGGATCTGGGAAGTAAGATCAAATCCGGGGGATTTTCGGGGTGTCCAGGAAATTAGCGGAAGTAAAGAGATAGGACGGATGAAAGCTAATATTTCATAACAGAAAATTATGAAATCACTAAGATAATTTCAGCTGAAAGGATATTCTTAACAATCTCAATAGATAATCTATCGAATCCGTTCTGAATAGACTATTGAAAAAAGTATTAACAGCTGAATTCAATCTTTATGCATATATAAAAAGACAACAATGACATAATGAAATGAATAAAATAATATACTACATTATATACAGTAGGTATTATTCACAGCAATGATACTAGAAACCATATTGTCAACATTTCATTTTTCTAACACGAAAGAAAGCTAATATTAAGTTGCATAAAAATGATAAATATTGCAGAAGAACAGATGTACAAATAAAGAATGGTAGAAAATACACAAACCTAAAAATACAATATAGTAAATTATTCATACTAGGATACGTGCTACAATTTATCACACACAAACAGGTTAAAATGACTCCTTTAATATAAAGAAATAACTTGTCTGAAATGCTGTTATTCATTTCATTATAATATTTATAATAAGTAAATTTAGACTAAAATACAGAATTAAAGAAACGCAATTTTAATTTAAAAAATGGAGAGGTTTAGACATATCAAATAAATTATTATCTTTATACATCATACGAATTAAAAATCTAAGAATTTTTAATGAATTTCATTATTATATTCCATCATAATTACATACATTAGGCATATAATTAGAATATAATTTGTTTTCGTTGGCACAGGATTCTTAGACTCTTTTCACAACTAGATTAAAATTGATTATTTCTAGAAGCAATAAATATAAATGATGTGTATCATTGCTCCCACCTTATATATAATAATGTATAACGAGTACATCTTAAGTCACTTACATAATACTGGCAGTAATATCATACCTAACGTAGTAACCAAAGACAAAATAAACTATCATCTTACATCATAAGTAATGGACGCCCACACGACAGTCCTCTAGCTATCTTTGCACTTACTTACTTAGAAGCAGGGTATCAGGTATCTTCATATATAGGAAGTACCTTCAGGAAGGACTGAAGAGTCCGTGAGCCAGATGCAAAAACCGCGACCCATTTGACCACAATTTTAAGTATGTTCTATCCAATACACTAAAGAAATAAAAATTCACGTCTGTCATTCGAATGTAGGAGGAATTAAAAATGGCGTCTATTCAAAACGAGAAAAAAAAATAAGAAATTTTAACTCATATGACCAAAATTTTCTCTTTTCATCTCATGATACTAGGCGGAAATGCAAGACAAGAGAGGCCAGTCTGTCACTCATATGTGGTCGGATAGCTACGGCAGACGGATTTCAAAAGTTTGCAATTTAGGAGCCGAAATTCGACTCATGAGACCAAAATTTTCCTTTCAATATCATGACACAAGACATAAATAAAAATCAAAAGACGCCAGTCTGCCAAGTGTGTGTGTGTGTGTGTGTGTGTGTGTTAGGTCTAGCTCCAAAAAGAAAAGTTTGTCAAAACTGAAATTGCGTATAAGCCTGCGATGTTACAGCAACTTTTTCGCAAAAATCGACTTACCAGAATTGCCACTTTATATCATCGATTCCACACATTTTTACAATTTTCTCACAAAAGGCCTTGACGATTCTATTCATTTTCCTTATATCAATGGGTACAATTGAATATTCTTTAAGATCATATAGGTCTTATTCTCATTGAAATAGTTTGCCAGGGATTAAATACCTAATTTTCAAAATGGATTCCCCTAAAGTACCTTTGATATAGTTTATTTGAAATAATTAATCGTCTCTCATTGCTTAGTAGTAATAAAAAATGGATATACATAAACTATGAAGGAATTTAAGAAGAAAATCCTTATTAAGGAGCAAAAGGAGAAAAAAGGAAGAATATTTTCCCAGGTTTTAAACAAATTTCCGGAAATTAGAGTAGTACCTAATATAGATGCATAATATACCGTTGGAAAGCTTAAACATTTTAGAAAAAAATAATAATAGTAATACATAAGGTAATGGAGAGAGGCGAAAACGCATTAATTTGAGTAATTTTTAATAATTTCTACTTATATATTATTAAATGATTCCATGGAAACTAAATAGGAAATTTTACAATTTATTTCAAGTAGCGTGCTAAGTGAAAGTTGTGCGATGCGCGTATACAACATATTTTTGTTTTTTACAGATCTACTTCAATATAGCAACTTTGGCTCTTATGTATTGGTCGATTTAAAACTCTTCATAATCAATCAACAGTTTCGTCAAGAGAAAAGTTTTCTAATTACCGAATCAATTTTTGCGGGAACAGAGTGTACTCGAGTAGCCGACCCTACTCGAAGGGGTTAGAACCCAGCCCAACTCGGATCCTCTCAGCAATATTTGGCAGGGAGGCAAACACTGGGATGCCTTATAAGTGGCTTTGACTGAAGAGTAAACAGCTCGCCATATGTGGCTTCAAATAGACCAGGAAACCGTCAGATCGGGAAAATATTCTGTTTGGACAGCCCTGCAAATACGGGATATGTTCACAGCAAATTCAGCCAAGTAACTCTGTAAACAGAAGTTATATCATAAAGTTAATCACTACCAAGAAATAAGCCCAAGAAGACCTTGAGTGGGATCTAAAATTTATTTTTAAGCAAAGACCAATTTAGTTTATCTAAACAATTTTATGAATTACAGAATTTTGGAAGAATAAAACTCATTTTTTGATTTTAAATAAGAAACTTTGTTAATGATAAAAAATTATTTTAAGGAGAAGATGGTTGGGAGGTGTGGTCAAAGAAGAAAACAGACTGATAAGTAACACATATTTTAAATGTGTGCCGACGTTTTAGCTTAAGTTACAAGCCTTCATCAGAGCTAAGCAAAGCAAGAAAACAATCATGAAGTATGAACAAATGGAAGTGTAAAAATATGAAAATTAATAGTTATGTATTTACAGGATGTTCAAGACTCGATTGACATCCTGCTTAAAATCTACAATTTTTTGAATTTAGTGGTATAACTTGATGTGGCACAACTGTTTCATCTGAACTTTCCTTTGAGGTCATATTCAACCCCCTAACTTTCTCAAGGGCACATAACTCAGGAATGTTCAATGGAATGGGAATTTTTATGACGGGTCCATATAGAAAATCAAATTCTGAAACGATGTTATATCGGTGAAAATATCGATTCGACGCTTCGGTAAGGCGCTAATCACACAAAACCGGATCATATTTTTCAGACAAACTTTAATTATCCTGGAAAAGAAAACCTTTTATCAAAAATACCTCCATAATCAATGTTGTAAAAATTAAGGTACAATTTAATAATTGGGATGACTTATCACCGGCCCGAGCCGAACATGCCCGAAGGTCGCCGCACTACCACTCTCCAGCGCCATTTGTGGTAACTAACTGCTTTATATTCAATTCTAACATTCGTATTCATCGGAATTATTAAAATAATTTCGGCTTTAATTAGACATCATTTAAAATTATTAGTGCAGTCGACTTCCGCTCAATACGTTCGCTCAAGAAAAAACACAAATAGATCCTTTTCATTTGAGGTCGGGACGTTACCGCAATTTCAGTTATTACTGTTTAATTAGATCAAAGCTGTCGACTTCCGCTCGCTACGCTCGCTCAAGAAATATACAAACCCCCAAAAGTTCCTTTGCAGTTGAGGTGGGTCCTTACCCTAATTTAAATTATTACTACTTTAAATTATTACTAAAACTTCCCCAGACCACCGGAAGTCGTCAGCACTAATAACTAAAGCAGTTTTAATAATTCCAATGAATACGAATTTTAGAATTGAATAGAAAGCAGTCAGTTAGCACAAATGGCGCTAGAGAGAGTGATATTAGCGGGGGACCTTCGGGATAACTTCGACCCGAGCCAGTGATAAGCGTTCTAATTGTTAAGTTGTACCAAATTAACTCTTGTACAGAGCCCTCCGTTAAGTATTAACTCAGATAATCCTATTTTGCTGAATAGGTCGGGGTAGAATTCTCAAGGGTGGTGAGTGTTTCATTACTGTTTCTTTTTCCCATGATGGACTGCCGTTGCCGCTCGTTGCACCAATCTAAGAAAAACACGAAGATTATATCAAGAAGTAACAAAAGGTAATCAATGTATTTTGTCGATCCCTTTGCTTTTCGGTAAGGATGACGCGGAAAAATTACAAAGAAAAAAAAATTGTATAATTTTTAATATTATGTAAGAAAGGGCTCACATTAAAAATAACTATTACTGTATCCTTCAACCATCTCCTAGAATTACATCAACGGTCAACAATTTCTGCACCAATAAAAATTATTTTAGCTCTAGAGAGAAATGCTGCCTCAATACCTTGGGTTGCTATATACACAGCACGCTAATCAACATTTTAATTAAAATATTTACTGGGAAAATTAAATGATTAATTCTAGAGATTAAGTCTTTGCCTTTATTTTTTAGAATATTCCTATAATTTATGCTGTTCTAAATTCGTATTTGTATCTCTATTTATTTTCGAAAACTAAAAATGTTTTTGGGTTTTTATGAAAAAAAAGAAGTCAGGAATGGGATTAAAATTCATAAAGAAAATTAAGTAGCAACTTGAATAAAGGCAAAAATGACTCGAAAGCAAAAACAAAAATTAAGACTGTAAGAGTAATAACACAATCCTATTCCAACTTCGTTAAAACAATGTCAAAAATTAACGCTAGCGTAATAGTTGACAGCAATGGTAGACAGCCAATGAGTTGAACAAACTATTTAGAAATATAATAAACGAGCTGAAACCACTATATTAAACATTGCTCGATTAAATATCAGGGATGCATTCCAAATTGATTAGTTTGATGATGTATAAGTTGTATTTACTGAATATTGAAGATGTGCAGGGCAAATACCGCCCTAAATACCTGGGTGTCCCAAACAGGTATAAGGGACATTGGTTTTGCTAGCCTCAAGGGGGCTTTCAATCTCGTCTTTCGTAAATAGCACATATCGTCATCAAATTACACCATTAACAGGAAGATTGAGTTACAACTAGTATAATTAATATTAGCATGAAACTGAATCACCGCCTGCATATAATAGTAAAGCTCTAAGCATTAAAAAAATAAATACGTGTCCTTCCTCAATAAACGCAAAATTTAAATACCTTAAAATTCAACAAACAAAATAATAATTACTGTTCCTTAACAGTATTCATTCCTTGAATAAATTCCGAAGTTTCAATATTTTCACGGTTGGCTGGCCCAAAATAAAGAAAAGTGTATAAAGGATTTAGAAAGGAACGTAGTATAACAATGTGGCATCTTACGTAAAACAATGTGAAAAACAGCATCATACCTGTTTAAACTCAGCAAAATGAAAAACAGAAATATTAAAAAAAAATTTTATATGGAAGAGCGAAGAATTTTCTCAGTAATACCATCAAGTAGTAATAGAGCATAGTTGATACAGTTAATGCTTCTTAATCATGAAAAAGTAAGCAGCAGTATTTACAATAGTACAGAAAAAATCACTATCTTATGTATATTTTAGATATACCATGGTTTGAATCGCAAAATTAGGATTATTTTCACAGCGTTTCCATTTTATAAAAGGGTTTATGATGTAAAGGATGTTACAAAGAAACTGGTCTAGACCTCAAACCAGAAACTTTCCCAGGAGCAATCTGGAATTCCGTTCCGAGGACCAAATGTAATTCCCTCGGCTCCCAGAGGCACAACAAACGGGACGAAGCCCCACATCACGTAGCCCTCAAACGCAAAACAAACCCCAGGAGGAGATAGAAATGCAAACGGTTCACATGTATTAGGCAGATAAAATATATATGACTTGAGCGGTGTACACACCGGGGACGTGCCGGAAAGTCTCACCAGTTGGCGCGGTCGTGAATAATTCAGGTCACGGTCACAATAAAATGGTCCTAATTATACAATAGAGGAGTCCAGATTGAATCTAAATGTCCCTCTGGCTCTCAATTGGGACTCTGCGCCTCATGAACGCCTGTGCGCGGTCAATCGCGTCATTGTTAAAGCGATTATCGACAACCGTTAGGAATTCTTGCAACGGGATCGCTTTTGGAATCTGGCACCATAAAGGGGTAACAAATAGTAAAATTTTAAAATACAAATAGACATAATCATTACTCTAAATTTATTTTTAGAAGATACGATAAAATAGTACTCCCTTAATACTCACCCCCTTTCTAACTCAACTCTCTCTCCTATATAACTCTTATTTACCAATCGATGATGAGTAAATTATCAATAATCTCTCTGTCTCCAGTCTGATTCATCATCTTTCGTTGGGGGAGGTGCATCTTCGAGTCGAGCTAATGCTGGCAAAATATTGATAAAATCAAACAAGATTAAAACGACTGACTTGTGCATACACCAATTTTCAATAGTAAAAAATCTCGTTATCACTCTGGATCGACCCCTCACAAGGAAGCAAAACCCTCTCTATTCCTCTCCGTTGCTTTGCTACCTTCCATCCTTACTTATCATTCTTCAAAACACTCATAAAATCAAAAAAAAAAACCTTCCTCCAATTCTGTTACGGTTGTATGGTGTATGGTGCACTCCAAGCTAAGCTCCTTTCTCTACCAGACTATAACCACACAATCTCCAAATTTTGATTCCAGAACAACCTCTAAACCAACATCCCCTCTCCCTTAGAACCAAAGCAGATGATATAAATCCTTCCTGAACCGCTTCTCAAATCTCTGAAATTCTCCCCCTCTCAGAAATTCGTCAATAAAGCTGACTCTTTAAAGATATTCTACCTCTTCTTTTCCATCACCTCATCTTTCAAGCAAATTCTATTAGTTTATAACAATAAATTAGTTTATAAACAAGCAATACAGTGCGATCTGGACTTGCTTTATGTAAGTCTTATAAGTAAGTCTTATTCCACGGGGAGCTTAAACATCAT
Organism: Rhaphigaster nebulosa; assembly: GCA_948150685.1. Lineage (NCBI taxonomy): Eukaryota > Metazoa > Arthropoda > Insecta > Hemiptera > Pentatomidae > Rhaphigaster > Rhaphigaster nebulosa. The sequence continues at coordinate 99,220,639 of OX411311.1, forward strand.
TGCTATGTCTCTGGACAAGGTAATGTCATATAATAAAACAACCACCCATCGAACAAATAAATGATTAATGTTTAAAACTGAAACTGAAAAAAAAAATAACATTAACAAGTACCGGGACCGCTCCAGGAATCATCCAGAAACAAGATCAAGCATTTAATCAAGAAATTCTTCCATGAAAGGGAAAGGATTCTAAAGGTCAAAAGGCCTAAGTCCAAAATAATGGCCGACTGAATATAATTGCCGATTCCCGGTTTCTCTTCAAATCTGATTTTAATTAGGACCTTTTCATCATCACTTTGAGAAGCTCATTATTTGTAGCTGCCTATTTCCCTCTTATTCCCTTAGTTGCTATTTAATCTAATTTGTAAGATAACAATAATAATTCAATTGAAGCATAAATGTATATGTTACAATACGTCTCAAACGAAGCTTAAATTCTTGAGGAATTATTATTTTGTATTTGGCTTCCTCACCTCTCAATAGCCCATATTTTTTCTCAATGAACGGTAACATAAAAGATAAATGAGAAACGATGATAAAATGTTTTTATTATAATTTAGCGTGGCAGTATTGGCTTAACATATAATTTTTGACTCTCTTGGAATCATAACCACAAGCATGATAACTGAAATTAATCAAGAGAACATGAATATTTATAGCGTATTTATTGCTTATTTATTTAAAAAAAATATGTTAGGAACAAAATATATTCAAGTAAAAAAACAATAGTAACATTAAAATAAAAAACTTCATCTATCTATTGTATTGAGGGGATAGATTGAAAATATATTATGTATCTGTAGACCAGAGATGCATACACTGTCTAGGCCCAATTTTGCTGAAATCGATTTTACTATTGTATTTGCATTATTTTTGTCATATTTTGCAAGTATAAGTATCTAAAAAGATATTCAAATAGGAAATAGTTTTGATCATTCTCCAAAAAAAAACAAGGAATACAATGCGATCTGGAATTACTTTTTGCTCTCCTGTAGTAAAGTTCGAAAACTTTACTTACGACAATTTACCCTTTGAGGTACAACTATTTATTATAGATTGAAACAGGATTTTCTCAATTCACTTTAAGTAATTTAATATGACAACTAATAAGTAATTTAGTATAGATATATAATATTTCAAAGATTTCCTAAACTTAAATATTAAATATGAAAAATAACTATCATAAGATAAAAAGGAGTGTACCTTATTTCAGGAATAAAAGAAGTAATAATTAGCTCATAACTCACCTGAAACAAAGATTGATCTATTGACTTCAATTACAAAGTAAATAAAATAAATAGATAATAAAATAAATACGAACATTTAATATAAATTTTCTCAATTAATAAATTACTATCAATTTTAGTTATTTATTTGAGTGACTTAAGGCTTCTAATTTTGAATTTTCCAAAAGTGGTCTCAGGAAATTTACGACAGCATCCATTCCTGGATGATATTTAAAGAGTTCTTAATTCAGTAGTTTTATATCATATGAAACAGTTGTCGTTTGGTTCTACAAATGATTATGATATTGTTTATTTTGAATTAATTTTTTTTGTTTTTAGAGGCAAAATAACAAAATACCAATTATTTTAAGTAAAATGTTGATAAATATGTATACAAAACTTGTAAAGCAATTATTACAGTGGTTATGTCCGCAATTAATTCGCTTCAGAAATTAGTAGATAATCTGATGACTATAGCGAATCACCAATCAGACTGATAAAGAAGGCGAGAGGTGATTTGATAAACTTGAATAATCAGCACATGCCAGACAAATGTAATGAAATTTCTAAACGAAATCTCTGTACCTACTGCTGAAGATATACGGCATTTGGTAGTTATTTCTCCAATATTATGATTTAGAATAAAAAAATAAAATAGAATCCAAAGATACATACAATTAAAGGATTGAAGTAATTTAATTATGGGCAAGAAAAATAGACTTTAAAACCAGACCAGATCAGAGATGAGGGCCTCTCAGTCATATCTTTGCATTTGCAATCTTGATTGATTTACATTTCATTGATTAAATCACAGCTGTCAAATAAGAGTGTGAACATTGGTGTAACCTTCTGATTGAAGCATTAATGAAAAAATAATTATGAGAGAGAACATTGACAAAGGGCGCCCAATTGTACATAAAAATATCTGTATCCCCGAAGTATAGCACACCGAGTACATTTTTTACCAATTTTTAAACATTTGTATAGAACGTTTTTTGCTTTACCGAGGCGTATAGATAAGCTGTGTCCTAGACCAATTGTGAGAATTATATAAATACTTTTTAAAGAGTCCACTTTTATTCGGAAGGTTACATCTGTTCAAACTGTTCTTCTATAAAGTTAAGGAAATGTGACATAGAATCCAATACGTCGGAGGTATAGATTTTTTTTGTTAAATTCGAAGTGAAAAAAATCTTCAAATTATTATCATATTTTATTATATACATGTTTTAGACCAGACTGTTTTTCTTTTTTGGCGATCCCAAAAATCTTGACAACGCTAATACGTTTTGTTAAGCATTGGATCAACTGTTTGTACAATGACTTCGTCAGATGTGTGCACACGAACGGAATACGAACTTCGGCACTATGTGTTCAACATCGGCGCTAGGCATCAAGTTCAACATTCGGTAACACGATCAAAAATCAAGAGTCCAACATTGGAATGTGTTCTTAGCATCGAGTAAGCTGTCTAAAATCGTTAAGCTGAATAAAATCATAGGATTCACAAGAGTACCACAAGCTGCAAATAGATTAGGCCAAGACAAGAAGAGGCGGGAACGGTGTGGCAACGAAATGTAACAAAAACGGGACTAATAACCGTCTGACCTACCCCAAGTGGGCAAAAAATGTGGTACAAAGCCTCCACAGCAGCTTCGAGGTAACGCTGCGGTCTGGGACCGTGGCCCGACATGCTCTGGGGATCCTTGTGTACTTGTAACCTTTCTTTGCTAGGTAGAAGGGTGATATATACATACAAAAAAAAAAATCATATTAAAAAAACAAGTGTAACATTGTACGGCTAATGTTAAATTAACCCTTTTATTAAATCTTCATAAAATAAAATTCATCTATAATTTTCATTTTCTTTAATTTTATCTGTATTTATTGTATATATATAATTGGTTCATCGTTTTTATTATTATTTTATTTATTTATTTATTTTTTTTTTGTTTATGCTATCGTTATAGCATCCTCCTTTCGGTTATTATAATTCAGGATCTTCTCCAATAATATTTACTTTTAATATTTACTAATATAATTACTAATTAATATTAATATAATTACTAATTAATATAAATAAGTATAATTACTAATATATTTTTTAATATTTACTTTTTCTCAGTATGCATTTCCATTATTTCACAATTGTTATTTTTATTTTTATATTTTTACTTTTGATTTGTCAAGTTTTATTTGTTTATATCATATACTGTGACTCACAAAAATATTTTTAATTAATTTTAAATTCTTCAAATTATAAAAAATTAGTTGACGTCCTTATGATGGTATAGAAGAATCAATCTAATTAGGGATTGATAAATTATTTGCCGCTTCTATAAATTTGTTTTATTGAAAACTAGTTTCGAATGTTATGCATTCATCCTCGGTTCTAAAAACACACAAAAAATTCAAAAAGAAGCTTTCAAAATATAGTTTGGTATTATTATACATATTAAATTAGATGTAATATAAATCAATATTATAAAACATTTATAAATTACGAATTTAATTAAGACATCGAATACATGTTGGTACTCACCAAGAAATATAATTGGATTATATCAAACAGAAAAGCTTATACTGGTTTCTTCTCGCATTGAACTAAATGAATTGAACGCATTGAACGCAATGAACGAAAGGTAGATAAGATGTTTTATAGGTAAACGGTTTAAGGGTCAAGGTTTTTCCAGTAATGCCGGTGAGTAATTGGTTTTTCTGTTATAGATGGGAATAAATTTAAGATTGGACTATTGGAGATATTTATTTGATCATTTAAGCAAAAATCTGGATTGGATTTGAAGGATTTTATTATTTCAAGTGCTTCACATATATTCAATTTGAGGCTGTCATTCGAAACTAGTTTCCAATACAACAAATTTATAGAAGTGGCAAATAAATTATCAATCCCTAATTATAAAAAATTGATGGTACTTTTTTTTTTTTTAATATTTATTTTCCGAAATATATATATATATATATATATATATATATATATATATATATATATATATATATATATAAATAAATATATAATTATTATTCATCATAATCAAAAAAACGCAACGAAATGAGGATTAACGAGGCAGAAATCCTTGTAGTAACCGGTGCCGTGTTGGAAAGGACGGAGGAGTACCGTGTCCAAAGTATCCACCCTGAAAATTTTTATTAAAATACATTTTATATTATCATTACCAGGAATATTAAGTAATATTAGCAAACTTTATTGAAGGAAAATTTCATTTGTTATACCCATAATAAATATTTTCTTTTACATATATTTTTTTTTTAAATAAAATTTTATTTTGGTAATTAATATTTTACAATAAATCCCAAGTCACAGAAAAAAAAAATAATAAAAGATTTGTAATAGTTTATTGTAATTAATTTTGCTGAAAACACAGGGGGTTTGAGGAGATAAAATTTCACATCACATAATTGTTTTACAAAACTGGAGGCGAATCCCAGCTTATTCTGAAACGGGCATCAACTTAATTAACATGGTTTTAAACCTCATTAGACAAGGAAGTTTTTCTAAAAGTGGGAAATCTGCAGTTCAGTAGGAGGCCGATAAAAAAAATCGCGAAAAATCCATGGCTTTACGAAAAACAGAACGGTATGCTTTAGCCACTAAAAATTCTCCTTTGAATGTTTTTAATAAAGACAAATTCTACTTCTTTTTAAAGAAAATTTTGTCTAGTTCACATATGCTCCAATTGTCCATTACCTAACTTAAACAATTTTGTAGTTATTGCTTCCAATTCAGCAAGAAACGTGACAATCCCTCCCCTCCCCCCAAAAAAAACAGAAAATTTACTACACCCCTGTTCGGAAGTGAACCATGGCCCAAATGAGATTTTTTGTTGCAAATGAGCAGTGGAATCATCTTCTGGCCAACAGTCCGCCGATCCTGATGCATAGTGTATAATTGTATACATCTCGAGGATCAGCGGATGTCAAAAGGTTTAAATTACGAGTCCCATATATGCTTCTAAATAACAATAAAACGAATAGTAATCATAAGGACATACGATCATTATTAAAATACTAATTTTAATGCAATTACTCACACATTTGAGAGCATAGACAATTACAGTCGAACCTCTATATATCGAACTTTTTTAGGAACATTGAATTTTTATTAGAAAATAATATTCTGTGTTTCGAATAAACTTTATATATATAAAACAAAAAATTATCATTTAATAAAATATAAAATGTGATTGTCATCAAAAGTTTACGTACATAAGAATGGGTAATAATTAAATAAGAAAAAAAAATGTTACCCTGGTTTGTAAAGCAATGGAAATTCTGGGAAGATCTTGTTTCAAAAGAAGCACAAGAGTAAATTCTCTGAACCTCTTTCCTAGCATAGAAAGTGAAATTTTCATTTTAAATTCAGTTTAACTTCACCTTACTTGTTGTGAACATTGCTCCTAAACATGACTTCGGTGATGAATTATACTCAAAAAGATATAAGAAGCTATTTTGCGCGAAAACAAAACTAAATTAACTTTTATGTATGTTTGTAAAGTTTTAAGACACGTCGTTATTAAATTATAAATGTACATTTGTAAAAAATCTATAATCACAAATGTAGTTTGTACAGTTTTTCAAATAAATGTTATTGATCGTTCAGTTTTGTTTTTATTTAAACCTAAAAAAATTGCCTTTGTTAAATTATTAACCCCAAAAAATTGCTTTTGATGCTTCTAAAATCCTAAAGCTGTAACTAAGTAACTTAAAAGCTAATAGCTGTAACTGTTTCAGTCTGAAAAGGTTGAAAAATTGCGGTTTCCAATATATCGAAATTTCCATACGCGAATTTTTCATGTTCGATATACAGAGGTTCGACTGTATTATTAACACCAGAAAGAACACAGCACTTATATTAGGGTTAGGCAACCTTTAAACACTATAAGGACACGTATGAAAATGTATTCGAACGACTTCCTCTGAAACGTGTTTGAATTCGTGCGAATGGAGTGGTTACATTGATTTCGAACTTAGTAGTAGTTCAGTTTATTTTTTTTTCGTTAGAAGATCGACCTACTGAACATGAGTATTTTGTTGAAAAATTCTGATATGGACTCATAAATATTTGAAGATATACAAATTCCCAAAACATCCTTTTCAGTTGATGTCGGGCCCTTACCGTAATTTAAATTATTAATACAACTTCCCCAGACCATCGAAAGTCGACATCACTAATAATTTTAAATAATATCTAATTAAAACACTAATAACTTTAATAATCCTAATAAATATGAATTTTGGAATTGAATACTAAGTATTTACTCAGCACAAATGGTCTAGAGAGTGCTAGTGCGGCCACCTTCGGATACGTGCGGATGAGACACTCCTAATGCGACCCAATTGTAAAGTTGTAGCAAAATGATTTTTTTTTTTTTGGCTGCATACTGCCTTTTTCAGATAGACAAACAAATAAGGACATTAATAAATGAATAATACATACAAAGTGTAAGATACATGTCTATTTTTTTTCTATATAAAAACTAGAAAAGTAATGCAACTGGGTCAGAGTACTAGAGGACAGTAGTTGGAACTTGTCCGCATTGTGGGTTAAAGCACATTATGAAATAAACCTATATAAATAAACTAATAAATAAAGATAAAATCAAACAATACGATTTACTTATGCAAGAGCTACATGAAAATTAAGAAAACATACCCCTACAGAGGACGGAACTGACCTCAGCAAGCAAGAACCATTTACTGCGGCAACAGCAATTCCATTCCCCCTGATGAGGACCAGAGAGGGATCCTCTTTATAAACCTTCAATGGCTTTCACTATATTTTATAGTCGCTAGAAAACACACTTCTAATTATAGAGCCCTGTATCTGGTTGTTTTTGTTGATATCCAGAGATCAATAGCTCCGTCTAAATCCGGAGATCTGAGAAGGAAATCAGCCTTCTAAACTTAGACCGGCAACTACGCAGCGCACGTAAGAAAGAGGTAACCTGGCGCAATAGGATTCGGCACAGTGTTGACATCATCCGCCTTAAAAGTGACGCAGCGGTGGAATGAACTCGTAGCATTCATGCTAAGAAAGCAATTGTAGCCAAGAAAAATTGTATTCCTCCGGTACACGCTTTGCAGGAAATGACGCCAGCACACGCAATTTTCTAAGGGATCCAACATAGTTTTGAGCTGTTTCTATCTCCATTTGGCACGTGACTTAATTTTTATTAGCTAGGTAAGCAGTAATTTATTATTAAAAGCGAATTTATTTTTATTTATTACAGCAACTTAGGGCAAACCTTTTTTCCTATTGAATCTGAATAAATAATTACCGATATAAAATTCATTGCTATAGACCTCTACAATTATTTCACAGATTGGTGATTAGAATGTTACACTTCCTTTCAGCATTCTTTAGGTTGGGGTTAATGCCAGGAACAAGGGTTTTGCCATAGTTTTCAATAAATCCATGAATCTAATATGGTCCAGTTTGATGAATTCCGGGACTGTTGGGAGTTCTAGGAAGGTTTCGAGGGACCATAGCCTTATCCTTCCACAGCGATGTTGTTCGGACCACCTTCCGTAGCATCTTATCTTGGGATCGCTGTAGATGACGCTGCCTGACGTCGATAGATGCGCGAAGATCAGAGCGTCGCACAGTGGTTCAAATCGTAAATTTAAACGAAAAAGTTCAATTCACGATTTAAATTTTTACTTAAGAATGAAATTGTAAAATTTGAACCTATAGAAAAAAAGAATCAAATATGAATGGAAACAGTTTCTGATGACTAAAGTACTAAAAGTTTATAAGTGACGAAAGATTAAATTTATAAAACACAATTATTATTATCAAATTAACACATAAGTAATATTATTTTAATCTTATCAATCAGTGTCAGAAGATAGAAATTTAGGTTGCCTAAATTTTATAAAAAAAGTATAAGGTTATACTTATATAAAAATATAAGGGTTAATACAAAAAAAAAAAAAAAATGATCCGATAATTGATAAAAGATAAAATCTATGAAAATTAGAAAAGTTTAAGAAAAAAAAAATTTAATGAAAAATAAATAATATAACATGATAATAGACAGAAGAGAGAATCAGTAAAAATTAAAGAAAATATAAAATGTTCAATATAACATAAATTAGCGCATTTCATCTTAATCATCTTCCCAATCATTCTCGGAAAACCAATTCAGAGCGTTATCACACTTTTCAACAGATTGTATTGTGCCTGCTAATATCATGAGACGATTTTACTTTTGAAATTTCAAAAACATCAGAAAGCCATCCCCCATTTGGTGTGTAGAAAATATTGAAATTGCGAGAAGCGGTTTGAACTTTTTCTTAATTTTTCGTTCATCAATCCAACACTAAATTAGTATAGATTTGCTCAGTTTGCGTTTATTCAACTATATATTGCGTTGTGTTGTTAAATGGTTATTTCGAACAATTTCACAAACAGGTCCAAGTATTTCAGCCGACCGGACTCCCTCTGCAAAAAACTAGTGTTGTTTTCGCAGATGATATTTGAATTAATAATTAGGCAATACTTAATACATTGAATATAAATATATCAATCACAAGACATACCCTCCTTTTAATCCCCTCCACCGATCCTGAAAAATGTTATCAAATCGATCTAGCGCAATAATTTACTTTAATAAGCAATGGTTCAAAATTTGTTTTCATTGTAACATAACCTCAGTAGTTAACATTTTATCAGAATATTTGTAATCGTTGACGGATAAACACTTAATGAGAGAAAATACAAGGATATTTTTTTTTTTTTTTTTACTTGTCTTATGTGTAAACAATCCAGGCTAATCTCTCGAGTTCAATGTTACTAACTAATCTAGTTTCGACTTGAAGAATTTCTATTTCAATATTAAATATTCAAAATTAGAAAAAAAAAAAATTCGATTTAAATTCGCTGTTTGGTACACTGCGCCGCACAGTAGAGAAACAAAACTACCGCTAATTGCCGATTCTTCAAGGAAATTCAATACAAAATAAAACAATTTCGATAAACACAGAGACGGTAATAAAGTCTTAACTAAGTTTATATGGCCAATATACCAAAAAAAAAAAAAATTAAAATAAATGGTCAATATTAATCAACATAAACTACTTATATAAAGCAAACAAATGTTTCTACTAAGTATCAAGAGATAAGCAATGAAATGGAAACTTACAACAATATTTAATTATTCTTTAAAACAAACTATTAATGAAATTAATTTACAAAATAATTACTATTTGATTATCCAGCCCTTAGCTTCTTCGCTTAAGAGAAGAACTTTCTTCTTGGATTATGGTGTTAAAGAAGATAACAGTATCTGATGGTCCCAGGATCATATTAAAAAAGTCCGATTATATGGTCCTTCGAGAATATTTTCTGGTGCATCCTGTAAAATTTGTAATCCTTGTTGCGGGGCGAAATATAATTACTAAACATAAAATATGATCCCCAAACACTCATGGACAAATCAAAAATCCTGGCCCAATTCAGTAATTTCATTAAAATAAAAATTAAATTAAGAAATTAAATAAATTCGATTGAACATAAAACAGCTGCATGTATTAACTTTAATATGGCGCAGAAACCAAATCATGTTTTAACCAAATATGTATGCTAAAGATATTTATAGATATACTAATACATTGTCACCTATCATCAACACTAGTAAATGATATCGTACTTTAGATTTACGATAGCACAAATAAACAAGAAAATATTTATTATTTTTAAGTTTTAAGAACACTTGCAACACCGAAAAACTTGGAATGGTCAGGGTTGACTATAATTACAATCTTGGATAATTACAAATCGGCTGCGGCCATTTATGTTAATTAAAATGGCTGAATGCAAAACAATAGAATCTATTTAAAAGCAGGCATTCTAATGAAACGATACACACCACAACGAAGAAATTCCGGAATAATTCCTAAGCAATTCTCACTAGTAAAACCACTCATACTCCACAAAAGAGCAATTTCAGAACAATAGTTGGAAAAAATATTTTATACGTAAACGAGAGAAGGATGGGGAGAGGTATTCGCTAGTAAATGAAGCATAAACATTGCCGTGAAATATCTAACGAGAGACGATCACAAAAAAAAAAATGAAGCAATATCTTATTGTGAAAATTGTAGAAGCTTGCCTATAAATGACTAGTGATTTACCCTATTTTATGGATTTTTAATTTTTACAATTGTGTTTTTTTTTTTTCACCTTTGTTTCCTTACACTCTGTTCTCTTTAAAAATATTAAATCTTGTGTAGCAGTAATAGACTTCGACGAAAAAGATAACTGAGAAGTTACGGGATTAAGGATTTAGCTATTCGTTTAAGAAAAGAAAAATTAAGGTTATGAGAGATGTAATTTCTAAGATATCTTATTTTTTTTTTTTACAGAAGATTACATTAAACACGTATAAATGATAAGTAATATAACTTTTTGAAATTACATTAAGTCAGTAGTGGATCCAGAAATTAATTTTGAGGGGAAGGGGACTAACACTGGGGGGTCTAGGGATGGAGAAACTTCATAGGGGGGGTCCTCTACTAGGAAATTTTTGAAGGTCACTGATCAAAACTGCATCATTAGGCAAACTGAATCATAAGACATTGTTTTAAAAGTTTTATTATTATTATTTTTAAATAACGTTAGTCACAGGAACAATAATGTTTTAAGGAAAAAACTTTTATATTTTTTCTTGACACGTGTTTACGTTTAGTAGCAGAATTATGTAGTTTTTAACCCATCATTCAGACAGACGTCACTTCCTCAATTTTATTTCTTTATTCTTTGTACTATTAAAATTTGATATAATTTGAGGTAGGTAAGGTACTGTGAAAAAAAATATTGAACAATGTAGCCCTGATAGAACACATTTTAATTACAATAATGTGTTTACCTTTACTGTGCGTGTGAGAAAAGCGAATAAGGACATTTCATAAATGTAAAAAAACGAGAGATAAAACTTAATTGCAGGCCTAAATTAAGAAAGCTATTTTTGTTATGCGTTATGATTTAATAATAAAATATATTGCAGTTGTTTAATTATTTAGCTCAGATCATTCACAGAAACAAAAAAGGGCAAATGTAAAAAAAAAGTTTTAGTTTTGGTGGTTTTAGTTCAACCCAAAATCCACCTCCTTCAATCCGCTAGTGCACTAAGATATTCACAAAACATTCAACTTCTATTATACCATAACAGTAAAAATACTAATTGAGTAATTTTTTCTTTATCGAGACTTAATTAACTAATCAAGCAATTCATCGTATAATAGAAGCTATATAATAAGTCCCGGTAATATCCAACAGTTTAAAGCATAAGAAATTTTTAAAGAGGCAGCCCAAAGCCTTGCAAGATAATCACAACATTAAGATCTGAATTCTTCATGAACTTCCAACCAGCGTTGGACATGAATAAAAAAAGAGAAAATCCGTTTTAAGAGAACGGGAGGATAAAAAGAACATAACTGAGGTTCCAACTGAGGATATTTTAGTGTTAAAAACATGCTTTACACTAAAGTTTTAAAAATAATTTCCACATTTTACACATACACAAAATATAGATGTGGCACTATTTAATTTTAAGTACAAACAAAAAACGATAGCAATAAAAGAATGGTTAATGATAGATAGGCCATTGCGTTATAAATTTAAACTAATATACACATCTGAGACCTACAATACCTGATAGTGAAGAAAACATGAAAATCATAAGAAAATAGAGAAGAGCGTTCGAGATTAGACCACGTTGACGTAGGTTTATTAACAAGGCCCTCAGCAGTCAGCACCAGTGCCATCGGAAGAATAAAAAAATATGTAGGAGGGATATAAGAGAGATATAGGAGGAAAAATAGCATCACGATAGACTGTATTAAGGTGTAGTTTGGTGGATAAAGAGATCCCTTCATAGAATATTTCTTGAAGAATTTGTCAGCTATAATCCGTTCTCTAAAAGAATGTGTTCTCAAAATGTCCTCCATTACCAATCTAACTTGGTCCTTTCCACAGATGCTTATCTGTTTCACCTTTGTCCCTTCATTCTTCATCATTTAGTCATTCTGTTCAAGAATTGGAGGATTAGTAAAGCAGGTGGGAGCTAAGATATAGGGGAATGTTAGACAGCCGTGCCCTACAACTCAGTGGCATTCTCTTAGCGAACGGACTATAGGTACTTTCCCATTTCTCGTAATATGTGGATGATTGCTAAGAGTAATCATATGGTAGTATATAGCACATTATAGTTGGTATATAACATAGTACATGGTAGTAATTATACTAACAAACAGAAACAGACAAAAATAGTTAAGAAAATTAACTTTTTTCTTTACATTCACAGGTAGTCAAAACGGCGATAATGGAGAGAAAAATTAAGGTGGCCATATACAATAGGTTTTTTCTTCTAACCGAACCGTCGCTTTGAACTATGGAAAATTGTGGAAGAAACACATTCGGTTGGGCAAGAGACAGGTACTCCGCTGTAGCATCAGTATTTTTCATTTATCCGAACCTTTCATCCATCCTTTTTAATTGATTTCATTCATTTATTTGATTGATCTTTTTAATTAATATACAATAATGCAAAACAATTAATTCAAAATCTAATTCCTACTCATTTAAATTTGCACTCGGATAAATGTTCATATGTTGATGAAAGTAAATAATAAAAAAATGAAATAATAATTATTGTTCGATGTTCACTAAATTGACAGATCATCTTAGAGGGGAGGATTTCTAAAAAAAAAAAAGAAAAAAAAAAGCTTCTTGGTCTTTCATTTTCTTTTCTCACTGAAGTGTGCCTCCAACATTTTCCTCTGTACCATTTCACCCTCTGATTACATGTCCTGCCGTTCTTAGCCTACTTGCTTGGATACAGTTTTTTTCGAATATTCTCAGTTTACAGCTATCAACTTGGGACATGCAACAAGCTATTGCTCCATAAGTGCCAACTGCTTAATTTCTTTGCTGAACTTGGTATATATGTTTTATAAAATATTCTGCACATGTTCCTATGGAAACCGGTTCATCTTTTTTACTCCCTTGCACGTAGTAAAGGAAATATTATAATCGCGAAAATTTTCGGTTTTCAGAATTAAACGGAAATATTCCTGAATCCATTTTGGCTAGTTTCGTCGTGACGTCTGTACGTGCGTATCTCAAAAAAGGTTAGGCACTGAAAGGTAAAATTTTATATTTAGGATTGCTGTAAAATCTAGTTTTGAACCTCCCTTTAAGGTCACTGCAAGATCGCCGGAAGTGGTACTTTACTTGAAGGCCATAATTGATTTCCATAAAAAATTTTAATGCAAAGCTTCTCAAATATAATATTTTTGCCTTATCTATTGATTTAAATAACATACTTTAATTGAAGGTCATAATAAACTTTCATCAAAAATCATATTAAAAATAATGTAAAACATCTCAAATTTGGTAAATAGGACTTTTATATAAATATAAATAACATACTCGATTTTAGTTAAAATTGATGAGCCGAAAGGGGTATTTTACTTGAAGGTTATAATACACACATCAAAATTTATATTCAAATTAAATAAAGAGATCATACGTTTCGGTAATAAAGATTACAAACGCGATTTTTCCACTCTAATTAAACACTTTTATTACTTGTTTTCAGTGTTAAAAACTTGTTTCCTCCCCATTTGTATGCTGAATAAGCAGGAGAATAAGATATAAGTTAAGTGGGCTCAAAATGTCGAAACAGTCGATTTCCTTTATCTATTGACATTGATGCTTTATCTAGTGACATTGACAGTTCTGATGTTGTCACAGAACACGAAGAAATCTCTTGGGAACTTGTTACCTACTGAAATAAAACGGTATATAATAACGGAATGAAACCTACAGAAACAAGAGCTTGTAATTGTGTCAACAGATGGATATAGCGACGCCGAGTGTCGTTTCAGAGATTCTGCAGTCGGTAACTAGTAACCAAATTCAGAATCACTTTTTGAGCCACCGATTTATAGTTTAATAGGCGTACAAGGAAGTCATGGGGTGTCCACATCAGATATTTTAATTATTTGATAACTCGAAAACATTCCAACTTTTCCGAAACATTCATTTGAAAAATAATCTGTCTGAGCTCTAAACCAAAGCGATAAGGAAAGTCCTGTGAATGGGCACACCAGGTATTTTTGAAATAAACCATTGTGTATTAATTTTCCACTTTTTTTGTATATGGACCTCGCGGGTAATCTTCAATATGAATTATAAATTCGTCTGTAATGTATAACTCAATTAATTAATTTTTCTATAGCGCTGGACCATGGACGGTCGCCTCCTCATCTCTCTCTCTGCACCCGCTCCCCTTAATAAGAGATTAGCAGGCAAAGTATTTCCATTAATGTAGTACAGAAAATATGGAATAGTGAATGGGTAAACTGTAGATCTGGCAAAATTGAATCTGAAAAAAATATTTAAGCAAAAGGACTCCATTACAGTTCGTAGTCTATACGGGCAGAATTAACAGATTGAAAGAAGACTAATTTCTCGTTTATTTTATTAATTTTCTCTATTTTTTTTATTTTTATCAAATATAGTTTATTGGTCAAATACGGAGTATACTAAGAACACTCAGCAGATTTGGCGTGAGAATGAAGATAAATACCAAAAAAAAAAGAAATGAAAAAACGATTGAGCTCTTCTTTGTAAAAGATGTCTCAACAAACAGAACGCTTTCACAACCTCATTATGGTTGTCCCACTCATTCGCAGCATGTTCTTTTGTTAGAGCGACTTAGGGAGCATGGGCGAAAGCCCTTAACATAAAAGGGATTAAAGAATAAAAGGTTCTGCTCCATAGCTTCTCCCAATTCACTACAGAATAGTTGTTTACGTCTCAAGAAGGGCTTGATTTAGTATAGCTTGGAAGCCTTATCCTAGTTTGATATAAAAAAAAAAAAAATATTGCGCATTTTGAAACAGAGATATTATCTATTTTTCTGCTGAACTTCAGAATCATTTTTGGTTCAGTGAGACCTCCGAGGAACACAATTTTTATTTAAATAAATAAAATAAAATCAATCCAAACATGTATTAAGTTTTTTAAAATGTTTGGAAATAACAAACCATAGCTTAATAGTTAAGCTTTAGTGAAGCGTATCTTTAATGACAAAACTATTTTTCAACGGACTTCAAAAAAGGAAGTTATCAGTTTGACTATATTCCGCGTAAGTTCACTCATAACTTCAACATTCTTGAACTGGTTTCTATTATTCTTTTTTAATCCAAAGAGTTAATCCCCTAGGTGGCCCCTAAATTTTTCTATCAGGATCCGATGAAAACATTTTTTAAATGTAATTTCACAGATAACTCCACTATTCGTAAACCTATTTCTATGATTCTTTTTTTAATCAAAAGGGTACACCTTCGGGATGGTTTCTTATAAATTTCTCAAGGATCTGACGAAAAATTCTAGAGATTAAGTATTTTTTAGTTTTGCAAGTATTTGCTATTTATATTTTATTGCATACGACCATCAACATACGCGTGATATAACATGAAACAGCAACAAGAAGTCGAGAATATTTAAAAAATTATAAAATATTTTTTCAATATTTCTGGAGATTTCTGGAGAGAGACGAACTTCAACAATGCACAACAGCTAATCACTCACGATAGTTACAATAGTTTAGTTTACGGGTACATTCTTAAATCTATTTGGTTCTTTTCTTTTGAAATAAATAAAAAAGTCATTTTTCCAACAGTGGGACACACAAGAAGCGACTTAATTAATAAACATAGGTAGGTAATTAAAAAAAGAGAAGGTGAATCCAACGCTTTTTATTTTATACTAAATAAATAAATAAGTTAATCTTTGCAGTCTCATAGAAGACATACTATACGTAGGTCTTGCCCATGCCTTACGTATTTCAAGTTTACCCACTGAGGAGGAATGTTAAATGATGAGTATGAGTTAATATTTTTTTTTTTATGTCGGGGCCACAACTTGAGAA
Source organism: Rhaphigaster nebulosa (assembly GCA_948150685.1). NCBI lineage: Eukaryota > Metazoa > Arthropoda > Insecta > Hemiptera > Pentatomidae > Rhaphigaster > Rhaphigaster nebulosa. The sequence continues at coordinate 99,236,846 of OX411311.1, forward strand.
TTTTTATGTTCTTTTGAAGAGAAGAACATAAAACAACTTAATAGTTGAAACGAACGAGTTGTGATCCACGCTTGGTAGCTTGGCACTATCAAAAAATATTAACTTACTGTAAGATTTAGGTTGATTTGGTATAGTTACGAATGCTACTTATTAATTTACTTTTGTAAGAAAAAAATTGTTTGTCTCTTACAGTTTTGAAGTCGGTTTTTTTTTTCTTTTTTAAAGTTTTAATTGTGTTAGAACAAATTCAATGGCGTTTTGTTGAAAACTAAAAACAAATAATTAATAATTTGTGAGTTTTGAAAGAATAAAAGTTCTTATTTATTGCGAATACATCATTGATCTAATCTGGACTTTTATACAAGGTTTACACACCGATCCTAGTAAAATTAGATATTTTAAACAGCAAAATTTACTATTTCATAAGTCAATAGTCCATTGATCGGTAGCACTCCTAATATTGTAACAGCCTACATTTAGTTCAGTAATAATGCAAGATGCTATAGTCAATGGCCCGTGAACTTCAGAATCGATCATGCTGAAAAATGATTCGAACTAAAAATCGACTACTGTAATAATATTTTTATAATGATGACGATGATGATTTCTCTTAGTAAATTATGATAATAGAGATAGAGAAATCCGTATTATTTTTAATTTTTATTCCTACGAATATATTTTAGTGAAACTAAATCTTATGAGATTTCCATATTTAGATACTTTCATGACGAATAGTGTTTTATAAAAACAATAAAGTTCATTATCAATAATATATCTTTAATAATTAACATTTATTCCATATCGTACACAAACGAATAGGTAATACAACAAAGAAGTAGCAGTTTCGAACTCAAAATATAATCTTGAGAAAGATGCAACCAAAGTAGGTGCCGAATTCTCAAACTGCAAACTACTACCGGATCCGGCATATGAAAAAGTAGACATATCTCAGTTAAAACCATTCTTACTTGTTAGCATATTTAATAGACGATTCAACAGAAAGTGGGTTCAATTTCCAGTCACCAACGAGATGTATGAATGGAGATCGAGTCCAAACTCCGTTCAAGCTTCCGTTAAATATTAAATGTATGCTTGTAAGAACGACCTTAAGCTATGTCCTCATTTCGAAGGGAACGTGTAGCATGTGAGGCCGCATGCGGTGTCGGATCAAAAGTTGAACAGTGTGGACATAGCTCGACGCCGATGCTTCTGAAACACCATTTTTTTAATGGAAGAACTGATGTTTGATCACACGGCGTTTTATTATCCAATCTTTAAAATCGCATTAATCCAAATTTCAAGGCAAACTCTGCATTTTAACAAACAAAATAACACAAAGAGATCATTAGTTATTATATTTTCAATTTTTCACAGTAGCGTCCCTTCACTTCACAGATACGTATTAAAACCATGTTCACTTAACGTTGGACAACTTTCCCGTTTCAAACAAAATTATATATTTTTATATTTGAAACCTTTTTGCGATAATGCTTTTAATAAAATAATATGATCAAAATAGATTTGTTGCATTTTAAATTATGTTCCTTTAAAAAAATTGGATGTTTTTAGTAAATTAATTTGAAAAATATCTATTTTTGCATTTATCGGACCCTTGAACAGGAAGTGGATTCAATTTCCTGTCACTAACAAGATGAAGGGAAGATGTATGAAGGGAAATTGAAACCACACGTCTGTAAGCTTCTGTTGAATATGTGCCGAGATGTCTTGGAGTGATAGATAATAATAGAAGTAAGACATATGAAGAGTCCACAAGAGAAAGGTGGAGTAACATTTTTTTGGAAATGGAGTTATACACAATATGTTCATATCGTTGAGTCGGATAATACGGCAAAAAGAAACAGCCGAAAATGTGGATGGCCGGTTTGATACAAGCTTTTGAAGAATTCACCCAACACAAATGAAAGGGAAAGCTCCGAACTTTAAAACTTCTCCAAATGTATTTCGGAGGGCTCTCTACCTTTCTTACCTTTCTCCAGTGGACTCTTCATACCTAATTAACAAGATATCAAAGTTATTTTATGAATTTATTATTTATTATATTATATTATATTATAATTATATTCTATTTACTATACTGTACGTATGAATATATAGTATATATATATATATATATATATATATATATATATATATATATATAGTATATTACTATACTGTACTATGTATGTATGAATTTTCGACCATACCCAGGGATGACGACATGCTCTTCGACACTTACTATCATACCCAGTACCATCATCAAAAATCAAATTCTCTGCCTCTTTCAGTGCATAGCGACTGGGCTATGATGTGATGTTTCAACTACATGGGTCCTTTTCTGTCAAATGTAATCTTGTATTTTTCTGTCCTGATGAAGACTTAATAGGCGAAACGTTGGTTGGGTATTTGTGAGACTTAAAGCTTTGTATTTGGAATCTTCTAATCATATCAACTATATTTCGGTCTCTTTTCTGAGTTTTTGCTCTCTTTTAATAATTTGCACTTCACGTATATTATTAACATCGATTTTTCTTCATTGCCGCAATATTTCAATGAAATATAACTTCACAGATCCTATATCTCTACTCCCACCAAAATTCTATTAAAGCAGATCAATCGGACCCAAAGACGAAACTTTCTAGAGAAAATCTTACCAGTCTTCTCTTCGAAAGCGCCTTTAATCTGTAGGATTGCTCAGGGCATTAAACTACTGTGAGATTCTGCTGAAGCCTGATACCACCTCACAGGGCCCTTCATCGCGAAAATTAGGCACATAAAGAGGATTCCAAGCTGATGCAGAGAGACATCAATCAAACGAGACTTTCTACGCCACTTGCCCCCTCTCCTCTCCTTCTGCCTCCTCGTGGAAAGCATTAGCACTGAGCTCTTCCGTCAGCCCAAAATTTATCGCCCGATCCTTCAGAGGTGCTCAACATTTTCTGTTGATCCATCCGAGATAGAACAGACAGAGATTTCGGCAACTTCTTGAATCACATATAGTCACCGGATTAAGCAAGCAACCGTCCCTAGGCAACGCAAATCTGAGCTCCTCTCCCCTTTCCAATTCAATACATTTTACTGTATAAACAAAGATAACTGCGCAGTAAACTAAAGAGTTAATATCTATTTGGTGATAGAATCCATCACCCTGATCCTGTTCAGTTCAATACAGGCTTTATAATAATAAATTGAATTTAATACCAACACCAAATTTTAATATATCCATATATATCGAATAATGATGTAATTTTTAAAAGCAAAACTGAAAGGCCCATAGGTAGTCGCCTACATTGCCTTTAAGGTTAATTGTATAGTCATTTTCATGAATAAGTGTTGCTCTTCCCCAGGTAACCGCATAGTGTAGCGGCGATAGAAGCTGCGATTTGCGCGAAGATTGAGTACAGGCCAAAGAGACCCAAGAAGAGAGGAGTTACCACCGCATAGTGGCGCAGAGATAAAAGCGGCGGCTACATGCCATTTTTATTATGTCTTTTGTCTTATCCTCCTGTCCCCAGCGATTCAGCACGAGTAATCATAAATACATTAGTAAAATGTTAAGAAACTATAACATATTTGATAAAAATAACAAACAATTATTGAGTTTCATTGTAGTTTACAATGATTTAAAGATTGCATTTTTTATAAAGAATTTTTTTTAAAATGACGCAATGTTAATATGTCGTTTATTGTTCAATTCAATACAAATGTGTCATTTAGTTGTGGGGCTTTATTCCCTCCCCCTCCCCATAGTCAGCCCATCTTACCTATCCACATCACCGCATATGATTCTAATGACTAAACCACATTTTTATTTTGGTTTTAACGTCCTTACCAACTCCTATTAAGGCAGATCAACATACCTGTATAATAGTGACGAAAACAAGCTTTTTGAAAACTTCTTATCTCTAACAGCAGCGCACATTGTCACTTTGCTCTGCTCTCCACTATTGTGATCTTACGTTTGCTTTCGTTGCTCTTCTCTCCCCACTTATTGTCGCTTCTATGGCCGCTACAGTATGCGGTTGGCCCAAAGAGAGAATTCTTAAGTGTAAGCAGCTGTTAAATAGGTGGTAAATGGGCAAAACAAAAAACATAAATGAAAAACTTTATTAAGAATATCTAAAACTGTCAAACAGCAGAAGATATGAGAATTAACTAATAGATCTGAATATTCAGTGGTTTTCAAAAGAAGCGGTTATAACTTTACTTCACATATCTGTACGTTAAAGGTGAACTATCGTAAGGAACATTTTTTAAATTTTTATAGAAGAGAAAAAAGAAATTTCAGATCACCCTGCAATATACATATTTGCAATATACGTATGTTCTTTATATTTGATGTGCTGAATATTATATTACAATTTTAGTTAATTTACGATTCTTACACTCGAATATTATGGCCAGAATTATGTAAATACGATAATTAACCTAAAGACAGTTTATCTCAGACTAAAAGATATACTCTTAAGCCTTGTGTTCTTAAGCCCTTTTTTTACATTTTACGAAAAACGCATTATCCACTCGTTTAGGTCTATCATATATACTGATCCTTAGTAATCGTAAAAAAATTTAACCTCATCCCTCCATACATTTCAAGATACATAAAATCCAAAAATCGAACAACAAAGAATCCATTCTCCAAGACCATTTGGACAATTTTTAACAAAGTGCTTTGGCACCAAAGTTATAGATCACCTCAGAACGATCCTAGGAACCCGACATTATCACATGCCATTCTCTTTAATTATAAAAAACAGTTTTTGTTACGCTTATTCGAAAGGTAATTAAATTCCCTACAAAACAAAATTAAAAAATCATCGATATCGAACCTTAATTAGCAGAGGGTAGTAATGAAACCTTAATCGGGAAATATACTATCTAATATCAACGATTCGAAAACAGCCATCATTTACATTACCAATCGCTCTAGAACGAAAACTACACATTGGATGGAAAAACGTTTTTGTTTCGTTGCTAAGAGAAGTATTTTCCCAGTGGGAACAGAGATGGCGGGAAGGCGGTTGGCCAATGTGCAGCTATACGTGCGTTCTTTGTTTTCTTTTTTTTCCTCTTCAGGATGTCTTTTTGTAGAGATCGTTGAATACAGGCTCATTGTCCAGTGGCGAGTCTAATCCATCGGCCTATTCAAGTGGACAACGGTAGAGTATCCAATCTGAGTCTAGTTAGGCTCCTACTGCAGGGACGCCAGACCGTTCAACAGATACTAGATGGACAGATCTGAGTGGGCCACGCAGAGGAACTTTATAGCCCGAGAGGACAGAACAGTAAGGAAAGACGAAAGTAGGAAGTTGCACTGATGTATCGATAAGCTGGTACCATCGAAAGGGCTTATAAATTAAGATAAACATATATTAAATTATTAGGCTAGGCAATTTAGCCAACTAATTTTATTTGATTAACGGTAAGTGTGACAGAGGTAACTTAATGGATCCAAGTATATTAGGTAAAAAAAAAAAAATGAATTTATTTGAGAATTTCTGAGAACAGAAGGAAAAATTACTCCTATAAGTGAATAGGAAGAGGTTTTTAGTTTTTTAAATAAAAAAACATTCTTAGCAAAATAAAACATGTAATAATTATTCCCTTTTACAACAAGCAATATAAAATCTTACAAAAAATAATTGAAAAATATTTCTTTTTCATACTTACAAAGAAGAACAGAACTCTCAAATAAGAGTTCTGTTCTTCTTTGCAATTATTTTTTGTAAGATTTTATATTGCTTGTTGTAAAAGAGAATAATTATTACATGTTTTATTTTGCTAAGAATCTTTTTTTATTTAAAAAACAAAAAACCTCTTCCTATTCACTTATACGAATAATTTTTCCTTCCTCCTGATATTCGTATAAGAGAACTCCACTCTACAAACACATACACACGCACTCGGAAGCACAAACACACACATAAAAAATAAGGACAACGTGTCCAAAGGTTTAGGGCCTGGAGTTAGAAGGGTTAAGCTAATTTTTCTCTTGTACTTTAATCATTAATAATAACAAATTTTATGCTCAAGTATCATTCATTAAAAAAACTCTAATGTCAACTGATAGATCTATCCTTGTGCCGTGTAAAACGTGGGAATTTGGAAAATTCCTTGTCACTCAATATTTGTTTAAATCTTCTCAAAAATATTTATTTTTCAATTGCATAGTATTGTATTGTAATTTGTATTGAAAAAAAACTTTTTTGTCGGGTGGTGCACTGAAATTATTAAACAAATTTCAAGACATCTCTGTTATTATTATAATAATAATTATTTTATAAATAAAATAATAACCTATAAAGGTAATCAAATAAGGACTTTAAAAAAATAGTTGTAATAGTATTAATAATAGGTGTGATAAAAAAACAATGTTATTTTTAATCTAATAAATTAATTTGTGAATGACACTTTCTCATTGATCTATAACTTTATACTTAAAAAAAAAAATTTATAACAAGATTATGACGTTTCGAAGTTCTTCTTCGTCATCAGGATATATGCTTTCTACAATATAACAACTATTAATTACACAAATATTACTATCTTAATCTACAATATATTTAGTTACTATTTTAAATAATTTTTTATTATCTTTATATTACATGATTCTCTCCCCATGTCCCGACATCTATATAATTTTACTTCGTCAATCCTAGCTGGTTTGATTATTAAGAAAATTAATTTGGGGAATAACTTTCCTTTTCCATCTTTGTCACATACTCTGTAATATCATTGGAAATGAACTTTGTACCAATCCTTATTGTCATATAATATTATTTTTTTATAATTGACTATATAATTTCTTTTATTTAATTTAATAATTTAATTTTCTTATTTATAAATTTCGTGGCACTCTTGTAGCGTACTTGCGGCACCCATTTTGAGAACCACTGGACTATACTATCGCCCATTTTTAGCGAGTAATAAATGTTGAGCCGTAGAGTAACCGGTGGTATGATATCAATAAGAACATTGACAACAAATATATCTATTAATTAATTAATTGAAGTAATTAAGAAATCTTATTTACTTAGGCAATGCCCCGCGATTGGAAATGTACAGGAAAACTATACCTCTAACTAATTGTCAACTCCAGTAAAGATTTTTTTTTAACTCTATTAAAACAAATTGTTTTTTCACTTTTATTTATGAATGAATAATAAGTCTGGCATAATAATTAGATAAAAACAAGGGAGAGAAAGGCAAACAAAAAAAAGACTTAATAAGTAGGAGAAAAAGTAGATTTAAAACGTCAAAGTAGTTTAGAAAGCTACGGAACGTAGCTACGGAAATATTTACATTTTGTATCAAGAACTCGGGATTTGGGTACTTGGGATCACAAGTGAATACGAACAATGATGTTTTAATGATGTATGATGTGACAATGATGTATTTTCCAGAGCCACTAAAACAAGACTGTACAAGACGTTGATTAGGCCAGTGTTGACATAAGCATCTGAGACCTGGGCTTTTTCAAAGGCGGATGAAAGAGACCTTTTAATTTTTGAAAAAAAATATTACGGCGTATTTATGGCCCTATACGAAATGGTGCAACATGGAGAAGGCGAACGAATGCAGAAGGTTATTCACTGTTAAGTGAGTCTGATGTTGCAAAAATGATTAAGCTCAGCAGACTTCGTTGGGCGGGCCACGTCGCAAGGATCCAAGAAAGCTCCTCGATGAGGACTTGCACGGAACCCGGCCGAGAGGCCGCCCAAAACTCATGGTCTGACGGTGTTGGAGAAGATTCACGAACCCTGCTTGGTGTTCGGAATTGGAGGACAGCTACAATTCACCGAACGAACTGGCGGAAGCTGCTTGAGAAGGTCAGGACCCAGTAATGGGTTGTCGCGCTGATTGATTGATTGATTGCTTGATCAAGAACTTAACAGCAAACATGGTGGTAAAATACTGTACATAAATGAGAAGGTTTATGAAAAACTCATGAAACATTTTATAATGAATTAAGTAAATATTATAATATTAACAAGTTTTAATTGACATTGGCTGAATTATGTATTAAAATTATATAACATTAGCAGATCAATTATACAAAATAACATTAAGATAAGAATTAAAAATGAGAAAAATTTACCAGTTTAAAGTTAATTTATAATAAATTTAAGGCCCAGAATACTAACCTCGAAAATTGTGAATGATGGATAAACCGCATCCATTCAAAACTGATAAGTTCATTGAATGAACGATTAACACCACTCGAGAATGAAGTTGGCGAAATTAGACGAGAGGGAGACGAAATTAGTCTCTCAAACAACTTCTCCATATTGGATCTTTCAGTCGGCGGAGCTGAAAATCCTACCTACCCGGCAAAGGGTTACTATATCCACCTGTGGTTCAATGCTTATTTGTTTCTTAAATTAAATGCTGGTTAAATAGTTACTTTAAGACACATAATAAAATAAAAAATTAATTGAAGCCCTGAGAAAAAAAAAAAAACTGAAGATGCAGAACAAACAAAAACTGTGAATCCAAAAGGAAAAAAACTTTATTCCATCAGTTTTTAAAAGTTGGTGAAGATTTCTTCTGCTAAGCATCACAAAAAAGATGCTTAATGACAACCAGGAAGAAGAATCAACAGAAAAATCATCTAGAACAAAAGCGGAGAGGGAATTTGCATAAATTGTCCTCTGAAGATTTAAAAAATTCTCCTGAATTTTAAAGTAGCAGATTTGATTTAATTTTTTTGGCGAAATTCATGATTTTTTCTTACTACGGTTATAGTTCAACGTATATTAATATTATTGAAAACTCAATCCACCATCAGAAAGAAGATATCCTAAAAGTATAAGTCCTTCCTATTCCTGTAAGTCCTTCCTAAATATAGTTGGAAGTTTTAGCTATTTCAACTTCAAAAACATGAAAAGTTAAAATTGTCCTCCTCCCCCCCCCCCAAAAAAAAACATTTTCAGCTAGAAAGAGATTGCTGGACCCGAAGAAATTTGTTGAATCAATGAACTCTGAAACACATATATTTACCAAGTGTATACACCATTCGAAGGTAGTTGAATTGCATGATGTGTCAGAACGGAACAAATGAGCATAATAAAAAAAAAATTTAACATACAAAGTCTTTATTTAAAAAAATGATCAGAATATTTGCCAGATTAAACATACAAATATTTCCATACATTGTTTGACATAAGAATAATATTACAATTTATAATTTAACTTAAGAAGCTCGCCATAAGATTTTATAAACAAGCCTACCAACAACAAGTGATTATGCAAAGTACTTATGGCAAAATAATGTCAAAAGACCATGTCAATGTCGGACTAAAATAATAAAATCCATAATATTTATGTTTATATAAAATAACAGTTGATACATAAAAATAATTTGGAAAAAAAATTGGCACTTTTTATAATATAAAGAAAACAAATCCTTCTGCCCGTCGAGGCGAAGCGCTATAAGTAGGGATTTTCCAGTTCCAGGATATATCCAACTGAGGAAAGCCTTTTTCCGGAATGATTTTCTTAATACCCTTTGCAAACAGAAAAATCTTCCACCTGTGATGTATTTATTTATATCTCAACGGTAGGTGAGCTCCCTGTTATGAAAGATTATAGACGGATTTTATAATAATAATAATACGGACCGGAAGCGAATGTTAAAATTAGGGCATAAGATGAACATAAGTTTGTCTTTAAAAACTCCAATATGCACAATTTTTTTTTAAAAAAATGCCAAATTTTCCAAAAAACACATCTTAAACGTGAAAACAACCAACACTTTTTGTGAACAAACAAGCACGTTTATGATTTGTTTTCACCAGGTTCCTACATACTGATGTTTTCTAAAACATGTACAACTTGTTTCAACAATTTTTCTCCTGATTATCACCCCGAGAAAGCCCATTCAGGATTTATTTAAACAAATAAACTGTATCATCTGGTTTATAGACTAAGAAATAGGAATTAAAACAAAACGAGAAAAATGATTAAAAATACAACATCTAATTAGTTTTAACTAAGTAAGTACAAAAAGTATAAGTAATTACAAACCAACAGTTGAAATGTACAACGATTATTTATTAAATTCAGTATGGCTTATTATTCATTATGGCCATGATAAAAATGGCTTAAAAACAATTACAAATAATTAAAATAAAAATTATTCATTTTGGCCATGATAAAAATGGCTTAGAAACAATTAAAAATAATTGAAATAAAAATTAAAAATATAATAACAGGATGAAGTATTCTAAATGAAGCCATCCATATTGCTTCCAAGTTCGTAATGACCAAGTAGATGATCGTGGCTACTGTCCCTGATAGTTAAAACACGCAGGGTACTAGGGCTGATGAAAAAGTTATAACGGACTTCTGACCGACAACCAACGGAGAACTATGAATTAAGCCAAGAATGTGAATAATGAATAAGGAGCTGGGGCTTAAAAAGGAATAAGCCCCTCACGCAACAACTGAACGGAGGGTATCAATTCCTTTGAGGGCCAATTAGTCGGCGTATTAATTAAATTTTCATTCACTGGTTAAGTAAATTTTTATTATAAATCGGAAATTTATGTTATAGAAGGTAACAAATAAATTAACAAGGTAAACTCAGTAAATCACTGAATCTAACATAAAAAAATTGTAACTTTAAAAATGGGTCAGTTGCTATCCTTACAAAGTATACGAGCGAGATTTTCATTCCCGAGAATGGTAGATATACTCTCGAGAGTAAAACTCGCAAGTGTAAATGCCTCTGAGAGTTCGAGGATGAGCTCTCCGAGAGTTGTAATGCCACGACACAGCAGCTGTAAACGTTACCTCCCTCCTCTCGGAGAGCAGTTTCAATCATTCAAAACAGGTTAAAATTTCCTGAGAGTAAGGAGTGAGAGAACGTTTACACATGCAGTGACGTGAAATTTCAATTCTCAGAGGCCATTACATTTCCGAGTTTTACTCTCGAGAGCATATTTATCTCACTCATAAGTATGAGAAACTGATTCGAGTAAACGCATCGTACAAGTTCAAAAAACAAATTCTTTACAGACGAAGAATAATGAATCATTTCCAGTGGTTCTGTAAGGCCGCCTGTATTTTCCTTGTTTCCTCCATCATGAGTGATCAACTGGGTTTTCCAGAAATTTAGGACTTTCCCTCCAGATAATATAACTTTTAAAATGTTCCCATTATTATTGTTCTCACAGTGTACCGTTCCTAATTTCATAGCTAATTGGGTTTAAATTAGATTAACTTTGGTAATTACCGAAAAGCTAAAAAATATCCAAGCTCACGATAGAAAATAATGTAAACAATTTATTTGATTAATCAGTTAACATCAACAGTTTTTAGTATAAAATGATCAATCTAATTAGGGATTGATAGATTATTTGCCACTTCTACAATTTTGTTTTTATTGAAAACTAGTTATATTTTCCTTCTGCTAAAGAAAAAATACACCCTTAAAACGAACCAAATTTTAATGATTGTACAGCCAAATACATAGAAAATATGGAAGATCACCAAATCAGAGATTAAAGGAACATATACGTGCATATAATAATAAGACAGAGAATTCCAACTTTGCAATGCATTTAAATGAAAAAACACACAAATTCATCAAAGATTCAGGAGTTAAATTAATACATCACGTTGAAAACAGCCTCAAATTAAATACATATGAAGCACTTGAAATAATAAAATCCTTAAAATCCAATCCAGATTTTTGCTGAAAAGACCAAATAAATATCTCCAATAGCCCAATCTTAAATTTATTCCCATCTCTAACATAAAAAAACAATTACTCACCGGAATTACTGGAAAACCCCCGACCCTTAAGCCGTTTACCTATAGATAGACCACCTTTCTTCCATTGCTAGTTCAGTGTGAGAACAAACCAATACAAACTTTTCTGTTTGATATAATCTACTTAAACCTTGGTGAGTACCAACATGAATTTTCTATTTCTTGTCTTAATTAAATTCACAATTGATAAATGTTTTATAATACTAATTAATATCACGTTTAATTTAATATGTATAATAATACCAAACTGTGTTTTGAATTGCTTATTTTCTAATTTTTGTGTGTTTTTAGAACTGAAGATGAAAGTATAACATTCAAAAGTAGTTTTCAAGAAAAACAAAATTATAGAAGTGGCAAATAATTTATCAATCCCTAATTATTTGATTCAGTACTGCGATCCATGTTGGCAATGACAACTATTTAGACATTGAATCGCCAAAAGAGGAGTTGTCAGCATTTATTACGAATTTTAAATGATAAAAATATTCTAAGAACGAAATCGCTGTTCGCAGAATTAAAACTAAAATTGAACAAATAGAAAATAAGGATTTTATTTTGTTATTTTTATATTTATTTATTTTTAAATTGGATACTGTATTAGACAATCCACTGATTCAATTTATATTTGAAAAAATGTTTCAAGAATATCCATAATAGTCTCAACATGATACTAGGGCATTCTATTAATATTATGAAATTCATCAATATTAATGTTATTATTATAATTTAATTTATAAACTGTTTTTTATTAAACAGAAATAAAAAAAATATTCAAAGTTGACAGTTACAACAAAAGTTACTATTTCATAGGATTCGAAATAAATAAATATATATATATATATATATATATATATATATATATATATATATATATATATATATACATATATATAAATATTTATCTGAATAACATATTTATATATTATGTTAATAACTTAACAGAAATAAAAACATATTTATTAACATTAAATATATATTAATATATTAACAGCACAACAAAGGAATGCACATCCATATCCTGTGTGGGATCGATAATACTAAATGTCAGTCAGTAAAGGGGAGATGTTACATAAGTTCGTTCACCTTTAACGTCACCTTTTCTTATAAGATTTTCGAATAATGCTGCATATTATGTATAACAAAAATAAAATCATTTCTTATACAATAATTTATATCCAAGGAGAAATCTTTATTCCTAAACCCATTTCCGTACCAAATAACTTTAAACTGAATTCAAAATTAAAAGTAATTACTTAATTCGTAATAATTCCGTAAATTAACAATAAATGTAAAAAGGAAATCAGTGTTACGAACTTGCTTCTTCGATTAGATACATGTTTAACCGGATAATCATTTATTTCAATTTAAGGTTTAGAACAATGTAGAAATTTTTACAATCATCAATGGCTTCTTCTTAAAAAAAAAAAAAAAAAAAAAAAAAAAATCAAAATCGCGTTAAAATTAAATCGAACTCATTAGTTTCAATAAACGTTTTCTTAGAAAACGTAAACTTTTATAAAAGTTTCTTTGAAAATAGCCTCTCTAATTTTCATTAGTGGGGAGGGAGGAAACGTATGTTAAAATTTCAGGATTTTTAAAAAAATAATATACTTAGTAAATAAAACATGTCCCATGGTTATTAGTTCATTTCCCTGTGGTTAGAATGCGCTAGGTATGTTTACAGACGGATCAAAGAGTTGTGAAAAAACGTTGATGTTGTGAATCTATTTGAGAAGTTGTAACTTCAATTGCTGTAATTCCAACATAAATTTTTACCACCACTCATTAAAATGTGAAAAACAAAACAAAAAATTTTTAAAATTGTAGTGAAACAAATAAGCTCTTAATAGGTTTTTTATGACTTTAATCGATAATTATATTTTTTATACTTTTAAATGGTTAGCAAATTTGAACTCCTAAGTCTTTAAAGCATGATTTTTTATGAATATTCAAATGTTCAAATATTTCATTCAACTGTCACATTCCATAAGCAAAGTATAAAACAAAAAAAAATTTATGTGTTGGAGATAATCTTTGACCGTACAAGTAATTATTTCCTTCTTTGACAACAACCAATCAAAATTGAGGTTGTTTCGCACATACATTTAATTTAAAATGGATTAAATTGGGTAATATACAATGAAATTGAAATATATTAGGAAAAATTATAGCTATACCGCACAAGTGGTGTGCAACTTGTCGCATCCACTTGCCAATGCTAAGAGCGTGAAGCCAAGACTCGACAATAATTAATACAGTACTTACTATCAATGGAGTAACCCCGCAAAAACACGAAGCTAGTTGTCATTGTCTACAGTGTTGCCCCACGTCATTTAGCCACTCAATGAAGAGAAAGGGTCGCATTTACATCTGCATAGAGTTGGCCAATCTGATGCTTTATTACTTCATCAGCCATTACATTGCTCAGTAGCCAAAACAGATTCAAGCACAAACATAAACATAATATATACATTATATAAATAAATATATATATATATATATATATATATATATAAATATATACATATATATATATATATATACATATACATATACACACATATATATATATATATATATATATATATATATATATATATATATATATATATATATATATATATACATGTTGAGTGAACCTGGCGGATCGATATCAATACCACCAACTATTTTAGTCAATAAACCTTCACCCAATGAATTCCTTCGAAACCGAAATCTACAATGATAAGATAGAATACACAGGTTAAAAATTAAAATTCTTCATTTCATAGAGACTACCAGTCTTGAAATAAATAAACACGATTTGAACTTAAAAAATACATAAAACTAACTTTTCATAGAAAAAATATTTACTTCACCAAATAATATTTTAAGTTCTAAAATCTATCGTTTTTAAGCCAATAATTATATTCGTAATTAATAGATTTTTTTTGTAGTAGTTGAAATGATTAAATAATAGTTCTTTGAAGACTCGTTGGCAAATGTCTTACAAATACAATTTAGAAATACCTTTAAAGCACATGAATTTATAAGATTTTTATATCAGCGCTTATGAGATTTTTATATAACATTTTATAAAATAAAACTCCAAATATTTTTAAAAATTAATTTTGATTTAAACGCACAAAAGTGTTACTTGCAAAATGTGATCAAAAATCGCTTGTTAAAGCCGAAGTCTGAGCCCGGATGTTCTGATTCTAATGGAGAGAAATTGAAGGGTGCTTCTATCTACTCGAAATTCACCCCTCTAGACTTGAAGAGATCATTAAAATCTAAACATCATTTCAACCATCAAAGATGGTTTGTTTTTTTCATCAATGATCACCAACAAATCTTGCAAGCTATAACAGCTCTACGCAAGTTAAATTGTTTTAAATAAATACTTATCCTTAGTATAAACAGAATTAAAACTTTAAATAATTCATATTTATATGATAACTAAAATAATATAAGTTAAAACAGATTTAAGGTGCCGTGTCGCACGTTACAACGGAATAATAATTTTTCATAGATTTCCTTAAATATATATTTTGTGTAACTGTTTCATAATCTATTAACGTATACAAAAAATAATTTGAGGCTATGTGTATGTATATATATATATATATATATATATATATATATATATATATATATATATATATATATATAAAAATGTATTAATTCATTAACGCTTGTGAAAAAAAAATTATATACTCGGAACTTTTTTATTTTATTTATTTTTTTGAAAAAATATCTGTTTCCGATACTCGAATTTTAATATTGATACATCGACTTAAAACTATCGGACAAAAATATCGATCCATTTACTTTAAAATGCCGATATTTAGTTAATTTTCCAATATTTGAAAAAACATATGAGTATATATCATTCTATCCTTCAATTCAACGTAAAAACCCTCTTTTTCTTCTGGTCTGAATGATTAAAAACATCGAGGCCTGATGTATCGAACAACTATTTCGATGTATTTGAAAACTCTCGATAAGATATATATCCATAGTTTTGTTTGAAATTTACATCCCTGATCAGAAACCCTTAAGATGACTTAACTGAACACAGCCACTAAAGATAGTAAGACGAACACAAATTTTTTTGGTTCTTTGTTTGTCGAATCCGGCATTCCATGTTAATTTTTTTAGTAATATATATATATATATATATATATATATATATATATATATATATATATATATATATATATATATATATATATATATATATATTGGGAGGAGTGGGAAAATATCGGCTTTCGAAACTAAAATTTTAATATCGATATAACGATTGTAACTATCGGACAAAAATATCGATATATGTTTTTAAAAATACCAATAAGCCGATATTTTTTATCCTATAAATCGTAGTATCGATATTAAAATTTGATCCGATAAACTTTACAACAAGATTTATTTCTAATTTAAAAAAGAAATACATTTGTCATTTAAAAACTCATAAATATTATTGTTAAGTTTTAGCGGTTAACTTAAATGACTACGTTAGTATAAATAATGAGAAATAAAGGCACAATTAAGAGTGACAGATAACATTATGAACTTTTGAGAATACACAGAAAGATCTGATAGTGTTTCCTTTACAATAGTTCACAAAAACTTTCATATTAACGTTAAAATTATTATAATAAAACGAGAAAGAGAATGTAATTTTTTCAACAAAACTGTAATACCACATCTCTGCCTTTAGCAGAGCGAATGTTCATAATATAATAAGTAAGCTGAAACTGATCAGTTTAAACAAAATTCTAAATGACATACCCCCTTGGACTTATATACAGCCCAAATTAAATCTTAAACTTTCTAAATTCAATAAGGAAAATAAAAATCCCGCGGAATATAAAGAAATATTCTTATAAAATGGCTTAGCAATTGATTCAATAATGGATCATTTCATTTATTTTATGCTATGTCATAGATATCAGTAGAGTCTGTGGAGTGATTGGTTGTTTAATCAATAAGAAACTTCGTTCTTTACGATTTCGCTCTTAATCAATGTAGTAATTTATACCGACATTACTAAATCCTTCTCCAGCGTAATCATGAGTGTAGAGATAGTTTTCGTAAATTACAAACACAAAAATAATAACCATTGAATGATTATAATAATTTTAAAAATATTGTGGCAGCTTAGCTCCATCACTAAGTTCGTAGATTCACTAAAATACAACATTGAAATTATCAAAATAGCGAAGACGGGAGAAAAAAATTGAGTCCCCCAAAAGGCACTTCTCTAACACATAAGATACTTCTCCAACACCTAATCAATTCCCATATAAATTCGAAGGGGCTGTAGAGGTACCCAATACCTTAAAAAACGCGGAAAAAATTTGGACAACATGATTGAAAATTACCTCCACTTCCAAGGCATTGTTAGAAAAGGTGCCCGCTGGAAGAGCCCAAATGAAGCGGGAAAGAAGAAATATTAATATATATATCAGGCATCCCCAGATTCCCCAAAATTCTGTTCTAGGGGTCATGAAACGAATATAAAATGCACTCCACTCTCCTCCGATGATCTTGTGCAAAAGTCTATTATTTTCGGGAAAAATACGACTAATAAAAAATAAAGCATAAGATATATACTAAAGAACTTATAAGACTATGCTCTCATATATAGATTTTTGTAAAAATATATAAATACCAAATTAATTTCAACTTATATTATTTATTACATCACAGACCATTTGATCAATACAAACACATACAAATTTGAGAGTATTTTATTATCTTCATTTTATTCTTATTCTTTAAACTGGTTGGTTTTGAAAGCTTGAAGATTTGAATAGCATAGTTTGATACAGACTATTTATTTCTTGGGTCGATTAAGACTACATATCCTGTGATGATTATATACTATTCACTGTATACGTCTAATAAATAACTTTATGTTGTAATAAAATGGAAAAAAATCAATATATTTTTATTTTAAATCCTTCCCGAGATATTTCCATTTAACACTTGATTGCCCACCATCGGATTCAGCCCTATATTGACAACCATGAGTAATTTTAACTGTTATTGAATTTAATCATTTTATCAAACTACCATACTATATCTTATTTCAATTAACATTGTGATAATAGTGGAAGATAAATAACTACAAATTGAACGAACTAATATCAATAATTATTTAAATAACAAGGTAGATGATTAAGGCAGATCAGACTTTTAAGGAACAATTCAATCAATAGACTTCACATTTTCAACTATCAGTATTTATCTATACAATTTTTTTAAAGGTTCAAAAATGAAAAATAAGAACGAATTAAAATGAAATAAATATACACAAGAAATAAAATAATGACTTAGAACCGTAGAAGTCCACAATAAAAAGTCAAAATGACTACCAAACAAAATAATCTCAAAGAAGAACGGTGTCCAATTACCCGTCAACTATAGTAGCGTACTATTGGCTGATAAAGGATAGCATACCCAGGAGGAAATCGCAGTGAGCTTAAAGGGAAGGAAAATCAAGAGGGAAGAAATTTCAAAGGAGTCATTTTGACTCATGGTTGGCAATCTAGGGTTAAATGGAGAGCCTTGTGGTTTATAAGAAAGAATAAAAATTGTTAATAATATTACTAGTTTTAAGTAAGAGAGGTATGGCACTTGCTGTAGTAGAAAATTTAGGAAACTAGAACTGAAATATCATTTGAAAGAAAACGAATTTTTAATTTCAATATACTACAATAGACTGACTCCTGCAGAGTCCTCCAAATTTAGTCCACTATTCAGAGACGATCTTGTTTAAGAAGGATTAAACGAGCTTTATAATTCATTAAATCCGAATAACGGCCCCCATTGTCGTTACTCCTTATACTCCTTATTCTGCCTTTATGTAAACAGGCCTTTCAAAGAAATTGGCCTAAGGATGCGAGTCGAAATTATCCCTTAGACATAAATGAACCACCCCTTTTCATTAAGGCATAAATCTATTCTTTGTACAGGATCTGCTTTGATGGAATTTCCTCCCTCCTTTCCATGGTTTATTTTTATTTGCGAAGCGTTGGGGAACTTGTTTGTCCCTTTCATTGGCTTGGGTAATTAATGATCCCTTAGTACGGGCAATACAAGTGCAAAAAAGGCAGTCGGCTCTTTCTGTTTGAGAGCAAACAATTTGTTAAGAGATCCATCCAGTTTCCAACCATCCTTTTCCAAATATTGGATTGAAAAACCCCGTGTCAAAAGGCCGGTGGGGAAATTCATTTAGGGACAGAACGCCCACACCATTCATATTTTTTTTTTTTTAATTTTCGTAAAATTAATTAGTTCTATCGATTCAAGAGAATTCTTTTTTTACTCTGCAGTAAAAGAAGTGCCGTAATTGTCGTTTAGAACCAACTGATTGACCTAATCAGTTCAGCAAAGAGGTACATAAATGTTTTAAGCATTTTGTGAAAATGCTATTAAAAAAACAACAACATTGAATACAACCAGGCAAAAAAGAAAAGTATCTAGAGCCTTTGATCTTGGCCTCAAAAAACATCAAGGCAAGAAGAATGTCTCAATCATGCCAATTTAGTCCATGATGAATTAATAAGAGTAACATTGGAAAAACAAAAATTGAGGATGCTTATCGGCATCAAACATAATATTTGGAGTTGGCGAAGGATACAACAGTATTTAGATAGAAAACTGAAGGAATGAGGAAACTGACAGAAATTCTGAAGTGAAGAGCATATGAAATATTTTAAAAGATTTCATATCAAGAATAACACAAAAAGCAGAATAATTTGCCGGATTTACAAGGCAGGTGCTTATGAAAAGGCGTATTTAAATATATATAATTTAAATAAATCGTTTTTGATTTGATTTTTTAATTAATTTATCCATACCAGTTAAAATGTGATTAAGAAGGATTGTCTTACGAAAACATGTGTCAAACATGATACAATGCTACACTCAGGGGTATCTCTTCCTGAACGTCGCAACCCATCCTGCAATAGAGGATGGACGATAGCCCGTTATGCATTATTACACGACCCCACGTAAAGTGCTCGGATGTCACATAAACACACTTAAGAGATTCTCTACCTTACCACTCCCCCTTGAGGTCCGCCCCGCTAACAAAATCCCGATGATCAAGAAAATTAAAACCAAGAGTAAACAGTGGCAAAATCAAGTTCTGATATGCGGCTCTGGGTGAGGTCTCTGACAAGCACGCAGAACTGAGAGATTTGAAGGTCTTAGTCACGCTAACCGCAGCGAACTGGTATCAGAGCTTTAGAATATGAGAAAGGCAAACCTGGCTAGTTAGTACCTTTCGAAATGAATGCAGTAGATAAAGAAAGGTTGGACATGTAGGCTTGTTTAAGCGACCAAAAATCTTTCAATCAAAAGGCCTTTTAAAAACAATGTAACACAATAATAATAATAATAATAATACAAAACAATAATAATTAATACAACAATAGAACACTCGGTATTAAAATTGGTAATACAAATATTTCTTTAATACCTAGTTTTTTTATTGTTTCATGATTTTACACTCATCCCTAAATCAAGAACGTGCACAGTGCTGACTACCCTGTCTCTGACGAATATCTAAGCAGAAGTATCAGGCTATTTATACTGCTACTATATACTGGTCAGGCTATATATACTGGTGAATAATAATTAACATAAATAAATAATAGAATAACTAATACAATTTTAATAGAGACGATAGAAATGCAAGTGGGATGGGATCAGTTGGATTTGCCGGTTCGCACTTTGATTCCCGATTTTTAGGCAATATTTGAAAATTTTATTAAAAATAACTAATTAAAATGCAAACTTCGTGAGCAATACTAAAATATTTATTTGAGTCTGTTTTGCATTAAATTCAGTTCTTTCCACTCAAAATTCCGATTTAAAATTAATAAAGAATTTTTCTCACCGTTTTTCCCCTTTTTTTGTTTGAGCATTTTAGCGTAAAAAAAAATTTCAAATAAAGTTTGTAAATATTTTAATTATGTTTTGAATAGAGTAGATTTGCATCTCTGTTACTATATAAGTAAAGTAACTACTTCGATCAAGCCTTAATGTAAGTTTCAATTGTGCTGAGATCCAATTTCAAGTGAGGAGTGACATTAATTAAGCGTACTTAAAGTTCATTAAAGATGAATTTCAGCTCACGCTGGTATAAGTGATTGAGAATCAATTAGGATTTAATGAATAGTTGCATTAAAACATAAATACCCTGAATGCATAATCATTTACCTCCTGATATTTGAGAGTATGTAAAAGTAACTTTCAGGACAGTTTTTAGACAAACGGAATTTCAAGTGCTAGTTGGAAGCGGTCGATCAAATTGATCATAATTACATTAAAAAAATTAACCAACTGTCCGTTCATATAGAGAGTTTAGATTTAATTACGCTAACACCTCGTTAGGATTCGTTTGAGAGATAGAATTTCGCTTGCAAAGAAGCAACTATCAAGCCGCCTAAAGTAATATAACACCTCAAAGCTAAAGGATGAAGATATCTGTATCATTATGAGGAGGACTTAATAGAGACCTGAATGTTGTTGATAGGTTTGAGCATAACGATATTATATCGGTTTACAAAATAGAAGAAGTAATTTTTCAGAGAATTGGACAAAATTTAAGATTAGAGCGACAGAAGAATCAATGGTTCGGAAAGAATGTATGAATGCCGTAGAATAAACAAAACGAAGACGAAAAATCATTGATCCGTCCTAATCGGGAAAACACAGAAGCAAAAGGATACAGTGATCGACCAAGGAGCTTTCCACAAATTAGGCGCTACGTTTCGAGGATGAACGTTATATTTTTCGCCTAAGAAACAAACACGTTGAAACAATAGATAGTATACACACTAAAGGCATTGACAAACCGAGCCTAATGATTTTAAATATCATCTATGTTTTAAACGCTCACTTACAAGCGTTTTAAAATTATATTAAAAAGGTATCACAGTAGTATTCGGTCATCATTTTGTTGTTTTTTAAATGAAATCATTGAATTAATTAGGCGGAATCCGGAACAATGTTTATTTTTTTTTAATGATTAATTATTTTAAGTGTTCTATATAATATAAATCGCTTGTCATGTTTCTTTGCGGTCATTTTTAACGAACAAAGAGTGTTTGAAAAAAAATAACTGGGTTGTCTCCTCTAAATAAGAAGAAGTAATTCAGTAAGATACTGCGATGCTAATCTCTTAGGGCCTTCGTACAAACTTCGTACAGATTTTTTTGCCACAGCTCTGCCGCTGGAGCTGCCAGACACGTGTAAAATCATGCCAGAGTGCTCTGCTGACAAAGTTGTCGAAGTTTTTAATCTAACGTGTAACAACACTAAAACGTCTTCTCCACTAAAATAGCATTATTGCATTATTTACTATGCATTATTTATATAACTGCAATCGATCAACGTTTTGTCGATTCACACATTATTAGGACAAACACACAAGATCACCTAAATGCAGACAAGAGATAGCACAACACACTTTAACAGCCTAACAAAGCCTTACTAATTGGAGAAAGTACATCACTCCAGTACAACATATACTGTGGTAATATCATTGACTACATCTATTGCAAATATATTAGCTTCACAATTTATCAGCTCCAAGATAATCTGTTAACAAAAAACCGCCATAGTGTTACAAATACCTATACATTTTGGCAGAGAAATTATCAAGCGTACAATAAACGCATTGCCAGCGAAAACAGCGTTAGAATTTCTCCTATGTGTAAACGCCTTTGACAGAGCTCTGTCGCAACTATTCGTGTACGAAGACTTTAAAGATTGTTTGGTTCATTAATTTAATTTATTTTATTTTTTAAACAATTACCTAAAATACAATAATGATTATTTGCTTCAGTTCAATGAAATGGAAAAAAAATTACTGGAATTTACTTTTTGTTTGAATAGTTCTTTGAGACAGCAAAAGAAACTTCTACATATCAAGAAATAAAATAAAATAGTAAAACTGTCACATTCAAAAATTCAATTTAAAGAAGAAAAATGGAGATAATGAAGTCGAAAAACTCACGGGAAATTTTCCTCATATTCTTATGGCACCACTCTCAACTCCAATTCACAGCTAATTTATTACTTTATAATTAGTTAGTAATAATTACAATTATATCTATCTATCCATCGATCAACACACACACGTGCATGTGCTGATTATTATATACATATATCAAAAATGATTTTGATGTTTTTATCACACTTGCAAATAGAATTATTAATAAGATTAGTAATTTTTACACTCCCTTGAAGGATAGAATATTAACCCAGCAACAGTCTGATGTGGTATACGAAATTAGATGTTTGCAGTGTCCTAGGTGTACATTGGTGAAGCATCCCGAACTTAGTACAGAAGAATGTATCAACATCAATACGATTGCAAGAACATTAGCAGGAAATAGCCTAACACAGCATTCAAACATTTTTTTGATTTTGATAAGGTTAGTGTGATTCATAAGGAAATGAAGAGCTCGAAGAGAAAGATATTTGAGGCTATGCACATTGCACAGAATATGGAGATTGCTGTTAATTACCGGAATGACATTAGAAATTTGAGTCAATTTTAATCTGAAACTTTAGACTTTAAAAAAGTCAGAAACTTTTACTGATGCTTTAAAAAAGCATTTTAGAAAAATCAAATTAATCCAACTAGATTGCCTTTTATGTTGTATTTGTTAGTTGATCAGTAGTTTTTAATTATAACCTTTCCTTGCTAAGCATTTTGTTTAATTTACTCTTTTATTTTATTTATTTAGTTTTTAACTAATATTTTTTATTTATTGATTTGATTATTGTATATATGTATATATGTGTATATGTATATATATATATATATATATATATATATATATATATATATATATATATATATATATATATATATATATATATATATATATATATACAAAGTAAAACTAGAAGAGAAAAAAAATTATATATATATATATATATATATATATATATATATATAATTTTTTTTCTCTTCTAGTTTTACTTTGTCTTTAATGTTTTGATTTTATTGTGTACTATTTTTATTCAGGCATTTCTTAGTTGATTTCTATTTGTATTTGCTATTTTCTGTTGATCAGCTCTTTGAACATAATCTTCTCAGCTGTTGTTATGTTATCTCTCTTTGCCTTCAGTATGTGATTGGATTTCTTGGAGTGATGTGCTGTCTCTGTTTGATGCGTCTTTCTGGACGGTTGATGTGAGATGTGCTGTATTTGATCTTCATAGATGTATGTCCTGATGATGTCTGAATTGGCGAAACGTTACTGATTAGTTGGTTGCCGGTATTTTAGAAACATGAGGCTTTGTATGTTGGAATCTTCCAATTGTTTCTAATAATTAATTTATGTCCCTTGTTGAGTTTTTGCTCTTTCGTATTTATATATATATATATATATATATATATATATATATATATATATATATATATATATATATATACATACACACATATACACATAAATTAATGATATTTTCTAGCCTGATTCATGTCATAGTAGTTTATAAAAAGATCTTGGCACTGCATTTAAAATCGCTTTTATTCTATCATAAAATGTGTATGCATGATTCTAATTCCAAAACTAAAATAATCACTAATAAAATGTCACAAAAATAATCATGAAAAAAATCAGTGAATACACAAGTGTCTAACAAGGTAGGAGATGGTACATCCAGGTAAGCTCCCCCGAAAATATCTCCCTGGATGAAGATAAAAAGATAAAATAGCTACCGTTGTCACTCTAAAATGCTAAATTTAGGTTCTGAGTCGACCGATAAGAACTGTGTCAACCTAAACATATTATATTTATTAAAACAATTCACTTGAATTCCGATAGTTGTATATTCAATCTTTTCTAAAAAATTCAAAGCATAAAATCGGTATATCATGTTTTAAACATTATTAGTAATGAAATAAATAATCGAGAAAAAAAACTGCTAATATCAAATTAGTAATTAAATTGTAATTCTCGCATTTTTGAGAATACATATATTTATTTTAATATATTGTCGGTGAAGATTAAAACCATTCATACCAACATACCTACTAATTTAGAGGGATCAACTATAAATAAAAAAATAAGATTTAAAAAAAAAATACATCATAAATATGTAATAAATAATGGACAATTCAATGTTAATTTGAGTTATAATGTTTAACAATATTATAAATATGAAATATAATGTATAATTAAAATATTGTAAACATCCAAGGAGGCTGAAATAAAGGCTATTAATATTATTATACCTACTTAAAAAAATTCTACATTGTGACCATGAATATACCTTCAGATTTTTAATGCCATTTTCTTTTTTTTGCTTTTCGAATATCTAACTACATTTTACACAACATAATTATTTTTGTTTATGCTTTAGAAATCGAATGAACTTAATGTCATATAATTTTTGTATCCTTTCAATCATTATTGTCCTTTTATTTTGAACCTTAAGACGATTAAATACAACTGATATAATAAATTTTAAATTATAGTAACCATAATAATAATAAAATGAAGATAATAATAGCAGATATGAATAATCATTTATGATCAACACCAATACTATGATTGTTCATATTTAATGGGATTCTAATTTATTTTGTAAAATTGATCAATTTAGATTAATAGATAAAATACCATATTAAACCGCACATATATTTTTTATTAAAAACAATTATTTGCATAGTCATATTATTAACCATTTAAATTTTAATCAAATCAATGGAATACGTAACAGCAAGACAGTATAGAATCATTTCCGTTGTAAAATTAATATATTTAACAAATAAAAATTTGTTGTTTCAGAAAATTAATATTGGAAAAATGAATATGAAATGATATACTACTTTGGAATAATGAAGATGGTACCAAAGAATTGATTAGAAAGGAGAAAAACCCGAAGATTACATTGATTTTCAATTTAGAAGACAGTCTGATAAAATATATGGGTTTATGTCCACCCTTGAAACTGTTGGCCATTCATCGAAACCCACTTATAACGATGCTCAAGCTGCTACCGCATTAATTTTAATCATGTATTTACAATTAATTTCATGGTAGTAATTAAATAATCAATCGATATGGTATATCGACATGAGGGTATTTTTAAATCATATATTGGTATTATATTTAATATTTAATAAAGTCATTAATCTAATAAAACCCCGGAATTTAATAAAACGTCTTTGTCGCCGTGATACCTCCCTCCCATGTGTCAACAGCATGATAAAACAAAGACAAGCGAAAAAAATGATTTATAAGCAATTTTATAAAAATATAATTTTATAAACTAATTGTAAACATTTCAACATGGTAGGTAAATAACTGTCAATCCATTTATGTGAAAACTGCCTTGGAAGTGTTTCATGGGTGATTCCTAGTGGTAACAGTTTTCATTGCGATTGACCTTAACAAAACGATTATTTTTGATCAATTTAAATCATGTTACTATTTTTAACACCAATTACATAGGGGAACTATTTCTTAATAAGATCAAAATCCGGATAGTATTTAATTTGTATTATATTTGCATGTAAATCATAAGAGAAGTTAGAAAAAAAAAACCAATATAGCAATATTTATGGCTAGAAAAAATTATTAACAATACTAATTACACCAGAAGTGGGCCCAATACAAGTTATATACTTGTCATATAACGTGATTTTTAATATACTCATTCAACAATATATAATATTATGTTAAACCAAGTATCTTTAAAGTAATCTTGGTACTTAAATGATAAAAATCGAAGAAATATGCCCTGACACTACCGGAATTCCATCCAATGTTGGCGAACCTGTAGGCTGGGGACTGCCGCAATGAAGGGTGTTTACACCGCGCAGTCCTAGCACGTGCAATGCCGTCGGACCACCAGGCGACACTGGCATCCTTCATACAGCTTAATCAATTAGAATAATTTAAAATAATTTAATTGTTATTGAAAACAATAATAGAATTTAATTAATTATGTAGTCGTCAAGAAAATTCTCGTGAGGATGATGTACTGTAAAGAAATGCTGCCTGATATTAAACTTCAATAAGGTATGATTTCATTCGTATTGTTCAATAATATACATTAACACAATAAATTATTTAAATGATGCATCAGCAAAGAAGCATATAATAGCCAGAACTAATATAGAAATGATTTTAAACCTTGCTTGCAAAAAAAAAAAAAAAAATCGTGAACGATTTTAACGAGCAAAAGAATAGGTACAGTTAATATCACAAAGATGTTGCCCTTATCATAACTATAAAATGTAAAGAATATAAACCGTCTAGGAGCTGATGAAACATCCACCTAAGGGCGAACCACAGAACAAGAGGTGAGTTAGGGACGGTTGAGGCAGGTTTGAAACGCAATAAGATCTTTGGTGGGCCAAGGGGTGGGGGCCACCAAAACAAACAGCCGGCGGGCGGGTATCGCACACACACAACACTCACAATCATACATAAGGAAATATAAAATACACTAATAGACTTGAGATAGTATACCGTTTGTTTTGCCAGCTATCAACCCGACGAGAGACGCAATGCCGATGAGTAGCACCCGGGCCGCCATATATTCACACACATTTGGAACTGGGTCGTCACGGAGGGCCCCGTTTGATAACCGCCATAGACGCTGTTAAAGATACACAAACGAACACTTGCCACTCACAGAGTGTCACTCACATCACTGACCGAACCAGACTGGACGCCGGCCTCGCGAGCAGTGCTGCGGAGCGGCGGCCATATTGTTCCCCCACCACCCCTCTGCCGCTCGGCTGCCTTCGGATTCGCTCGGGTCCGAGACATTAAGGACATACTCTTCACCGTGTAATAAACTTGCCATTACCGCAATTAGCAACATGGCAAATAGAGTTGGATGTTATTAGCTGACAGGGCGTTGGCTAATTTTATTAACATTGAATCAGAACTAGTCCTAATTTAATAATCTTTACATAAACGAGAAATATAAATAGATTAAATATATAAAACTACACATTAATATTTTATTTCTGTGGCGTTATAGTAGATATTAATATGCTATTTTTTCATGTTTTAGGCATAGCAGAGTAAGTGCACCAGTAGTATACAACTTTAATCTCTACATTATACTGGACTATAAATAGAATTAATTCATGTCCCGTTAGGTTACCATTGAAATGGAAAAAGTTAGAATTGAAATGGAAAAGATAACAATTGAAGTGGAAAAAATTATAAATGAAATGGAAATGGTGACAATTGATTTGGAAAAGATTACAATTGATTTGGAAAACATTACAATTGACTTGGAGATGCTAAAATAACATGCATTACTGTATTATACAGATTCACTAAACTGTCAAAGGGAGAAAATTAAATCACCAAGATCTCGACTAATCAGAATCCGTTTTTCTTTTTAGTTCTTATACTTTCGGAAGTTTAAAAAAAAAACAGGTAAAAAAAAATATATATATATTTTTTTTAGTTTTCAATGCGTTATTCGAATAAATTCAGATATTCATTTTATACCAAATTATCGATGAGTAAATTACCTTCAATTTTTTGGCCGCAATTGTTTGGCCGTTTTTAAGCTATCATAAGTCCAATATTTTTTTTTTGAGCAGGGGGCCTCGGTGGAAAGTTTCGGAGAAGTTTTGTAAATATGCTCATTTGTGTTTTTTTGGGGTCCTCATTACGAATTTAAACTTTTTATCCACGATTTTTTTACGGAAGTATAAATTTTTTTTTAAAAAGCTCAACAAATTAATTTTGATTTTCCGTTTCATAAATTCCATAAGAGTTCGTTTAAAAACAGGCGTCCAAACAAAAAAGTCATTAGAATTAAAAGTGTAGATAATTCACTCATCTTTAATTTAATATAAAACGAATATTGGGTTATTCCCTCTCAAATCACACGGCCATGACCCGATCACCTCAGATTTTGATAAAACTTAGCAGAATTGATTCTGTTATTATTCCGACAACGCCTGACAAAAAAAAATTAATCCTATCGTTTATAATGTTTGTTTAATTGTTTTTAAATTTGGTGCTATTTAAAATCTCGCTGTAAGTTGCACTCAAAACTTCAAAAATATTTTTCTTGAAAACCACTCATTATATCATGAAATTCGGCAGAAAGGTTGTATGTAATACCTAGAAGCAGCAAAAAATGCTTTTATTAACCTATCGCAATTCCCTATAAAATTTAAATATACTTTTTTAGAAATTTATGAAACGGATGTTTGGTATTACAAAAAGCACAATTTCTACTCTCTCAGACCTGATAGAATTCTCATATTTGTTTTAAAATACTCTCAAATACATGGACTATTATAAAAAAAAATATATATAGGTGGCTTTTTATATGTTTTATTACTGTGCACAAAATAAGGAAATCGCGCCTTTTAACGTGAACTCACAAATTTAAAAATATTTTTCTTGAAAATATGCAAGTTGTCATCATGAAATTTTGCAAGAAGTTAATGTATTATTAATATTAATTAGTTAATAATATATTACTTTAAATAATTAATGTATTTGATTAACGGAACTATTCATAATGTTCTGAATTTTAAAGTATATTCTTCTGTTATGCACAGGATTTAAACATGCTAAAAAACCACCTATATTTTTTACTATAAATGAGTATTTTAAAACAAAATTTAACATTCTATCAGGCCTGGGGCTGCAGATATTGTGGTCATTGTTAAGCAAAACACATGCTTCCTAAATTTCAAAAATAAATATTTTTAGAGAATTGAGATAGGTTGATAAGAGCATTTTTCGTTGCTTTTGGGTATAGCACGCAAACGTCCTACAAAATTACAAAATTCTTTTAGAATCTGCAGGATAAAAACAGAATTTAAAATTATTAATGTTCGAATTAATAAAAGCAAGAAACAGGTAAAATCGACAAGAAACGACGTTCTCATGAGTTTTGTATGTAAAAAAAAGTTTTGCAGTTGAAAGTTGCAAAGAATTTTCTTTTCTTTAAAAATGAAATGAACAAGCGTTGTCTTAGGAACAACGGTTGCCGATATATTTTGAATATAACAAAAAAAATCCAAATATTTGAAGGTTTTTAGACCAGAGAGTTCTCCCGAAGGAAATTTTGTTGGAAAAATCAGATTCTCCCATGGTGGTCTCAATATATATAACGAAGAAAAAAAATCTTTTGCCAAACCTTTTGCAAGGTAATACCCATTTCCCCTGGACTAATATCCTTTCATACATATCCGAAGTTAGGCGGCTGAATTCCGAAACTTTGTCTTTCCTACTCAAAATGAACTTTAATGAGAATCATTTCCTCCCCTGTGACTCCCGCGTTTATTTTATTTTTTCCATTTCCGGAGTGATAAAATCCTATCCAGCTGCTTTCGCAAAATTTAATTAGGGATTGACTTCCCTTATTCCATTTTTTTCTAAGAATTTGCATAATTATAGTTATTACTAAAGCCAAAATATCCCTCCAAACTAATAAGATTAAGAAACAAGGTCATCTTTTGATAGGATACCACTTTTCCGGTAAATAAAAGAGAGAAAAGTGGAAAGCTTAGAATAGGAAATAATCCTTAAAGAGGTGATAAAGCAAAATTTGACGGAAAAATGCAAATAAAAGTTAATTATTTTAAGGTAACTGATGTCAATTTAGTCATTACAATATACCCTTAAAAAAAAAAAGTATGTAAAATTCTTACAAGGTATCAATTAAAACAGCTAACAGATAATCAATGTTGCTTATGGTTGGTAACTCATGCAGATAATGTTCGATAAACGCTGAAGACGGCCCACTATCAGAAATGTTGGTTTCACGCTATCAAGAAGATAAAAGGTCAAAACAACAGTGATTAAACTCTACCATATTAATGCAAGAGTAAACTAAATGAATCATAGCTGATAAATTGTGAACTGAATTATAAATGAAGGGATTTACGTCGTTCATAGAGAAGCACAAAATCGCTCATTTCACAGTTCGAATCCTAACCATCTACTGATGACCTAGAAATTACTACGATGGTTTCTGTCCTGAATCAAGTTTCCTTGTGGAATGAGCATTACATAACCTTTCATTGGAAAGGTGAACCATTGGGTTCACATCTCAGCTCGACAATAGACTGGAAAGTTAAGATTATTTACATCAAATATTATTATTTTATCAATTATTTTCACTTTCCTTACCTAATAGATAAGGAATCTATTGTATTTGGGTTCAAAAAAGGCATTTTTGGTCTGTGTGTCTGTGCCACAATTATCTCTTAAACGGGTGGACCGACTTTGTTGATTATTGTTTTTTTATTGTACAGCTTTGCCCTCCGATGCGCCTGTACCAAAGCGGCTACCCTGTGCGCGGTTGCGGCTGCACAATTGCCGAAAAACATATTTTTCTATACACTGTAGCGCTAAAACGTTTCCAACGATTTTGATGAAAAATTCCTAAAATCTCTCCCATAAAGCACTTATATAGTTTAATTTTTCTATATAGCGCATCTCCGAAAAAAAAAAAAAAAACAGAAAACAAAGTTATGAAGAAAATAAAACTTTCTTCGCGCACAACTCAAAAAGTATGTATTTTTTTTTATGTATAATAATTGAATAGAGGCATTACAAAATAATTCGAAAGGTAATTGAATTTCCTACAAATAAAAAAAAAATTATCCCATTTATTAGCTCCATTATTAGCTGAGATATAATGCTTTAAACTTTATATACTTCTCATAAATTATTTCGGACATGTTCCTATGCACACCGGTTCACCTTACTTTAGTTTTTTTTAAACTCGAAAATTACCTGGAATATACTAGATGTGCATTTGAAAGATAATTTGATTGTTTACGAAACTAGATATTAAAGATAAAAAATTTTGTCGGACTAGTATTAGGTATGGCAAGCATTTTTTTATTTAACTTTCCAAAACGGCAAGGAAAGCACACCAGATATTTTAATTCAGTTTCACTCTTTAAAATATATAAATAAAAAAATCAATATAAATATAAATTGATACTGATACTTTGTAAACATTGTAATATTGGAACAATGATATACCAACTAAATTAAATAAAACTTCAATACAGTTAAGTGTACAGAGATCCTTTCATGGCTAAGGGAAATAAATCTCTGAGAAAGGGCTCATAGAAAACATTTTAGAAACCGATTGAAAGTCGTAAAAACCAAAAGGGTTGGCCAAATGAAGTCAAATGAGATCCTTCCCAGGCATCCTAGCCACGGACGCCTTTCTCAACCCCCCTCAATAGCTCCGCTTCTGAGAACACGATATTTCAAGGCATTACTTGTAGATTCCGTCCAGTTTGTACTTGCTCCATTCCTGGACTTAACAAGTAGGATCTTTACGGGACTTCGTTCGTTTGCATTAAGACATTCCTCACACTATTTCCTTTTTTCCTTTAGGAATGCATCCATGGAATACAGTTCAACTCCTACTTGTGTTCCTTTCCTCGTAATGTACTAATAATGTACTATAATTGTATTAGGAATTTAATCTATATTGCAATAGTAAATCAAAATTAGTAAGATGTGGTGATGGAAAAAAAAAAAAAAAATGGGTTTTTCTGATCTAAATTTGACAAGAGGAAAGCACGGTATGTGCATCGCCGATTTTGATCAACATATTTTAGTTGATTCTACATGGAAAAAAAAACCGACATGTGTTCAGGAGCAGGGAAAAAATAAAACACCCTGAAACTGCTTTATTTTTTATCTCAAGTTTGGAAATTGATAGCGACATATTTTTTTCCCGCATACTAAAGGAAAAACGTAAACTTAAAAAAATAATTGATTTTTGGTCAAATAAATTTTAAAAAGTTTTTAAATTGTTAAGTAAACTAACCTTATAAGAATTTCTTCTTTCCGTGCAAATTGCAACATCATATATAACATTATATAAACAACTATTGCATTATCATAGAAGGTCTGTGCAAAAAAATGTGATTACCAAATAAAATTAAGTTTTTCTGCGGACAAAGTTGCTTGTAAAATACGTAAGAACACCACGGTTAAAACAAATCGAGTAGTTTAAGAACTTTTGCCGACACCCCAAATTAGGTTTGATTTCAATTTACTATGACATTCCGAGCAAGGCTGGGTTCTGAACCATGTACATATTATAATATAAAAACATTATTTGTGATAAAAAAAAAATTGTAAATATTATACATTGAGGCATCGCTAACATCGCTAACATTATCGAAGTAAAAAAATATATTTTCACCCTATAATACTACTATTCTAATTACATACAATTCAATAGACCTATCAGAACGCTCCATAATTTAATTATTTGATTTCAAAAAATTTGGTCACTAATATTTAATATTACTTCTTTTCATACAGACAATGAAATAATGTTTATAGCGCTGGTATAAAAGTGTAATATTAACTATTTCATGATCACAAATAATATTTGTATGCTATAATATTAATATGTAGGTTATATTATGGTTAAGAGCATGGTGCATGGTATTCAAAATGAATTTTATTCTTAGTTTTGGTTTCTTTTTACTCATATAGACGGATATTTTATGAGCGAAAACGGGTGATCTCTAGTTTTTATAGGGGTAAAATAGATCAAGAAAATAAAAACTGTTCAAATAAGGCCAATGGTTCAATAGCAATTCAGTTTTTGTGGCTTTCGAAATAAAAACTGAATGTCAAGAGATGGCCCCTTTCCGAAATTCACAATTCATTTATAAAGACGATATTTCGTAATATATATTTTAGATTCAAACAATGGTGATAATTTTATTGTACTTCAAATGTCAAAATTCCAATAATTACCTCAGGACCATGAGAGAGTTTTTTCTAAAACAAGCGCGATATTATCAGAACCGGTCTAATAAAGTTGAAAAATAAATATTTTAAAAGCATAATTGTAAAAGTTATTAAATACATATCTATTTATAAATTCTTATATTTATAATTGCTACAAAATATAGTATTTTGTGATTATATTTTAACGATTTTATTATTTTACTAAACTATTGTTTCCAGTTTTTTTATTATATAAACACTTTTTTATAATGGACAATTAATAATTACATATAAATTTTTATTTGTATATTATAATTTTCTAGGTTAACAAATATTAGGTTAACAAATTAAAAAAATGTACTGTTTTGTGATTAGGGAGCTGCTAGGGAGCTCGGGCTTGAGATCAATGTCCAGAACACCATGTATATACAGACCGCAAAAATTGACGGTGAAGAGAGGATTATTCAGCTGGAAAAGTACCAAATAGAATGTTGTCCAGAATTTAGGTACCTCGGTAGCTTGATAACCACCGATAATTTGACATAATCCGATATAAAAGCCAGAACCGCTGCTGGAAACCGTCACACGTACTCCTTATAGGGTTTATAGAAGGTCCTGCCAAGTGGTGGACGAAGATGTGGGAGGTCTCGACTGCGATGGCTGGATGATGTCGAGGCAGACCTGAAGGTTTTAGGTGTACACCGCTGGAGAAGATTTGCTACGGATAGAGAGGGATGGAGAAAGGTGTTAATGGAGACCAAGTCCTATAGGGTGCCAATTTGTGAGTAATATAAATATAATATATAATATATATATATATATATATATATATATATATATATATATATATATATATATATATATATATATATATTGATAGCGTTGCTCTTTGTTTCTCCTGTACCACCCTGATACAGCTGGAATTACGACCTTGGATGGATATATATATATATATATATATATATATATATATATATATATATATATATATATATATATATTATATATCCATCAGGTACTATTTATTTTGGTCTTCTATGTGGCCTCTTGCTAAATACTGTGGCATTGCTTTAGAGGTGAGTCGTAAAGGGGTGTTCTTCGAAAATTGAGTAGTTCATGAATAAAGAAGCCAGACGGTTCATCAATCACATCTAATGAAGTTCCACTTCTTCAAATGTACCATCCAATAACCTGCTAAAATGTTCCCGGTTTTACCGACGTTAGGGATGTGACGATTTCAATTAATATCTCATATTGTGGTATAGATAGATAAATATATACAGTTGATCTAAACGCCATACATCATGAATCAAATATTTAGACCTACCTACATCATTGGCAAAAATCTTTTAATAGCATATTTCTCATTATTTTTATATTATGTGCCTTCAAACTGTTCTACAGTTATTACTCAATAAACGCCACAATATTCATTATTAGATGGATTGATATATTTTTAATTCGGGCATTAAGTACCTGAAAAAAATCACCGGAGCCCAGACTTTCAGGGGTTTCATCTATCACTTTGGTTGGTCCTCTGTCTCAGTTACAGAGTCGCTCTCTGTTATGTCTGAACTAGCCTGATACAGCTGAAACGCCCAACGACCTTTGTCCAGTCACATTGGTTGTTACTCTCTCAGAGACAGCGTTGCTCTCTGCTTTTTCTGTACCACCCTGATACAGCTGGAACTACGACCTTGGATGGATATATATATATATATCCATCCATATATCCATGACGTTTAGATCAACTGTATATATGTATCTATCTATACCACAATATGAGATATTAATTGAAATCGTCACATCTCTAACGTCGGTAAAACCGGGAACATTTTAGCAGGTTATTGGATGGTACATTTGAAGAAGTGGAACTTCATTAGATGTGATTGATGAACCGTCTGGCTTATTTATTCATGAACTACTCAATTTTCGAAGAACACCCCTTTACGACTCACCTCTATAAAAGCAATGCCACAGTATTTAGCAAGAGGCCACATAGAAGACCAAAATAAATAGTACCTGATACTTTCAGTTTGTCACATTTTAGCTTACCAGTTGCTTGTCGGTATTAGTGACAAATAATCAAATCGATACATTCCGAATTATTTCTAATTGAAATATATGTAATAAAAACAATATTCTTCTACGGAGTGAAGTATATAACCAGATTTTTTTTAGTTCATAGCTGGCGTCGAATTTGGTTTTAGCACTTTGAAAAAATTATATATTAAAATTTTCGAGTGTATCTAAAAATGAAAATATTGGGACTAAAAGTTGACCCTTCAAATTTTTTTAAAGATTCAAAAAATATCTCATAAATCAAAAACCCTTTAAACGATTCAACAAGAATTCACCGATTCAAACGAAACAAGGGAGTTGTTTAGGACCATATAAATTACACGAAATGGCACAAACTCGATCTCTGTAAACAAATTAGAACCGAAGATATAAAATAAAATGTTTGAGGATTTTTTTTATTTTACACTACTTTTTCTCCCTAACAAAGGTATAAAATCTAAATGTTGTTAGTTTGGATTAGAGATCAGAACTAAAGCTATCCAACGGTGCTAGTAACGTTAAATTTAAATAAAATCCTGAGGAGTTATGAATGCTTAAGTAAACGGTGGTCATCGGCAGGAAAAAAAATCCTCCAGCAAAATCAAATACAAAAATTTTTATTTTTTGATTTCCATGAAAATTCTTATTTAAGAGTTTTAAAGGACGCGAAGAACGAATTTGACTTGATTTTTTTTTTTTTTTTTTTTTGCCTACATTACTGGAAGCGTCTTAGGTTTTTATAATTTGATGTAAATTTAATAGAATCTGCAATGTTTTTATCGTATTTCACACAAAAAAATAAAATAAAATAAATATCGATTGGTATATGAGAACCTTGAAATCCATACAGACCAAATGCAGAAAACAATAATATAAAGAAATGTTAAATTATATGAAATCATTTTTGCTCGGCTCCTAGACCGCTTTAGGAAGAATCCTCGGACGCGTGTCTCATATTTTTCGACATAATATCACCAAATAAAGTTGCATTGAAATCGTCCGTAGCCTCCTCTTGTAAGCTTAAAAAAAATAATGGTGGAACCGAAAATTACGTTTAATAATTTCAGTGTGCCGCCAGACAAAAAAGTTTGATAACTACGGATATATAAAAATGATACTATAGAAGTTGCTTTTAAACAACATGGCGCCAAATTAATATGAATAGTAATCAAACCACAATAATACATAAAATAATCTAATTTCTTTTTAAATATTCTCGATTTTTTTTTTCTAAAATAGTTTTATCAAATTTACTCCTTAAACGTCTAGGGAAAGGTAGAAAATAAGCGTTGCCAAGATTAAGCCTTAGACGTAGCTAGCCAAATTTTCTATGGGGAGGTCTGATAGGTTCATAGGAGAGAGGGGAGGGCGGGAGGTGCCAGGAAGGTCCAACCTCACTCCTCTCTCTCGGAGGTAAATATTTATGCCTATCGATTCAGCATAATTAATTTACTAGTTTTAGGATTCTTTGAGTCGAAAAGAATATTTAAACAAAAAAATGTTCTTTTCTCGTTATCTTCGAACTTTATTTCTTGTTTATCTCAATTAATTTAATTTACTTTACTATTAAATTAAATAAATTTACCTCATTTAATTAATTTAATTTAACGATTCCGCCTTTTCTGATAAAACTTTAGGGTTATGAAAATGCGGTCAGCTTTGTCATGGCGTAAAAAGATTTCATGAATGACTATGATCTTTTTTTTTATTTAAATACTATTTTGTCCCCTAATTTTCATGTTATTTTAACAGTAAATTGACTTAACATTATAGCAATCATTTATTGATTATTTGATTTTTTTTTTTTTTAAATGTTAGAGAGTATCAGAAGGCGACTACGACGGGAATCGTTCTCAGTTGGTGGCCAGATGTGAGTTATGTGAATGTATAGGTCTCAATGATTCTTCTGGGAATATTGTAAATGGAAGGGTAGTCATGATGAAAAAAATAATAGTATTATGCACAACTAAAGACTCTTGGGAATATACTGTACACCAAAGATACCCATTTTATGACAAATTTACTACTGTCTTAGTACTGAATTTTTATTGGGTTTCTACAGTAAAACATTATTGTTACTATTTTAAGGCAATTTAATAAAAAAAATGTTTACTAGGAAGGAAATCCAGTGATAGAAGTATCTACGTTTAAGTATGTTAGTACATATTTTCTGTAGGGACAAAGATATCATTGACAGCTGATGGAAACCATGTTTGTTTGTCAATATAATAACGCGAATATTTGGCAGATGAGTCTGTAAGTGTTCGGCATTTATCAAGATGAGTCAATATGCAGTTGAACAGCACGTTGAAATAGTTAAAGTTTATTATCAAAACGGCATTTCAATTCGTTAAACGTTTCATGTGTTGCGAGAAACATATGGACAAAAAAATCGTCCTGCAGAGGACACTATTCGTCACATCGTGAAAAAATTTGAAACTGCATGCTCATGGATGGATCATCCACATCCTACCCGTTGTCGAAAAATACGAAACACCGAGAATATAAAATTGGTGGCTGAGAGAAATCCAGGACTTGTCAATACCACGACATTCCTAACAAGTCTCAAATTTCAGCTTGACGAATTTCGCGAAAGGTTTTGGTTCTACACCCTTACAAAACTCAGTTGACACAAAAACTAAAGGTTAGCGACTATTCCCAATCCCGAAACTTCGCTAATTGAGTTTTACAGAAACTTCTCAACCCCAATTTTTGGCCGAAAATAATCTTTGGCGATGAAGCATGTTTTTGGCTTCATAAATAAAAAAAATGTCGGATTTGGGCAAACGAAAATCCTCAAGAGATTCATAAGAAGCCGTTGCATTCTGACTGTCTGGTGCGTATTTTGGAAAAGGGGCATAATTAGCCCTTAATTTGTTTAGAGTGCTGTCATAATGGTTCATGGTGATCGTTACCGGCATATGATTTGAAAAGTTCTTTAACTGCGAATGGAAGAAATGGAACTGACAGACATCTGGTTTCCACAGGACAGCGCCACCTGTCCTGCCGCCAGAGAAACAGTCGATTTATTGAAAGAAAAATTCATTGGGTTTTTGATCTTAAGATTCAAGAACAAGATTAGATCATAACTTCAGACAGCTACCATGCCAATATACCATCTTGGATTTTTTTTTAACATTTTGATTTGTCTTACATTATTTTAATCGGGTTTACTAAGTTACTAATTCGTAAGTAGATAGCTATTTCAATAAGGTTATTCCAAGGCGCATACGCACTAAAATATTCTTCCTTAAGTTGTTTCCCTATATTCCATAAATAACGATAAAGAGTAAGCAACAATATTGTCAAGAACATTCTTGCAATTTGTTGTTACTTTATTTTAAATTGTTTCCACGTTAGATGGAGGGGCAGCTGCTCCACCTTGTGCCCTCCCCTGGATACGCCCTCCTTTACAATGTTATTTTTTTTAAACGTATTTACATTTTTTTTTTAAATTATCATCGTAAAATTTATTTACGAAACAAACTTCATTGTATTTTTTACTAACAATCAGAGTGCACGGTGTGTCCTTCGCCGATTTCGATAAACAATTTATGGATGATTTTATATTGTAAAAAAATCGAGACCTCTCTAACCGTTTCGTCGAACGGTTCATGAAAAAAATAAAACACCCTGAAACTATTTCAACCCTGAGTTAGAAAAATGATATCGACAAACTTTATGCAGCAAAACTTTTTTCAGAGTATATTAAAGAAAAAATAATTCATTTTTTGTCAAATAAATTAAAAGAAATATTTAAATTATTAAGTAAACTAGCTTTACAGTTTACTGCGTACAAGGAATTAAAAATATGATATTAAGAGCCAGGTCTAGTTCCTAAATCAATTCAGAGGGAGTCCGCATGGTTTTATCAATATATCAACAATCTAATATCTAATTTAAGCCGATTTAAAAAAATATTAATTTTTTTTACAAAAAAAAATGTGTGAACTACCCTTCAAGTTTTTTTCCATAAACCATTCGGCAATTAATGCTTTCACAAAGCATTAATTAAATACTATTCGTAATTAACAAATAGGAATATGCTTAGTTTTAATAATATGAGAGATTTTGTTAAAATTAAATGGTTCAAAGAAGAAACATCATTATTAAGAAAACCGGATAGCTTCGTGTTTTTAGCGGTGATTGTTTTATATAGTTTTGCGTGTAATATTTCCAATTGCAATAAAAATGTCACAAAAAGAAAACATAAAAACAATTCGTTTAAGAAATGGTTGTTGGAAAAGTTCAAATTGACGAAGGAATAAAGTAATTATCATTGGAATTTAACATTGATAAATTCACTACTTCAGATATTAAAAAAAACTTGCAAATTATGATATAATCTTCCAATTTATAATATATAATATAATATAAATATAATCTTTATGGTCAACATTTCTATATTTTTCATTTTTCTTGTCATATAGGACCAGAAACTTCTTCGACTAGTTACTCCTTTTCCATCTTGAAGCCAATCCGCAGTCACCGTCATAAAGTACACCAAACTATTCGGGCACAGTGCGCCCTCGGTGCGGTAATGTTAGCATTGTTCCATTCTGTTGTAGGAGGCAATTCCCACTCTGTGCTGGCCATCACTCAGCCGGCACGCATAGTCATGTGTGGCTTTTATATGTGTTGGCGGCTAGAGATGGGTAAAAAGTAATCTTGAGAAACGAGTACCGAGTATTTTACTCGAATCCTCGTACTAGCAGGGATTAGATACGACTAGGAACGGTAGAGTAAGGGTAGGTCAGTCTTCGTTACCCCTTCCATCTCTCTTGTCTTATCTAACCCCGACTATTTAGCGTATTGGACTAAACTGCTCGGAACGCGTTACCCAGAGTACTTCTTGCTTTTCTCTAGCGGCGGCGATATGTAGATTATAAAGTCAATAACCTTTTCTCTCACTTCCCCTATCCAATATTTTTATCAGTGTTGGGCAAAACGCAATTTCAATTGCAATTACTAACCAATTACTACAATTTGAAAGAACTGATAACATTTCAGAATTACAATACTGCTATTCTACCGATTCTTCCAAATTACAGTAATCGGTAAGTAATCGTAAATTAAAATAAGTTTTCCCAACACTGGTTCCTATAAAAAGTGTTTTGTTTTTTCGTAACTACTTTAAATCTAACCTTCATAATTGTATCACAAATTTCTAAAGCTAATAGCTGTTGGGACGGAACACCCCAAAACATATACATAATATCATATATCACTTAAGAACCTTAACACCTGCGAAAACCACACTATCTACCCCCGAAATAGAAGATACAAGCACAACAAACAAACGGCTTCGGTCCGACAATGACGTGATAGCCCTAACAAGAAAACAAACAACGGAAATGAGACCGCGTAAACAGAAACACGGCGCCGACCAGAACCGACATTGGCCGAACACTGCCGAAGACCGAGCCCTAGTTTGTGACCTCTGGCCTTGGCTCCCTCAAGTATTTAACATCGTTTCACGTTGGAGCGTTGTAAATTTAAAAAAAAATTATTAATAAATAAATAACCAAAGTAAAATAAATTAGTCTTTTAAATTTATGATTGAATAGTAAAATACATAAAAGCACCCATTCCTGTATACTTATTATTGTTATTTCTATTTAGTTAGAAGTAATAACTTGTCTTACCCATAAGTTAGAAAAAATGAGAACGAATGCTAGGCACCAATTAAGGCGATTATCAGCCTGCAATAGAAATAACATAAGTTCTAACGAAAATTTAATTACAAAACAATAAAAATTCGAATTAATTACAACAGAATAAGAAATTCTATAATTCATTGAACAAAAAAATAAATAATAAGACATTACACAAACTCGCTCACAAAAATTTTAGAAGTTATATTTCTTTATTCCAAAATTTTATAATTTCGACTTTTTTCTTGAAACGTTTTGCGTAAATTCATCTGACAACAAACCTTAAAAATTGAGTAAAAAGGAAGTGAAGTTTAAAAAACGATAACATCTTAGGAAAGAATAACAGAATGACATTTATTACAAGTAACATTCCTTGAATTCAATGGCTGCGAATATATTTTTTTAAATAATTTCTTTCTCATCTACCTTAGGTAATTAAGAAAGTGTATATAATGTTTAGTTTTTTATCAAGTTCCGATTAAATAAATCATTTTCACAATAACATTATACACAAATTCAATAAAATTTTTACGAAATAAAGAACCTTTTATAAAAAACAAAACTTAGATCAAGTAGTCATTAAAACGTTTGGTAACTTGTATAGGGAAAAAGTTCGAATCCATTATTAATAAATAAAGGCTATAACCTAAAATTAAAAAAAAATTAAGAAGGCGTTTATTTTCACAGATGGTATTTATAATTTATTAATATTTATTAAATAAAATATAATTTTCAGAGACAATTATAATTTTCTAGGAAGCGATTGGACACTATAGCAGTCCATTTGAAGTAACAAAAGAACTAACTGTTACAAAGCCAATATTTCTAAC
This sequence comes from Rhaphigaster nebulosa, assembly GCA_948150685.1. NCBI lineage: Eukaryota > Metazoa > Arthropoda > Insecta > Hemiptera > Pentatomidae > Rhaphigaster > Rhaphigaster nebulosa. The sequence goes on from OX411311.1 coordinate 99,278,897, forward strand.
ATAAAAACAATAATAATTTTTTTTTAATATTTTACTGATGGAGGTGTGCCGTGAATTTTTACTACCTTTATAAATATATTTCTTCATTGGATTTGATTCAATTAGAGATAAGATATCTTCATGAAGTATTTCCATTTAAAATACAGCCTTAATTGTATGAAACTATAAAGTATATTAAATTATAAAGTACGGAATTTTCTCCTTTTAATGCTTATATTTTTAAAAAGGATAGAATCCATTAAATATTCAGTGATTATTTATTTATTCATTCAATAAGTTTCCATCCTAATCTAACCAGAATGTTAATTACAAGATTTATATCCCGGAGCAACCAAGGAAAAATAATTATTTAATATTTCATATCTTCTTTAGGTGGGAATAGAACTTACACCATTCCAAACCAAGTGCAATGGGAATCCTTTCCCAACATTCATCTTTGTTTCTACAAAGGTCAGTTAGTTAAGGTGTATACCCTTTTTTAAAAACCTTGGTATACCTTTTGAAAACCTCCACAAATTATAAAAGGTGTCACAAAATGACCTAAGTTGATACACATCTCAAGCGGACCAAATAAAAATTATATTTCTGCAATCTCGTTTCCAGTATTTTTTTCCATTTGTACTGCAGGAGTTGGTAATAAGTTCGAGAAAAGTATAGCTGCTTTTGATGATGGCACATTAGTTAAAGAAGTCAATTGAATCCTAGAACCTCGATGGAACAAGCGTTCAATAGATAAGAACGGAGATAAATATTCCCAAAATAAATTTCATTATCAAGGATTTCAATGATATGATTAAATGAAGTAGGGTTGGAATAAAAGAGTCGCAAACGATACAGCACATATCTACTGATAGATTCTCAAGTTTACTATGGAAAAATAGGAATCTGCTAGATTCCATCCATTTCATGCAAGCTGTTGAAAGAAGTATGAAACTAGACACTAAGACAAATGTCTGTTCGAGACTTTTCAAAACATGTATTTATAAAAATAAAATGACTTTCATGAGATAATGAAAAATGCCGAGCGAAAAAAACATTTAAAAATTCCAGTGATAGTGAAGAAGCAGTGAAAATATTTGAGACTTTTAAAATATTAACTTTTGGGATCATCAAGAACTATGTTGGTTTCTAACTGATTGAAAATTAACAGATGCTTCTGCTTAACTGAAATTGAACTACAAATCCAGAAATGAAAGTTTCAATAAATAAATTATTATAAAATTATCAAAATAACAGTCTTGTAAATGATATATAAATTGCAATCATAATTTGATTAAATATTATATTTTATTTCCAAAATTAAAGATAATATATTTTATTAAGTTTCTAGAATATGTCTTTCTGAGTGCATAGGACCTGTTTTCTGAGAAATGCTGGTATTCAAAAATAACATTAAAACATTTCCATTCCCTCCATTATAAAAATTTAATAGAAGAAGAATATATTACATAATTTCAATTTCTTACCATTTAAAATATAAAGGATAACGAATGGCCGAATTTCACATAATGATCTTTTTGAGTAAGAGAAAAAGTTATTGAGTGCCTTCCCTCATATTTCCAACAATATATGCATTTAATAATTAATAAAAATTAATTTTTTTTGAATTTGGAACAAAATAAGTAATAAATTAAAAATCTCAATGGAAAGAGTGCTGATTATTTTATGAAAATTATTTATTAGCATTCACAAATGAGCTCAGTGTATAATTAAAGATTGACAAGCTTTCAAATAGGTACTGGTGAGTTTCTTCATCCAGGTATAAAATACACCTCAAGAAGAACTAGGAATGAATAAAGATGTGAAAGGGCATAATTTTAATCTGTCTAGTCATTGCAAATAAATCAAATAGAAAACATCCTGTTATGCCAATTAAAATATCAACTTATTTTCTACTCCTGAAGGAAATAAAAGATCTGTGAATATATTGTTTTTTCATTGTTGGCATTTCAACTTGTAACCCACAAGCTATGGATATTTAAAGGTTGATATGAAATAGTCGATTGAAATGGATTATTAAACAGAAATTTGCTAACATCAAACTAAGGCAGCAAATAAATCAAATAGAAAACATCCTCCAAACCATTGAATCCCTGATGCTGAAATGGTTTGGTCAAACGAAGATTGAAGAGACCATGGCCTGAAAGAATTGTGGAATAGATGTCGGAAAGAAAATTTAAAAAAATAGGTCACCTGAAGAAACATTGACATGATGGCAAGATAGAAAGAATGGTGAACAGACAAATAATATAAGGAAATTTAGATGATATGAGGAATCTATTTGGAGAAACTGTGACTAAAACGTTTTTAAAATTTTTTAAGTAAAATAAATTTCATATTTATAATCTTCTTATTGACTATTTCTAGCTTTCATATTTTTCAATTTCAACAGGGTAATTCAACGGTAATGCTACAAAGAACTTTAAGTTGTAAAAAAAATAATAACTAAGAATGAAAAACATTAAAGATTTTAATTCAAAGGCGTTTTTTACTCTACCACAGTTTTACTGCAGGTAAAATATAATTAATTCTCTTTAAATCAAATATGCTCAATTGAAAACAAAAAATAAACTGTATTGGAAATTTCTCATACCTTGTTACAGTGAAAATTGAAAAAAAAAAAAAAATAAATAAGAATAATCATAGATATTATTAAAGAATATTTACCTTAAATTATTCTATTTCAAAGCTGTAGACAAATTAAACAACAGGAGATTTAGTAAGAGTAAAATAAATTTTCCATTAAAACCAACCCGGTAAAATATAGTAGCTAAAACATCCAGTACCAACCTATTAATATGAAAAACGATCATACATTATAATTTTACTTTATAATATACGTTATATAAAATAATTACATTACATTTGAAGAAAAAAATAAAAAAATAATACTGCCATAATCAAATTCTCAAAAATACTTGTATTTATTTTTCATTCCATTAATAAAAACAATTTATATGATGAAAATCACAAGAATATGTTGATTTCAAAACATGATTTAAATTTCAAAACACTTATCAGTATCATAGTATATTATTGTCATGGAACACAAGATATATCAGAATATTTTTTAAATACAGACATTCTTGTTGTGATTTCTTTATTTAATTGTTTTAGAGACTAAGAATAATGATGAGTAATTTTAATCTCTTTTTTTTTATTAAAAAATACGAAATATTACTTTAAATACTACGATTAAAAAAATATATATAAAAGAAATAAAAGGTCGATAAAACGATAAAACTTTACGATACAGCAGTCGAGGTACCGTACTATGGAGGCCTCCAGAATTTCGGAAATATCTGATTGCCCTCTTACTAATCTGGTCACCATTTGTTGTGTCGACCATATTGGGCAGGTCTCGAGGACTTATTGCTGGGTTGTTTAGGGCTTAATTTTTAATTTTTCTTCGTATCCTGGAGTTCAGTTCTTTAGGACGTCCTTATCGCTTACTATTTTCACTTGTTCCATGTTCCTAATGCCTTTATATAACAGTGTAAAACTTTAATCCTAATAAAGCCGCAATCTCCCGGTATGATTTTTGTTGATTCCGGAAGTTGAAAAACATTTTTTTCACCACATACAACTCACTTGGCTTTGGCATGACGACTATTCAGGAATTAGTTTAAAACCATTAGAAACTTTCTGAAAGACTACATTATACCAAACAAGGCACCTGAGTTAGTAATCAAAGACTTTGCATATTTGGTAAACGAAATGTGCAAATACTTTTTTCCAAGGAACTTTATTACTTTTATTTTTGTTTAATTTAGCTAAGAGGTTTTATATTTTTATAGGTATGGAGTGTTTTCAGTTTTTAATCTACTTTTTACTTTCTTGTACGCAGTAAAGGAAGTATTGTGATCGCAAAAATTTTCGGTTTTCAGATTTCAACAGAATATCCATTTGACCATATCTGAATCCATTTTGACTAGTTTCGTCGTGACGTCTGTAACTGCGTTTGTACATGCGTATCTCGCCTAACTCAAAAACGGTTATCAGTAGAAAGTTAAAGTTTTGTATTTAGGATTGTTGTAAAATCTAGTTGTGAACCTCTGTTTTTGGTCAGTACATGATCACCGGAAGTGGTGCTTTACCTGAAGGTCATAATTAATTTTCATCCAAAATCATATTATAATATAACGCAAAACTTCTCAGATTTAATATTTATGATTTAAATAACATACTAGATGTTGGTCTCAATTGGCAAACCGCATGCGGTACTTTACTTGAAGATCATAATAAACAATAAAAAATTATATTAAAATTAAATAGAGATCATATGATTCGGTGGCACCGTCCAGGATCGGGTCAGAATAATCCTGGGGTAGCTCCTGCCTGTCGTAAAAGGAGACTAAAAGGGGCACAGAGTTGGGCCGGCGACCCAACCTGTGTAAAACCAATTGCTAAAAAACCTCAACAAGGCCTCGCAATCGGACGGACTTACGGCAAACGATCTGGCATGGAACGGACTAACACTTGATAATTGGCACCTGGAACGTTCGGGGGCTACTAGAAGTGGGAAAGACGCGTGTTTTGGAAAACTGTCTGGAAGAGTATGGAATAGATGTGGTAGCATTACAGGAAATTAGATGGAGGAAGGAGCCTACTATGGTTGAATTAAGCAAATATATTCTTATCAATAGTGGACATACCAAGAATATTGTCGGCACAGGATTTATGGTTAAAAAACAGCAAAACCAAGCAATACTACGTTATGAAACGATAAATGAAAGGATTTGCTACATTAGGCTGAAAGGGGAATTCTTCAATATGTCTATAATAAGTGTACATGCACCAACAGAAGACAAAACGGATGAAGAAAAGGAAGAATTTTATGCACAGTTAGAAAGGTTATAGTTAGAAAGTTAAAATGCCCAAATATGATGTAAAAATCGTCTTAGGAGATTTCAATGGAAAAATTGGAAGAGAGAACTTGGGAAGGTCTGTAGGAAAATATAGTTATCACAAAATAACTAATGACAATGGTTATAGAATAGTAGACTTCGCAACCAGCAAAAATATGAAAATAGTAAGCACCGCATTCCAGCACCGGCTTCCACACCTACAAACATGGATATCTTCTGATGGCAAAACCAAAAATCAAATCGATCACGTCATGATCGACAATAAGCATCAAAGTGACATTGAAGATGTGAGGAGCTGCAGAGGGGCAGACGTATCTAGCGATCATTTCTTGGTACGGGTGAAATACAAGCAGAAACTGGTAACAAGAACGAGGGGAAAAAATACTAAGAACAATAGTAAAAAATATAAGACCAGCGCCCTAAAAACGCCCGCAATCCAAAAAGAATATAAAGAAAAAGTGGAGGAACATCTGAGAAACTACCCAATAAAAGAAGAAACCATAGAAAATAGTGGGATAAAATCAAGTCTGCTATTATGTTGGATGAAACAATTGGAAAGGAAGTGAAAATTAGAAAACAGCAATGGTTTGACCAGGAATGCCAAATCTCCGTAGATGAAAAAAAGAATGATACAGAGAAGAAATAGGCAAACCGTGGAAAGTTCTTCACTTTTTTTGGGCTCAAAATAAACGGAAACAAAACTAAGTACATGATTTCATCCAAAAGAAAAACGACTGGTTGATCTCTGATAATAGGAGGATACAGTTTCGAAAAAGTGTCAAAATTCAAATATCTAGGCACAATTGTTAGAGAAGACAATAAAATAGAAGAAGAAATAAAAGCAAGAATCCAAAATGGCAACAAATGCTATTGGTCACTGAAGGGAATTCTTCTAAATCGAGATTTATCCCGAGAGATCAAAGTTAGCTTGTATAAGATCATCCTCCGACCGGTAGTAACGTATGGGAGTGAAGCTTGGACCCTTACGAAACAAATGGAGAGATTATTGAATACGTGGGAAAGGAAAATCCTAAGAAAAATATATGGCCCAACCAAAGTCGAGAACACATACAGGATTATAACAAACGCAGAACTCAGAAACCTATATGAAAACCAAGATTTGGTCTCTTGTATCAAAAAGGAGAGGATCAGATGGTTAGGACATGTCCAGCGGATGGATCAGGAAAGACTCCCTAGAAAGATAATGGAGGGACGCCCAAATGGTAAAAGAGAAAGAGGTAGACCTAGGCTGCGGTGGTTGGAGGATGTCGAGGCTGACCTAAGGCTTCTGGGAGTAACGGAGTGGAAAAGAGCTGCAGAGGATCGATCTCAGTGGAGGAGAATCGTTGAGGAGGCCAAGGTCCTTCATGGACCATAGAGCCGTCGGAAAAAAAAAAAAAAAAAAAAAAATATATGATTCGGTGGTAAAGGTTACAAACGCGATTTTTTTTCTCACTCCAACTAAACAATTTTATTACCTACTTGTTTTAAGTATTAAAATTGAGTGTAAATACTTGGTTTCTTTCCCATTTGTGAGCTGAGCAAGTCTGCAGCAGGAGAATAAGGTATAAGTTAAGCGGTTTCTTCCGCTTAAAATGTCGAAACCGTTGATTTCCAATGCTTTATCTAGTGACATATACAGTTCTAATGTTGTCACGGAACACGAAGAAATCTCTTCTTTAATTACCTACTGAAAGAAAACGACATGGGATGAGACCGCCAGAAACAAGAGCTTGGGTATATGTATATGTCAATAGATGGACGTTGTGACGCAGTGTTGTTTTTGAGATACTGCTTTCTTCGGAAATTAATAAACAAATTCAAAATTACTTTTTGATCCACCGATTTATAGTTTAATAGGCGTACAAGGAAGTGTCTACATCAGATATTTAAAGATGGTATTGTTTACTCAACGTCTGATAAGAGAATGATTCGGGCGCTTGAATCACCATTTACAGCTCTTAAAAAATACGGTATAAAACTTCATAGTTCCAAGTGTGCGTTTCTTCTTGATAAAATAGACACACTGTAGATGCAGCAGTATTGCACTGTCAGAAAAAGCACAGAGAAGCTGTTCTAAATGCACCTTTGCCTTCTTCTCCTGAAGAAATGCGACCTTTTAAGCCAATATTAAATTTATATCAAATTTATCCTCACTGTATTGCTCAGAGAGATACTTACCTCTTTTAAATTCAAGTGGACAGAAGATTCCAAGAATGCCCTATGGCCCGAAACTTCCTCTAACCATAGATGCAAGCCCGGTAGGTTCAGGAGCCGTATTGTCTCATACTATGCCTGATGGATCAGAGCGCCCAATCGCTTATGCTAATATAAATCGCTAGGTATGCCACAGAGAAGCGTTACCAACCACTAGACCATTAAGCACTCATTATAGTTAGCGGTGATAAACAATTCTACCATTATCTTTATACTCGTAAATTTTCCATATAAACCCACATACTTACTCGGTAAATTTAGCTCTGTTCACACTCTCCCTTTGCAACAATTACGCAAGTTACTAATTTTAATTACGACATTAAGTAAAAGGCCGGTTTGGATTGCTCTCTCATTTATTGGCCATCCATTGAAGTCATGTTCTGTCTGCTTAAAGAATTCCAAAACGCACCCTCAATTTCGTTTAAATCACTGGGAATACCCAAATGCTACCTGGGATAGAATTCATGAGGACTATTACTCAACACTTAGTTAGAATCTGCTAATAATCGTTTATGCATATTCTAAATGGATGACTGTTGCTGTTACAACCATAATTACTTCTCAAACCACAGCCAATATACTTGAAAATGTATTCACTCAGCTCGGTGCTCCCAAAGTATTCTTTTCTGACAATGAACCAATATTCTTCTAGAATTGTTTAAAGAAAAAAGGGATTCGGAATCATCGCTCAACAGCAGTCTATCATCCTTCGACTAATGGCTAGGCAGAACATGATGTTCAAACTTTAAAAATAATGCTACAAACTTCAGGAACCAGAAGCAGCAACATAGAACCACATTAATGAATTTCTTATCCAGCACCACAAATCTCTTCACCAAACTTGGGTACCTGCATCTGAGTTAAACTCAAATGGAGGCCATTTCAAGAGGCATATTGACCAGTTTCTTCCTAGAAAAGCTAAGAATGCTTCCAGCGTGTCAAGAGGGGGCCCATGCCAGCCATACTTGGATGAAAGAAGAACAGCTCAAACTGCCTTCGATTATGTCTTCTTGCCGCTACTCTTAATGCTCTCCTCTTTGTGATGTGGAGTCACTAAGCTTAAGAGGGTCCTCAACCCGGTGTAGTCCAGAGCTAGGTTTAACCATTGATTTCAGATTCTAGCCTCAAAATAAATATTTTAAAAAAATGGAACAATGAGACAAACCCTCCTTTCTTCAATATATATAGCTGATAAAAGTAATAAATTAGTGCTAGCCTTTCTGTACCTAGGATCCCTAATGACTATTAAAGCCAATAAATCAAGAAATTCAATAAAAGATCTTTCTTAAAAAAGTCCAAGAAAGAAGAAATGTGCACTAAAGTACTAAATAAACATTAACCTTATGCATAGCTTAAGATCACATTTATATAACTATAATCAGGCCGCTTTTCATTTCAGGAAGTAAATCATGGACTTGAAAGTATTGTGGTAAAAAATGTTTGTTATAGAACACAAGAAGAGGGAAACAGAGAAATCAAGGAAAAAGGGATTTTCATTTACATATCCTTTGCATTTCAAATGAATAGTTTGTGATGGCCTGGCCATCTTGAGTCTGGACAGGTAGATGGCCTACTAGAACAAGGGATGGCCCAGATATACAGTGGGTAGGCACCTTCATGGATGGTATTGTGGATAGAGCACTGTGGTGAGCGGCATCATATGTCAAAGCAGGAAAGGACCACTTCAGCCTGTAGGGTCGCTTACTAGTGTTTATCAAGCTATGGTCTGACCCATGGGATCCAGACACTTAAGAGTTCCTCGTAATACCTTTGAATATAAACTGGAAATTCCTTAATACTTTTGTTGGATTGTATTTGTAATTTTCCATGAGTTAATACTTAAAACACCTTTTTTAAGAGCTCAATTTAGGCATATTACTATATTAATGGAACTTAAATCTGTTTAATAACTTCAGAGCTTTCAATATAGATCTGCCATCAGCTATTTTAAATTTGAGATTTCTTCATTCCATATCATTTAAAAATTTTGAGTTCATGAGCTTCTCCTCCTTGCGTTGAGTGGTAGGAATTGGTACCTTGAGAGGGTATCGATGAAGAGCATTATACGACTAAAAGGGGTTTGAGAAACACTGGCCAGCAGCACAGAAATACTAGAAAATAAATATAATAAAATCAAGGAATTAATAAATACCAACAAAAATAGACAAATCATTTATTTCATACATCAGTAAATGTTACAGGATTATATAATAAAGAATATACAGCAGTATGTAGTACAGGAATACACATTACAGAAAACACTAATACCTTCACAGGAATGAATGCAAAGGTTATAGAAGTTAACAAACAACCAATCCTAAAATACTATAAATAAAGTTTTTTTTTTTCTGGGTTTTCAGTCTCACCCAAACTCGTTATAAAAATTCTAAAATTTCAAAATATATACTACAAATATTTACAATCTTCTGATAACAAATCGAACTACTTCATTAAGATCAGTTGTAAGCATTACTTGCAGATAAAATTATTAGCCATTTGCTTTGATTGTAGTAATAACAAGTAATTCTCAAATATATATAAACTAAATTTATGATCGAAATTATGTTACTGTTGATTAATACCACCTTAACAAGCAAATGTAGGTAAAAAACGACAATATCAAATTTTACCTGTTCTTAAAAACTTTAATTTTTTTTCTGAATTATTGGTGATATTAAACTAAAAAAAAATTGTACTCTTCTATATTCTTATCAACATAGGTAATTATAGTTCTTTTACGAAATAATTGGTCCTGTAGTGTTCTATTAAATTTAAATACAAAGTGTAGCTTGGTCTAATGTGTGCATCAAACTCATTAACATAATACAATTTTTAGATTTAAAAACATTCTTCCTCGCGTGATATAAATTTAGTAATAATTTATTGCGATAACTTTAACAAAACAGTTGCCTTAAAAATCTATTTCATACTCAAATAAAGTAAACTATAATAACATATACTAGATAAATGTATCAACTGAATCCAGAATTTTGACTTCATGACTACAAGTATACTTCTGATATCAGAAATAAAATAAATGAAAAACCAGTACTGATAAAATAAATTTGGTTGCAAGTATGCGACTACCTCCTACGCCTTTTTGCCCTAGCTCCAGAAGAAGAACTTGAAGAGGAAGAAGTAGAGCTTGAAGAAGAGGATGAAGACGAACTTGATCTTTTCTTGCTCCCTTCTTCCCATCGGGACTTCGGTGGCTCAATTTTTGTCCTTTTATCTCGAGATCTAGATCTTTGGTCCCGCGATCTCCTTCTGTCGTCTCGACTTTTATCGTTCTTCTACAAATAAGTCTATATTAATGTACTGGCTAAAGAGAAAAATAAAGGAATCATATCTTCTCATTTAATTAAATAAAACTGAATCTACTTTTTTTATATTTAAGGCTTCAATCATTAAAATGGACATATAAAGTTGTTGGGATAGACAAAGCAATCATCGCTGGTCATACAGGTCATCGTCTGAGGGATAGACCAAAATGTAGATGAGATAATTGCATTAAGTCTGATCTAGTGGAATAGGTTGTTGAAAGGGTCTAGTAGAGGATGTGTTAGTGGAGATTAGGAATGTTTTTAATCATATCAACATCGAACCCAGGGGTCTGACAAGTCCTATGAATTCCAAATATTTTTATTATAAATATACATTAAATATTATGTTATATACTCACCCTTGGTTCTGGATTTCTGTGCCTGCTATCCTTTTCTTTATGAGGTTCTAAAGCATGTCGCCTATCTTTCTTGTGATCATTCTTGATATCTTCTTTTTCTTTAATCCTATTTTCTTTTTCTCTATCCTTATCTCTTCCCTTTTCTCTATTATTTTCCTTTTCTTTTTCTCTGTCCTTCCTGCCCCTGTTTTCCTTCTCACGGTCTCTGTCTCTAACTCTATCTTTTTCACGAGTACGTTCTCGCTTATCATCCCTGTTGTTTCTCTCTCTATCTCGATCCCGCCTTGTTTCCTTTTCTCTTTCTTTTTCTTTATTTTCGCTCTTTCCGATTGCTGCAGCCATTTTTTTCTCACGCTGTTTTGAATTGCTCTCATATTTGTCATTGAACCCACTGTAAAAAAGAAAAGTGAATAAATTATTTTAGTTAGTTCTGATAGACTAATCAGCAGAGGATTTGTAAGATAGGGTAGAAGCTTTAACTTGTTAGAGCAGAGGATTTCTTAACTTGTTAATATGGATGCAAGCACATAAATAATTAAAATTCCAAGAAAACCTCGAAATTTTAGGTCTTTTTTTCGTTTATAATTATTATTTGGTGCATTCAACCGAAGAAATTACGGTATAATAAACTAAAGAACATTAAATTCTGCGTCCAATTATGACCACAACATAATTCATTAAGATACGTGTTCGAAAACAATGATTAAATAAAAGCGATTTTTTCTAACTTTGTCAAAAACTGAGACAGAGTATTATACATGAGTCAGTAGTTTGGAAATGAGTACTATAAGAGAAAAGTTACAGAGCATCGAATTCTGTGTCCACAGAGTAACAAATTTTTAAGTTCTGTCAAGTACACCTCTCGAAATTGGCAATCTCCCGTTCTCCGGCAATTGGCGTGTTAGCCCAATAGAATTATCATTTTGGATTACAAAAGGTGGAGTAATTTTGATTTTCAGGTATCTTTTATGCACTACCCTTATTTTAAAAAATCGAAGTTTTGGAACTCCTCACTCCTTCTTGTATGTTTTCTGCAATATTGAAAAACTAATTAAAAAAACAACACTTCTTTTCAGTCATTTCTCAGTAACTCGCTTCAGGTGTATTTAAGGTAAAAATGTGTCATTACCAATTTTAAAGAACATTAAATTTCCTGCAAATTTTGTACATAATATTTTTAAAAATTTGGAATAGCTACTGAGATACGGGTTAGCTACAAAAAATGTCCAAAAACATAAAGATTTTTTGGCTGCCAAAGGTTTTCCCATGGTCACCATGTCAGCATTTTTGTTTTTTACATGTTTGCACCTATGTAAAAAAGTTAAAAAAAATGAAAGCTTCAACCTCACCCTCACCTTCTGCATTAGACCCGTGTGTTTTTACCCTCTACTGACTGGCTTGTGAGTCAAAATTAAAAAGTTTTTCAGGATCATAAAAATGCTTCCTACAGGACTTGTAAGAAATTAAACTTTAAGAAAATAATAAATGAAACTATCAGAACTATTTATGAATTTAAAAACCTGTTACTGACAAATAATATAATCTGCCACAATCTTAGGCCATATGTGATAATGATGATTGTGCATATTCATACAAAAAAACAATCAAAATATATCAGAAGTAAAAGTGGGGGTGTCATCTCCCATAATTTTAAGTCTTTAAACTTATTCAGTTTGATTTTTAATGTTTTGCTGTACTAACAACATTTAATAATAATATAGTTTAATAATAGCATAACAACTAAAATTCACCTGTTCTGGTTTAAATAAAATATTAAAATGTGTCGAACAAATTATTTTTATAAAATATCAAAAAAGGTACAATATACTCAATTACAAAGGTAATTTAATAAAGTTAAGTTAAGTTTGAATCAAAGATACAACTGCAACACCACATATGTCACGATAAACAAATTAAAAACAAAAATCCTAGACACAGAAAACTTTTATATTGCAGTTTTTAATTTTAAACTTCTTCCTTAGGTGCATTGACAATATGAGTAATAATTCTTCTGTTGTTTTTTTTCTCCAGAGGGGCCAGTCATTAGTCGTTTTTCGCCGAAAAAAATAGACTATTACAGCGGGTCGAAGGTCGGCGGTGAGCAGCGGGACTGCGATTTCTATCCGTTTCATAACCCCTAGAACACGATTATGGAAAATTTGGAGATGTCAGATATATATTTTTTTCCCGCTACATTTGAGCACCTCCAGCGGCCCCCTTTGGGTCAAATGAGCTGAAATTTGGTATGTATGGCTTTCTTCAAGGCAGAACGATACCATTAAAGAATGGGTGCATTCCAGTCAAAATTTCAGTATGTTTACCTGAAATTTCGGCGTTTTTTAAGTTTTACACATCGCTACAGCTCCACCATATTAGTTTATAGGGCTGAAAATTTGTATGTGAATTGAGTTGGTGTCGGGGAAGTATCCTTTGGGGGTCTCGACTTGGTCTCCCCACCCCTCTGGGTTTTCCAATTTTTTAAAACATTTGCGCAACTTTAAAGCCCCTCCAAGTTGAGTTAGTGAGCTCAAAACCTGTTGCATTCGAAAAGAAATTAAATTACCTATAAAACAAAAGAAGTTTCATCAAAATCGAACGGCTACTAGCTGGCTATTTCAACTGTTTCAATGCCTTATCAGTCGTTTCCCTCCCCCAAAAAATAGACTATTGCAGTGGGTTGAAGGTCGGCGGTGAGCGGATTTCTATCCGTTTCATAACCCCTAGAGCATGATTATCGAAAATTTGGAGATGTCTGATATATATTTATATATATATTTTTTCCCCGCTATATTTGAGCACCTCCAGCGGCCCCCTTTGGGTCAAATGAGCTGAAATTCGGTATGTAGGGCTTTCTTCAAGGCAGAATGATAAAATTAAAGAATGGGTAAATTCCAGTCAAAATTTCGGTATGTTTACCTGAAATTTCGGCGTTTTTTAAGTTTGTCACATCGCTACAGCTCCACCATATTAGTTTATAGGGCTGAAAATTTGTATGTGAATTGAGTTGGTGTCGGGGAAGTATCCTTTGGTTTGGGGGTCTCGACTTGGTCCCCCCACCCCTCTGGGTTTTCCGATTTTTTAAAACATTTGCGTACCTTTTAAAGCCCCTCCAAGTTGAGTTAGGGAGCTCAAAACCTGTTGCATTCGAAAAGAAATTAAATTACCTATAAAACAAAAGAAGTTTCATTGAAATTGAACGGCTACTAGCAAAGATATGGCTATTTCAACTGTTTCTTCTGTCGTTTTTTCCTCCCAAAAAATGTGTTATTTTTGGTAAATTGTCATTTCATACGTAAATTTCGATATGTTAGGGGACTGCCTTTTGCGGGAAAATACGACTTTAGTGACGGAGTTCTACAGCTCACGGATTTTTTTTTTTCTTTTAATAGTTCATCCTCATTTTTTTCTTTTAACAGTCCATCCTCATTTTTTTCTAACAGTTTGTCTTCATGTTTCAGAGTACTTCTTCTGAGGCAGTTCTTTCTCAGACTGAACTGCCTCAGAAGATGTCCCCTGAAACACGAAGAACAAAGTATTAGAAAAGAAAAGTGACACCCCTCTTGAAGAGAATACCAATACAACTCATTACTTCTTGAGAATAATGTTTGCATGATTTATTAAATCAATTTTGGAGAGAACAATGAACTAGAAATTTTAAAACAAATAATAGGTACTCACTCAGCTTGCGTATTTTCTTCTGATTCTTTTTCTTCATGTCGCTTTTTACGGGCTTCTTCTCGCCTCTTTCGTTCTTCTTCTCTTTTCTAAAATGATCAACGATACAATTTTTAAAATATTTAAAAAAAAAAACAAATCAATGATGAGATAAATAATCCTTAACAGGTGCTATCCGAAATTACAGTGATGAATGCCAGTTTTTTTTTTATCATGGTCATGTTCACTTATATATCACATGAAGTGTGTCTACTAAGAAAAATAAATAACTCCAAATTAAAAAAGTTTACCATTGATGGAATAAATTTCAGACGTGCCAGGGGTTGTCAAAAAAGACCATAAGGCCCACTTGGCGGACTAGTTCCTCCCACCAATACCAGTACGAGCACTGGTAGTTAAGAAAGGAGAAGGATGCTTTAAATGAATAGGTATGTTTACCAGAAATAGCTTGCATAATTAATTATTTTCAAAAAGAGAAAGAATTATCATGAAAACTACCAATGACTGGCTCAGGCAAACTTAGCACTTTGATTTAAAATAAGAGACAATGCATCACTCAATATTTACAAAAATATGGGAAGATTATTCATCTTGAAATTTTCCTCATCATCATTATACTCCGATCCTCTTTTACTGCTGTGCAGAGTGAGGATGCCCTCTGTAGAGCAATTGGACGGTGTCCAATTGGACCAAGTGTCCCTCCCTGTACCAGCTCTCTCCTCCTGTTCCAGTCCAGCCCTCATTTCCTGAATGCCTACTGCACACCTTCCTCTCAGGTGATCCGTGGTCTTCCTCCCTCTACTCGTGTCTCATAGGTCATCCTCACGATTCTTCCTGAGGAGGTGTCCAAACCATCATAATTTATTCTCAACTAGGGTAGTCTCCACCGGCTGCACCTCGAGATCTGACCTAATAGTGGTGTCGCGGATCCTGTCTCTTCTGGTCTTCCCTTAGACTTTTCTCAGGTACCGCATTTCCATTGTCTGGATCTGGCTCCTGTGATTCGAGGTGAGGGTCCATGACTCCGAGGAATAGGAAAGAATGGACAGGAACGATGACTTGTAGACGGACATCTTTGTCTTTTCAGTGACTTCTCTTCTGTTGAGGAAGCCTCTTCGGACCGAATGGAACATTCATGAAATTTTCCTATTGAATATAATTCAGTGATAGTTTGTTAATACATTAGGTATGATACCAAACCAAATGAGGAACGGAAGGGCAGATTATAGCTTATAGCAAGTTACAAATTAATTATAACAAGAGTGGGAAGATAAATTTATTTATTTAGAAAGGTCAGAATCAAAACTGAATCGGTATAGAAATGAAGAATGCCTGAGTGCTTCTCAAACACTAGCCAGCCAAAACTAGCCTTCCACAATCAATAATTAAAAACAAATGATAGCATTACCAAATCAATTTGAATAACAAAACATAATTCCTACTATATTCTAAATATTCATAACACACACGTTATTAATATTTATAATTGGTAAAACTTGCCTGGTATTCCGAAAATGATATAGTTCTTTTCATCTCCTGCTTCCAGTGAGGAGGAGTAAAGCTACGTGAGCGACTTCTAGATGGTGTTCTATATCTCTGTAATGAAAACATTAATTGATTGTATCACTCTTATCTATATTAATCTCAGAAATAAGCACATCATCTTTACTTACAAGGATCCCTCTGCCTTTGATTTTTTTTCCAGATTTGGTATAACCTCTGAATGGTTGCCACTTTTGTCCTCTTTTATCCCGACGACTACCTGATTCTCCTCTATCCCTATCCCGATTTCTGTCTTTGTCTTTCTTACTACTCTTTTCCTTATCTTTCTCATCCTTTTCTTTTTCCTTATCTCCACGATATAAATAACTAAAAAAACAAAACAACAATAAATGACATGATAAATTTCTACATAAACTATCTAACTATGATGGAATATTTGATAGTTATTTACCTCTTCGGATCCTGAGGTATTTCATCAGGGTTAATTTTAGTAACTGTTACTAAAGGATGCAGCTGTGTTTCGTCTATCTCTGAACTTTCATCACTTGACCCAGCTCTAGAAAAATAAAAAACTTGAATTTCATGAACTTTCTTATCAATTGAAGAGTCCACGGAAGAAAGGAGGAGAGCTACATTTGTTCAAAAATGGAGTTTTACACATCAATATGTTCAAATGGTTCAGCAGAATAAGATGGTAAAAAGTAACGGCCAAAAATATAGATGGTCAGTATGTTAGAAGAAGTCATAGACTGAAGAAAGGCAGAGCTCTCAACTTTAAAACTTGATTTTCTCGAAATGCGTCACCAATAACTCTTCCCCTTTATTCCTTGGACTCTTCAATTGTGATGATAAAACAATTTTAAAAAAATTAAAAGTATCATTATAATATAATTAAGCCATACAAATTATGGCTAGTATACAATTAATATACATTAATAATAGATTAAAAATTAATAATGATAGCAACAAGGGTAGTGAAAAATAAAGCCTTATAGATTCCAATACTTAATAAATATTGATATTTGAACCTTACACATGTGCTTGTAGATGGTCTATATCACATGTAAAAAAATATTACATACAAAAAAAGAATGAAATATAAGGCCATATCAATTTTTTTCAAACACATTTCATAAGAATATTATTAATGATATATAAATGAACTGCTTCTAAAATTTTGTTGATTACAAAATATCATCTTAACCTAGAATCAGACAAATCATGTTAAGGGTAGTTTTTTTTACTGTTCCCAGTGATGGAAATATAGGGAAAATAGTAACATTTCTCAGCAATGTTATAAAGAGACAGCAGTTAAGTACTAATCCATCAAGTTGTCTTTGTGTGGATTTGCCAAGCATACAACTAAAAAAAAAAAAAACTTGTTAACTGAAATTAAAGTATAATCATATTTGACCACCATTAATTAGGATTCTCAACTTCTGTGATGCCCAACATCAACTCAGTATTTAAGAGACCAAATTTCTATAAAGTAATAACCCTTATGTATTCCAACTAGGACAGGAAGGATAGGTTATCCTATTATACCTATTTTTATTTCCTTGTACGCAGTAAAGGAGGTATTGTAATCGCGAAAATTTTTGGTTTTCAGATTTCAACGGAAATATCCATCTTGACCATCCCTGAATCCATTTTGACAAATTTCATTGTGACGTCTGTTTGTTTGTATGTACCTCATATAACTCAAAAACGGCTATGCGTAGAAAACTATAATTTTGTATATAGGATTATTGTAAAATTTGGTCACTCCATGATTACCGGAAGTGGTACTGTAACTGAAGGTCATTACTGATTTTCATAAAAAATTATATAAAAATAAGATACAAAACTTCTCAAATTTTATATTTAAGACTTGCATACTAATGTAAATAACATAATAAATTTTGGTTAAAATTGGCAAACCGGAAGTGATACTTCACTTGGAGATCATATTACTTTCATCAAAAATTATATTAAAATATAATGTAAAACATTTGAAATTTGGTAAATTAGACTTTTATATCAATATCAGTAATAGAATAGATTTTGGTTGAAATTGAAGATCCAAAAGGGGTACTTTACTTGAAGATCATAAGAAATACATCAAAAAACACATATGGTTCGGTGATAAAGGTTATAAACGCGATTTTTTTCCCAGTATAATTAAACAATTTTATTACTTGTTATGTGTTAAAATTTAGTGTAAAATACTTTTTATTCTATTGTGAGCTAACCAAGTCTGCAGTAGGAGAATAAGATTGAGGTACGGGTATGTTCGGAAACTAGTAACCAAATTCAGGATCACTTTTTGAGCCACCAATTTATAGTTTAATAGGCGTAATAGAAAGTCATAGGACGTCCACATCAGATATTTGATAGAGTGAGAAGGTTAAGTTTTAATAAGTGGGTCCATCAAGAAATAAAAGTCTACTCCCACAGACCATCTGACTCCAGAAGAAATTAACAGGGAAGGAATTTGAAATTGTGGAAGAGAGGGAGACATTTCGAGTTGACATCCTTGGTATCAGTGGAGTGAAGAAGAAAGGAAGTGGGGAAATAAAATTAGCAAGAGACCATAACCTATTTTACTCAGCTGTTCCAAGAAGAACTAGAGTTAAAGAAGGAATAGGTTATTTATTCTAAAGAGCAGTCTTCTGGCTTAAGCGGAGGATTGGGAACCTATATCCCCAAGGATAATTATGATAAATCTACAAATCTCAATCGGACGTATTGCTTTATTATAGGTTTGTGCTCTAACAGAAGATGCAGACATTCTGAAGAAGGAACAATTCTACGTAGACCTGGAAAGAGAAATCAGTAAAGCACAGTATAAAAACAAGGAAATCATCATTATAGGTGATTTAAATGCTAGAACTGGAAATAACTCCAGCAGATCCCATAGAGTTATGGGAAAACATGGAGAACAAAAAGTGAAAAACCAAAATGGACAAAGATTAATATAACTCGATGTAGATCATGGTTTAGTTATAGAAAATTCGTTTTTCCCACATAAAATCACGTTCACAGCTCAAGAGAGGAATGCCAACAACATCATACATTACTTTCTATACAGCAAACAAATCTGTTTTTTACGGAGTGAAGATGATCAGAGGGGCGGAAATAGGCTCCAATCATCTACTATTAATTGCAGACATTAAAATCCTCAAACCTCAAAAAAGGCACAAAAAAATAGATACCACCCAACTAAAGAAAAATATAGAACAAAATTAGGAGAAAAACTTAAGTGCTATCAATCTTCAATCATCATGGTGTAGATGAAGTGTGGGCAGTTATTAAAATACATATTCTGCAAACAGCAACAACGATCTGTGGCACTAAGACATTTTCAAAATAGATGAAACGATCAGAATGGTGGAATGACCGTGTAAAAATGGAGGTACAAAGGAAGAAAATAGCATGGAAAGAGTACAGCATGCTCAAAAATGATGCAAACTGGGAGCTATAAGCTCGGAGGAGAAACAAGGCAAAAATTGTTGTGAGGGTAGCGAAACGATAGATCTGGGAGAAATTTGGTCAGAGCCTACAAAGAGATTATCGGGATAATATTAGAGCTTTCTGGAAAAAATCAAGACCTTAAGGGTAAGAGGAGAAAGCCTATTTGAAATGTGAAGAATGATTGGGGTAATATACTCACCAGGGATGATGGTATTCTCGAAAGATGGAGATAACACTATGTAGAGGTTTTTGGGAGCCTCGATGGCACGGAGAGTGAGAGAGATGAGACCCAGTACTATGACTACAGATATATCTACTATGACTGAAGATATAACATGGGAAGAAGAAGTAAATACAGCCATTAAAAAGACTCAAGGCAGGAAAAGCAGCTGGAAGTGATGGAATAACTTCTGAGCTAATTAAAAATGGAAGACAAGAGGTTGTCAAAACCTTGCAGACTCTTTCAAAGAGTAATCCAAGATAAAGTCATTCACAAGGAATGGGAATATAAAATTATTGTACTAATTTTTAAAAAGGGGTACTAAAGCAAATGTAAGAACTATATGCCAATATGTCAATCCCAGGTTGTCTACAAGCTCTATAAATCAATTCTGGATAGGAAACTGAGGTCATGCGTTGAAAAAGATTTAGATAAAGAAAAAGCTGCCTTCAGGTCTCAAAGAAACCCAATATCATATATTTTCATTGAGGACTATAACAGAAAAAGCGTGGGAACGTAACAAAAATGTGTATTTGGCATTTTTGGGCCTGCAGGCAGTTTTCGACTCAGTACCAAGAAGAGAAATATGGAAAGCCCTAAGATCAAAAAAGGTTCCGGAAGAACTGATAGGAGCTATTAAATCTACATATCAAGTTCCAAAGGAATAGTAAGATTGACAGAATGAAAATTCTTTCTAATGAACAGAGGTGTAAAACAGGAGTAAAGTCTCAGCCCACTTCTCTTCATCGTATTTATGGAAGAGATCCTGAAAATATGCAAACGCAGAACTGCAAGAGCAATGGTAGATAGATGGAACCTAAGAACTGTCCTTCTCAGGTACTGATTTACGCAGATGATATAGTCCTCATAGCGGACTCAGTTCAGAACTTACAGCAGGCAATAATAGAAGCAGAACTGAATAGAAAAGGGATGAACATCAATGCTGAAAAAAGCAAAGTAATGCTAATTGGAATTGTCCCAGAAGATGTACAGATCACTTATAAAGGAGCAACTCTTGAATTAGTAGTGGATTATACATACCTGGGAACAGTTTTCAACAGATCGGGACGTATTGATCAAGAAATACCAAGCCGGATCAACAAGGCAAACAGCATATACTACCTGATATGCAACAACATAGTTGGAAAACGAGAGGTTGACCAAAAAGTTAAATTAAATATATTTAACACAATATACCTACTGACTCTCCTCTTTGGCAGTGAGAGCTGGGTTCCTTTGGACAAAACACAATAGCAGAAATCAAAAACCTCTGGAGAATAGTCGGCTGTACAAGACGTGACCACATTAGAAATGAAATCATCAGAGTAGAACTTGGAGTAAAACCACTAGTAGAAAGATTAGAAAAGAAATAGCTAAAGTGGTTTGGACACGTTTCAGGAATGCATGAAGATCGTGAACCCCGAATATTCCTTGAAGCAAGACCAGTCGACAAAAGGCCAAGGGAGCGACCAAGGATGACATGGACGGATAGGATTGCTCGAACTGTGGCAGAAGAAAAGAAAGCTAGAAGCCATGAAGAGACTAACTCGGGCCAGAGATGGATGGTGTACATGGGTTGAGGCCCCTCCATACTGAAATGTACATGGAGGAAGAGAAAGAAGAAGAAGCAACTAGAATTCAACCCACTTTTCTTTCTTCTTCTTTGATTTCTTTTTATCAGTCTTCTTCTTTTTCTTTTCTTCCTCCTCTTCACTTTCACTCTCTGAAGATTCTGATGACGATGATGATGATGACGATTCAGATTTCTTCTTAGCTGCAACAACATAATACTGTTATTTTATCTTATTCATTATTTTTTACATTGATAAAAAATATCAGGATTAAACAGCCCGTATAAAGAAAGGGGAGGGGAAATATTCAAAGAGCCAAAAACAGAGTTCAATAAAAGCAATATTTGAGATTGATTTCAACTGAAAATTAAACAAAAATATTTAAAAACAAAAACAGGATTTTGTCAATCTATTCAATAATAAAATTTTTAATTAGTTAATTTTAACATTGACCATTTAGTATGGATTTTAATTTAATATTTTAAAACATTCTAAATAACCATTATTATAAAAGAGGTATTCACGCAACTTGTGTTAAATGCTGAATGTGCTATGATGCTAAACACTTAGCATAAATCTTGAGTGAATGACCCCTCTGTGCCAACCTGGTAACATGTTATTTGCTAAAGCAAGGTCAGAGCCACACAATATAAAATTTGGGACATCAGAATTTTCAAGATAGAGTTTTACTTTATAGGTAGAAAAACAAATTTAATTCTTGAAACTCGCATTACAGTCCAAAAATATGGTTTGGTTTAAGATCCACCGCCTCCAAAAATTAAAAAAAATCCTGTTTGCACTATTCCTTGTCCCCTCTACTGTAAAGAATTTATTAAAGTTTGCAAATTTGTCCAAGAAGGAAAACAACACAATTTAATTTATTAACACCGACAGTTGAAACCTGAACTCCCAATAATTAGGATTTCACTTGCTGATTTTAATGTTTAATAGGCAATTTTTCTTGTTTTTGAGCACTAATAATTATCCGAAGCGTGGTTATCCTAAATCTATAAGAACTTGAAAAATATAAAATAAAAACGAAGTTTCTCGTCTCACACTTTATCGGATTTTTTGCAATTATGGATTACAGGAGGTTTTTGTCCTATTTCGTTCAACATTTTGCCGATTCCATCCTCATTCATATATTAAATTCCATTTTACTTTTGAAAAAAGAAGTAGGCAAAATGAAATTATTAAGAACAACAAAAGATGTAAAAAATAGAGATAAAAACCTTACAATAACTTTCTCTGTGCATTTATGATATAACACAAGTTTTTCAGACCCCAGAATATGCTAGCGGCCATATTAAGCACAGAAATGCTACTTCAGCAACATACATTCTAGCACAATAGCACAGGCTGCGTGAATACCCCTAAAGACAATAAGTATATCCCACTGCCCAGACAATAAACAAATTTAATTTCATAGTAGCCCATGTAAACACATTAATTTATAAAGCAAAACATAACACTGCAAAATGAAAAGTAAATAAATACATTTTTTAAGTGAACTACAAATGATTGTTTTTTTTTAACCCAACAAATCAATAAGTCAGTTTAATTTTCCAATTTTTGATTAGACTAATATTAGTAGAGTAAGAAAATAGTAGTGAGGCAATTGATGCAAGTAAATGCAAGACACTTGCATGATTTTTGTCACAAATTGTATTTCTCGCCTTACTAATCTGACCTATCCAACAGCTGTAATTACTCAATACTTTAACTGGGAACTAATGTTGTCTTAATGCATTTATTCATTTCACAGATACAATTATAATCATCTTTATAATAAAAATCTTGCCTATGAACACACAGATGTGTTTAATTGTCATAATAACTTCATGCCCATGGAAGAAAGTACACTACACAAACTTCATTAGATTAAGATTTATTAACTTCATTAAGTATATTAATTTGTATTTTAGGGGATTAATAATCTTAATGATATTAAAATTATGGATTACTTGGAACATGGATTACTATCTTTATTGTCATTTTATTTAATTATATTGGTGCAAATATTGTTTACTGCAATCTATTTCCCATTTTTTTTGCTGAATCTAGATTTTTTATTTTTCCAAATTTCCACTCCTAGGCAAGCTCATTTTCTAATATTCACCAATGGAATATAATAGCTTACTTTTAGCCTTGAGTACTAACTCTCCACAATTAACCACTTTGGCATCTTGGAGAGGGCGGCTCAGCCTATCAACTGGCAAGGACTCAACGTGCTTCACAACTGCGGATCCAGACACCACTTCGCCAAACACACAGTGCACACTAAAAATATTTAAAACAATATTAGCTATAATTTTACAATTTTAATTAACTAAAAACAATTTGGTTTCCTAATATTAGCTCCTTATAAACTAAGCCTATTACTCTTTAATACCCTGGGTTGGTCAAATTAATTGAGAAGGTTACTGGATACAATTTGTATTCTTTAACTAAAGAGAAATAAACCATTTAATAGAGTGAGGTTGGAAATCATTGCTTGAATATTATGTTTTTACTTATAATATTGTCTTAAATAACATTTAAAAGGCAAATGACACAATGATTTATTAATAATACATAATGACTTATTAATGACACAATACTTCAGGAATATTAGTTTGAACAAACAAAGGACAGTGATGAAGTAAAATGTGTTTGCTCACTCAAATAAAAATGAGATCTGATTGTTATCAAGAAAATAATAAATGAAACAATTTTTTATTCACATATGATGACTGTAGTAACATTGTGCAGATTTTTGCCTTTAAAATAATTTTTAACCTGTTATGCCCCAACTATGATAAATATGAGGGAGTCTACTGTTTTATAATTAAATAATCAAAGTAATTTCAAAATTTAATATTTTGTAACTTAACAGTATTAATTGTAATTCACAAGATAACAAATATTAGTGGTTTCTAGATTTGAATCTCAGTATAACAATCACTCATTATGAATATAAAATACGTAATAACAAAATTTGTACTTACCCGTCGAGGTGTGGAGCAGCCTGTGTTGTTCTACAACAAAACATGGTTAACAGAGTTAGAAGTCACTACTTCGTCACCGGACTCTAGCAACAGAGCAAAACCTCTTAGTATCAAGATATTTAGCAGAAAGGATAGCTACTTTTACTTTCTTTCTCTTATCCTATTATAAATCATTCTCCAAAATATTAACTAACATCCGGTGCTCTTCGGTAAGCATTTAGTGAAAATAGTAAACAAATGGAACTTAAGGAGATGGAAAACATTTGATTTTTCAAAGAAATTTGATTCTTGGACAGTTGTATAGAATACAGAGGTACTACTTAATAGCCTAAATATAAAAACAAATAACTAGATATTTAGTTTTTAAAAATTTGGTCATACTCCCAACTCTAAGGAAGTATGTATAACAGTATATCTGCTAAAAAATTGACTAGGTTTAAAAAAAACTTAAAATATATGGTTGATTAGGATTATAAATTGCCAGGGTAACAGTTCAAGTATTAAAAAAATAAATCAAAATTCTAAATATCTTAAAATTCTAAATTAGTATTACTACCTCATTGTATACTTATAAAACTTTATAAATAACATAAATGAATAATTAATAAGTACATATAGTTCTGAATAACTATGCTATTCGAAAATGGGTTCATAAAAATACCAATTTCGAAATTTTACCTTACCCTTAGAAAATGTTTTAAACTTCCTGAAGATACTTTACATTTAGGCCTTTCGCCAAGGAAATGTGAAATATGGATATTTAGGAAGTTCCTTATTCCTCCCAATAAACTGAACCTATTTCAACAAACTTTTTTATGAAGTTAATCAATGTATAGTTGGTGGTTTTTAAACAATTTTTTGTATAAACTGATATTGGGTCACAAATCTCGAAATGTAAGGAAAACTATGCGATTTATTACCCATGTTAAATCTATTTTTTTTAAAATTATTGTTGATTTTATGAATCTACAATCGATATCTTCTAAAAAATCAATCTAAATTTCATTTTTTTAGTGAAAAAAGAAAATTCAATTCAATGAGGAGAAAATAATAATCAACTTAGTATCAAAGGAACAAATGCTTAAGGCAAATATTCATATTCCCTAGGTGAGAAGTAGGGCTAATAATACCCTAAATTTCTATAAATAAATGTAAATTATAGGACCTATAGTTGTAATAAGTGGACAACAATTATTACATTAATTTGTGAAAGTTCAGACATGCCTCTAAGACTTAAATGTTGATTAACCCGTTTCCAATAGTTCCAGTTAATAAAAATAAGTAAGAACAGAATACTGATAACTTTAATAGTAAAAAAAAGTATACAACAGGCCAGAGTGAATTATGAAATAACTTATTATATTATGAACAACAGATTACTATAAAAATTTACTTTTCTGAATAATTAAAAACATATCGATACTGGAGAAGCAACGTGACAAATCTCAATTTTTAATGAAATTGGGATATACCCATGATTTTAATAAAAATTTCCTGCTGAATCTGAAGACAATAATAGTTTAATGAATACAAATAAAAACTATATATATATATATATTTTACACAAATTTATAATTTACAAATGTCTCTTTACCCTCATGAAAAGCCAACAAAATTGAGTATGTCATGTTGCTTCTGCAATGAAGGTATGCGAAAATATTAAATTCTTCATACAAATAATAAAAGATTATACTGTATATTTTTGTATCAGGTTTTAAAAGATTAAAATAATGTAATTTGTTAAAACTTTGTTTGGATAGTCATCATCTGCCCTTGAGGACTGAACTCCGAAAAATAATAGAACCATATCAGTTTCACCTCACCAGTGTTGAGTGCTTACATGAAAAATTGGGATCCGTTAGTGTTTTTACCCCTGTTTGCCATCGACAGTAAGAATGGTCTATCATGTTTCAATTCCAAGTTCTCATCTAAAACATCACACAGACTCAAATATATGTTTAAGAAAATGTTTTCAGGAAATTGGAAGAACTTATTTAAAAATACAGAAAAAATATACATTACAAATAGCAACTTGAATATAAATACAACAAAATAATTTAAAAGAAGAAAAATTACAAACCATCAAAAGTTCCGCCATAAATTGATTCTCCACCAGTCCCATTTCCAACAGTAAAATCACCACCTTGGATCATAAAATCTTTGACAACTCTATGAAACACTATTCCCTTGTAATGGAGTGGCTTCATACATTTTCCTATGCCCTTTTCACCCGTACAAAGGGCTCTGAAGTTCTCACAAGTAATTGGACAAAGATCCGAAAACAACTGGAAAACTATTCTTCCTATGGCTATACTACCAACCTCAACATCAAAGAATACACGAGGTCGCACTTTCTTCATTTTTTTCTTTCTAGAAAACACAATGAAACCATATTAAACTTACTTCATCATTGCAAAGTTCCTTGAGCAATTTAAATTTGTCATACAAATAAAAACTTTATCTAGTATGAAGAACAATTTTAATAATTAGGTAAACTTTCATAACATTTCAGAATATTGTGTTAAAACATGCAACGCACCACAAACCTCTAACCAGCAAACAATATGATTTGAACTATCAATGTAACATAACCTTCTTGTAATTAATTATACCAAGCTTTGCCAGAGGTTGGTGTAAAAAAAAAAAAAATAAAACTAATAAAAAACATTTTTTGTCTATCCAATCAGCACTGACGAGGAGCCTGTTGGAAGTTTATTTATCACTTGAATGAGAAGAAATAAAGGTACAACTTTATAAGAGGGGCGCGTAATCACTGGTTCCTCCCTATCTTACCCGAAGGTTGCTGGACTAGCATACTCTAGTGTCATTTGTGATAACTAACTGCTTTGCATTCAATTGTAACATTCGAATTCATTTCAATTATTACTGCCTTAATTACATATTATTTAAAATTGTTAGTGCTATCGACTTCCCGTGATCTGGGGAAGTTGTATTAATAATTTAAAGCAGTGATAATTTAAATTGCGGTAAGGACCTGACCTCAATTGAAAAGAAACTTTTGGGGTTTGTTTATCTCTTGAGCGAGTGGAAGTTGTCAGCTGTGATCTATTTAAAGCAGCAATAATTGAAATTATGGTAAGACCCCGACCTCAACTGAAAAGGATCCGTTGCTGTTTTGTTTATTTCTTGGGTGAAAGTTCATAGCACTAATGATTTTAAATAATATCTAATAAAAGCATCTAATAATAATTTTAATAATTCCAAAGAACACGAATCTTCGGGTAAGATCGGGAGGAACAAGTGATAGCGCGCCCCTCTTGTAAAGTTATACCGAAATTAACAGCTGTTTACATAAAACTATCGAAATCTAAATACTTAATATTAAAGTCCAATTACTTAATGTTGCTTAAAGATTTATTTTCCTACAGAAATTCATTATCATTGGTACAGTTTTTTGTCTTAGTTATCTCTAGAGAAGCCATTTCCATTTCAGGGGTTTCTGAATCTCTCGAGTGGAAATTGACAGCTATAAACTATACCTAAAACTATAAAAATGAACAAAAACCGTATTAATGCATAATTTATCTAGAATGCAACAGTCTTTGAACTGAATCCAACAAATAAAATCATTTATGGCATTGCCAATAGTAAATTAATAGATAAAAAATAATCGAAGAAAAATATGAGTAAAACTAATGAATGAATTTTTAGTCTACCTTATAAAAAAACCGGTAGCACTACAATCCAAGAAGGGTCTTGGTTTCAAAGCTTGATAAGCAAGTACTGTTTACAGGCCAAAGGTTGTGCAAATTTGGGTAGGATCGTGCTCAATCGCCAGGTTTTTTCTCCCAATTCAGGGCACCTAAATTAGGACGTGCGTTCACACATTTGCCTAACGATGGCAAGTTCTAAGCCAAACCAAACAACAAATGTGTAAAGAGATTTACAGAAGCACAGAAACCTGACTATTTGAACTTTTGTCAGCTGATAATTTTGGTTTAAACTATTTTTGTTTTAAAAGAAACAATTAAAAATATAAAATAAAAACATACAATTATATAATACACAAATATGTGGATGCAACACTAGCTCTTATGTGGTGCTTCCCGTAAAAACTGGATCGAACTCAAAACACAGATAAGTCAAGCAAAACTATTCCCTTACACATCTGATTTGCCAAAGGTGTGAACGCACCAACAGATGCTGAGTGAGTCCAGGAGGGTTTCCCGAATAAATTCTGTCCCAGCCAGACTTGATTCCGGAAGATAGAAGCACAGTGCCTTACTCAATAAGCTTCCCCGCTTCATCAATCTAGTTTTAGATATACTTAACAAATGAAAGAAAATATCTGGGAATAAGCTAAGATCTTAAGATTAAAAATTTTGATTATATGAGGATTCATCTAAAATAGTATGGTAGATGCCTTCTGACAGTTAAAATCATTTACAGATAACATTTAACATTAGATGAAAAAATATTAAATCTTACAAACTGATAAGTTAGTTTCTGATTAACAAAAATTCAAATTACAAATAAACAAACGTAAGACATATAAAAGATGTGATGAAGCATAGAAACCTGCTAAAAAGGCAGAAAGCAAACTGTAACAGATAGTGTTAACTACTAACAATGTCAAGTAAAACCATTGCTGATGGCCATGAGGTATAATTAGAGCAAGAAAATATTGAACTGTTTCAATTATCAAATAAGATTAATTACATTACCAGGTTAAAGTTAACAAAGTAACATTATTAACAATATCTGATAAAAGCAAATTTAATATCATTGACTATACTTTTTTCAATTTAGGCTTTTGAATTTTACTCACTGATAATTATAGTCTCTAGCATGATCTAAAAAAACTTGATATGATAAAATAAATGTATAATAACAACAATGCAAACATGAAGTTAACGATGATGATTAATGCTCCAAATTACAATCCTCATGAAGAAAATTCAACCATTCTAGGATATAATATTAATAAAAACCATTTAAAAAATAGGAAACCTGATCTAATTATTAATACTTATCTGGAAGGGATAGAATAAACCAACTTTATCTAATAACAAAAACGTATGTGCAGTTAAAGTGGCAGAAACAAATATATAGACATGCTAAACCATTTGACAAAATAAAATTGAGGTTCATTTAAACATGAAGTATAGGTAATTGATAGTAACAGACCGAACATCAGTAATAAAAATTCACTCAGTCAGAACATGGTAAAATTAGGAATAAATTTAAAAATGAAGTTACTACCTTACTAAACAAATTGAACTTACCAAAGCAGTAAATAAAGTAACACTTACTCTAAAATTAAGTAACTAAATACGGTGCACGTATAACCAGCAACTATAAACACCAACAGTTCACAATTAGCCACTGCAAAGCTTTTATCAGTGTAACCACCATACAGTTTTCACTACAATTATTTTTAAAAACTTCTTTCATCAAATACACCAATTATTATATACATAGAAATGATTTTTTTTTTTCAAAAATATTGAATTCAAAATGTTCATTTACATTATATAATATTAAATCATTATTAAATGGGTGCGGCCCCCATGAGAGCTTAAAAATCTTCTTTAAACCTATGAACTTATAATACATTTTACTATATATATAAATATATATATATATATATATATATATATATATATATATATATATATAAATATATATATATATATATATATATATATATATATATATATATATATATATATATATATATATATATATAAGAAGATAAGAAAAGAGCTGGAGAATTGAAAATTAATCATAAATTATTAAAAATAAAGTTGAATAATGAAACAAATAATCGTTAAACGTACTTATAATATATGCTGGTAAAGTTTTAGTTTAAAATTTTCCTTGCATGTTAAAATTGTATTCGAATGCGTTGCCAAGCTACTAATTAGGACCATTCGCTTTATTAAAATAAGAAATCTTTTATAGGCATCCATTTACTCGGTTAAAGAGGATTCTTCAAAACTAGAAAGAGATTTTGATAATCCCTTTGATATTAAAGATACGATCTAGGTGAAGCAATGTGGTATTTATCACATAAAGTAAAGTTCAGAATCAATGTGCGTGCTGAATAACATCAATAGTTGAGATTACTGATATCATACAGTGGACAAAGCCAGTCAGAATCGAACCGGGATGGTCTTTATCAAGAGTTTCTGTGTTGTTTTTTCAATTCGTTTAGGATCTATCATAGTTGGAATATCCTATTTCGTAAGTTCACTGTGTTGATGAGTATTGCTGGATACCATAAGTTATTAGATCGATGTTTCATTAATGACTGCTGAATAATTAATTGGTAGTTTCATACAGTTAAGAAACAATTTTTTAATACAATGCAATTATTTTCAAAATATTTGTAATAGCTTCATATCATGGAACTTAAAATTCTGTTGTGATCCATTGTAATTAGTTTTACAACTAATGTTCTATTCAAGTTAATTGTATTTTTATTTGGTTTATTATTCTATTCGCACTAAGCTCCAACGCTTTAGTTTTCATTTAACTTAATTAAACAGAACTACCTTATTAACTGAACATCCAATTCACAGCTTTCAACTAGTAGATGATTCTAAGATGATTTTCTGGAACAAACGATTATAGACACTTAAAGTAATGACGACTGATTGACTAAGGTTTTTGGGAAGTCTCTTCTCCCTTCAATTAAAGTGTACAACAACACGAATCCTAAACCGTTAGGATAAGTTCGAGGTCATTTGGAGACGTGATTCTTTAATTATAGGACAAAAACGGAAATGAGACCATCGATGGGACTTCCCTCGTCTTCAATATTATTATGCATAGTGAGAGCTTGTGATGTGGGAGCTTTACAAATTGGCGCTTAGGACAAGAAAATAAATTCAGTTTGTTGGAGTAACCATTATTATACTCAAATAACATTTCACAATTGGTACTTAAAATACATTAATTACAATAATATTTGTTTGTTTTGTGACTATCAATTTTAATAAGTTTCAGCATAATTCAGAACCACTTTTGGGTTAGGTACTCTTCAACTTAAAGTATTAGAACAAGAAATATAAGTGCCCACCCAGGCACCTGCTCCACATATCAGTAAAGAAGCATGACCTAACGGAAACTTGACCAAAACCGATGGTATAGTTTCGCCTTGAGTATTTGTCCATATTTCATTCACCTTGTGCCATTAGATTTCTGATTTACATTTAAATAACCTGTTGTCTAAATTCAGTAGTGCATAGAATGATCTTTAGCATAAAATTCACATAAAAAACATAACCATGACTTCTTACTCTTAAATTTATTAATTAAATAAATAAACTTCTACCTCTTAAATTTATCTTCTTTCTTCATATTTGTTTTCCTTTTAGGTTTTGAGATTAGTTTATTAAGTTTTTCTGTCTGGATAGACTTTCGACCAAGGGCCATTTCGTTAAAGACAGTTACGATCAGTTTACTTGCAAAAAAAAAAAAAATAAAAGAATAAGAAAAAACAGTCAGTATGAAAAGACTTGCACAGTGATTTAATATTTCACTATGATAATTATGCGGCACAAAAAAACTTAAGTATATAACATGTGGAATAAAAGTGATTATAATAAACGAATTCACTTAAACAATGAACATTCGACGAAAATATTATTCTTTTATCTTAATAATTAAATAACTTATTTCTTAAAATATTCCATGATTCTTTAATTAAATATTATTAATAAATACAATTTATCAGAGCTTAAAAAATTAAGCCTAATATTTAATGAAAAATTTAATGAATAAATTATTCTTTTAACCTAAAAACAAAATAGTATTTTCTATAAGATATGGCTTCTATTCAAGATGTGATATCTCTATTTGTTTAGCCTGCATTAGGTATGATGTTGCCAACCATATGGAATGCAGCAATGACGAACTAGGTTATACCATCAGGCAATATGGCCCGGGTATAATAATACATTCGTAAAGGCTTGTATAGGGGAATATGATCTGTATTATAAAAAATTAAAAGAAAACATATAATTTTATTTTATGAATGAAGGATTATTGACTGCGGATTCAGTAAAAAGTTGCATTGTTGCTCAATTGGAAATTGCACGCTTGGGATCCTCACCGATAAATTTCTTTTCAACGATATTTTTCTTTATTTTCTTATACCTACTCTTCAATACTTATAGTCCTGTATCCGCTATATGCCGATGGAGAGAACATTATAAATAATGTTTAATTCTGCGATTTCGTTAAAATCGCGTAGAGAAATTTCCCATTTCCCTTCTCCATGTTTTTAGTTATGTTTAAAGTGTTCCTGGCCCACCACCTTCTTCCACCCGTAAACGAAATCCTTGGAGAAGGGGTCCGCCTCCACCTCCATCAGACGGGGAAAGTCCTACTTGGCGAGGGAAAAGATCCCGGTATTTCTCCACAACTTGGCTCGGTGTCCTTCTACTGCGGTGCAGAATACGATCACGTGTTCTCTGCTGTCTCAGGGACTCCACAGGTGGGACACCGGGGGTCGATGTCCTTTCCGCATAGTTCGGTACCAGGCGGGTATTCCGTGGTGCGTCTCGCCATGGCGTCCACTTCGCCGTCTTGGGACGGGTATGTAATATCTATATACATCGTAGCCGCATCCTCCAGGGTGGTTGCCTGGGCCTCTCCTACTCTAAGAGAAGCCACCATCGTGAGAGGCTTCACCTTGCCCAGCGCCATCCTGTATGGTATTTACCAGAGATTCCTCTTCGTTTCTTCGTCAATGAATTCGTCCCAGGATCTTTTCTTCAGGTGACGCACGCCGTTTCAGTATACTCTATACCTACTTTGGTTTCTTCGCGGAATGCAGGTCTCCTCTTGTCGTCTCTGCACTCCTGGTACACCTAAATCTGGCCCTATAATACTCCATCTTCAGTTGGGTTAGGGCCGGCGTGCACATTGGGACGTACTCTCGCTTTTCGGCGTCGGAGGAATATACTCGCAGCTTCTGTGATGATGCCCGTCAGTAATGCCACTTTATGGACAATCTCTGAATCCCCCTCTATCGGCACCATCTCTTCCCACTCTCTATCCGTGAGTACATCCTCCAGTTTCCTGGAGTAGGCCCTCCAGTCCGCCGATCGGCTCAAGTAAAGCCCTTGTCCACTTCTAGGGCGTTCTCAACTTCCTCCTGCACCACACTGAAGGTGATGACCCGGTTGTCGGAGCTCTTGTCAGACCATAGGGTAGTCGTGGCGGATGTCATGTCGACCCAACTCTAACAAATGTGGAGCCAGAGGGATCATTGATCACGAGCTGACACCTCGCAACGCTCTCTTATACGGCTCTTCCTCCGCCCTGAACCCGTGCTCCACGAATGGATGTCGGAACAGACTATCGCGTTTCTATACCTTTGGCTTCCACGGTAGCTATAATATCCTCGGTGTTAACTAGTAGCGGCATGTACATGGACACGAGGGCGAACGTGATGCTGACCCATCTTACATGACATGCCGCCTGATCTGCCGTGGTGAAGTTCTTCAGTTCCATCACGGCGAGGGCAGGATTGACATTCCCTATTGCCGCTCTGGGTCTCTTCTCTTCACTGCTCAGAGCGACCATTCTCGACGCAACATCAAATCCGGCCACCGCATTGTTCTGACACTATGGCTCCTTGATCGCCATGATGTCAACGTTCCGGGTGAAAGTACGTAACTCATCCGTGACCATTCGTCTTTGGCCCACGTTGACCTGCAGGATCTGCAGTCTACGCATACCGGGTCCTCTTCGCCAGTCCCTCTATCATCTCCAGGTGTATCGGGCACTCCCTGCTGTCTGCACAATGCTGGAGGCCCTTCCAGTACTTCACTTTGCAGTTCCTACACCAAGGGCGGCTCCTCTGGCCCTCCCCGGATACTCACTTGCCTTGTGCCCGGTGCCCGTGCACCATCTGCACGCGATCTCCTTGCTGCAGAAGTTTGCCAGATGGCTATAATCTTGGCACTTTAGGCAGAGCGGAAGATGGGGGTCTCTCATGGAGAGGCTCCACCATCCTCTGCTGACATCCTTCTCCGACAGATCCGTAAATGCGAACCGAATGGATAGGTGGGTCTCCATCATCCTAATCCTCGTGAGTCCACTTCTCGCAGGGGTGGAGAAGCAGGGCCTCATCCACCACCTCCTATCCTTCTCCTCACACTTTACCTGTGGGATCTTCCCTCTCTAGTGTCCTTTCCCCCCAGTGCTCGGGAACCCTTCTCACTTCAATATGCGGCCATCTAGCCTTGGCAAGGCTCACTTCGAGTTCCTTTTCCCATTCTTGCCTAGTCGGCTCCTTCCATCCTTTCCACGACCGCACCAGACCATGTAATTTTCTCGATTGGCTTTTGCCCCAATGGCCTCGAGATTCTCTTTTGATGCCAACTGCTCAAACATTTTGCCGAGGGACCAGTTACCGTCGATCCCCTCCCCCTTCACCGTGATTTAGGTAACTATTTCTTTCTGAGATTTAGGGACCGACTATAGGGCCACTTTTCCCAGCACGTCCGCGAAAGTCTTCCTTCGGGGTGCTTTCTCCTTCTTCTCCTCTTCGGTCCTTCCCCTGGGTCTCGGCCTTCTCCTCTTCCTCGCCTGTATCCACCGGCCCTCATCTTCTTCTTCTGTCGTGTCCGTTAGTTACCCGTTTGGCAGCTGAATAAATTTCACCAATTGCGGAACACCTTTCCGCTTTTCTTCGAGGACCATGATTAGGTCTCGAAGAAACCTCAGTTCCGAGACCCTCCCATTCAGGTAAGCCTGCTGATGCCCTCCGCTGCTTTGGACGAAGGCTTGTCCTTCCTCTCGTGATGGATGGGTCTCGTTCCTTTCCATTTTTGGCCTTCTTGGGTTTTGAGGAGTGTCCTTTATACCCAGATTTTCCTCGGCCCCGTCTCCTCGTCAGTGTCCTTTCCTCGATTCCACGTCGGTCGAAGTGCAAATCCTCGCCGCGGCAGCATAAGAATGTGACGATTTTACCACCGCCATTTTATATTGCGACTCCGTATTACTGGTCATTTTCCACACCTTTTGGGGTTTTGGAGGCTCCTTTTCATGTTCCATAGAAGAACATTCCTATTTTTTAGTCTCTCGACTGGCGTTTCGTAATCTCCCATTTGCGTAATAAATTACGTAAATTGGGATTTTCAAAAAAAGTTTTTTAAATTGAACTTTTCGTTCGCGGGTTTCACTTTACCGCACTTCTAATGTTTTGTAACTATTTTCGGTCAAATGACCTCCTGTCTAGCACTCACTCAATGTCAAAAATAAATAAAAATAACATCGGGTAAAAAAAGTTATATATTTTGTTACCGTCCCGTCCTCTGGGTGTTCCGATTCGCCACTTAGTGTCCACTCGCACACCTGCGCTAGCGCACTAAGAAAGATGGACTAGTGTAAAACCATGTCTTACCTGGCTGGTGTACGGGAGCAGAGTGGGGTCTGAGGTAGTAGGGAGTAGGTGGAGATAATCCCACAGAGCGGCCAGAAGTAGGCCCTTCCTCTATGATAGTCGGAGCGCTACTCATTACAGGAATACTAAAGTAGGAAACTAAACGAAATGCGACAACAAGATACCCGCATAAATATTTATATTTTAAAATCCCAAATGCCTTAAAGTTATCCAAGTTACGTTACTAAATAAATCCATTTTCTATAAAATTGAAAAGCTTCTGCAAAAGAAATATGCCTTGCTCAGCGATTTACACTTTCGACATTCACTCATCGCGCTTATCGTCCTCATAGCAACTACAATAACAATGAATATAAAAATGCGTTTTTTCACATTTCATACTTCACAGTTGTCAATGCGATTTAAAGTTTTTGTTATATATTATACACTTATAACGTGTAAAATAATATATATTACATCGTGGATAGGTAATGTAATCTAATGTTTCATCTATCCAATAACTTAGTTAACATAGTCAAATAACTCTTAGAGTTTAGTCTGTTCGTATGCTTCATTACCATTATACCATCAACATTTTTTTAGATAAAATATTATAGCTGGATAATTGACTTTGTGGTTTATAGATCGAGGCAT
The DNA here is from genome assembly GCA_948150685.1 of Rhaphigaster nebulosa. NCBI lineage: Eukaryota > Metazoa > Arthropoda > Insecta > Hemiptera > Pentatomidae > Rhaphigaster > Rhaphigaster nebulosa. Next base: position 99,315,089 of record OX411311.1, read on the forward strand.
TCATATGTTTCGTACTTGCAGCCACATGGGTAGCTGCAGATCCTGCCGAGATGGAACATTTCATAAAGGAAATCTTGGATGAATCGGAACTTCTTCATTTCTCAGATGTAATAAATAGACTAACAAAAAGTAAGACAAGTGGATAACAAATAAAAATTAATATAATTCAGAAATTTAAAACGGTCCAGAATGACAGTCTATGCCAATTGAGAAACTCTATGAACGATACTTACTTGAAAAACAACGTATGCTGATAAGATTATATTTTCAGATCCATCGCCGTTTAAAGAACTGGCATTGGCAGTATGTTGTGTTAGGCTGCTTGTCAGCCTACTACTCATATATGGCGCCTATTATGTGAGTATACCTATTTATGTATGGATCTTGGGCATATATTTATTTATATAGTTATTATATGTACAATTAAAAACAGATGTACTAGAAAAAGGAATAAATAAAGTAAATGCACCGTTAGTGTACACTGCTCCAGTAGTGACCACTAGGATAATAAATTGTGAAAATTAGACTTCAAATTAGGCTTTGGATTCACCTTCAAACTTGTAAATGTGACTGATACCATCTAGTAGTGATTGAAATACTTTTATCAATATAAGTTTTTATGTTGTGTAGTTACGACTTTGAAACACCCTTCCTTGCTTATCCCTATATTATTTGCTTCTGAAACCCTAAACATTGTAAAATAAGAAAATGTTACATTATTGTAAAAACGTTAAAAACATTAAACATTAATTGCATGAAAACATGCAATACAAAATTAGACTATAAATCCAAGAAAAAGTTGTTAAAATGTTTCTCAACCACTAACACAATAAGGTGAATTCCAAGTGTCCACTAAAATTGAAAATTTTATATTTAGTAAAAATAAGAAAAAATACACTAACTAACATCAATTAAAATTTTAGTAGGCATGAATTTAAAGAGAAATGCCTGGTGCGATTACTGGATACGTTTTAGATCTCAAAAGAAACCGATGAACCCGAAGAAATCAATCAAAATTTCCTTAACTACGTCCATTACCGTTACATCAACCTAAAGTGTTGAAATAAAACTCAACAGGCTCACCAAGTTTCTTATTATTTCTCTCTTCAATAGAGATGAACTGATTCTAGCTAAAAAATAATAGTGATATTAACCCTTCAGAGTCGTTCTTTTTAAATCAAGTTTTCATCCCAGTCACTCCTGAGCTGAAGATACTGGTTGATCTATTCTGGCTACTGTTATTATGCCACATGGTTTCTTAGCTCTTTTTCATTCCTTTATCTTAACATCGAGTAACCAGCTCTCCTTGGTTTCGAGACTTCCTCTGCTATCCGAACAAGGACCGAATCCACATGCACGATCTTGTACTCCTATGTATCAGGTCTGAGGGCGCATTTCATTCCCCACAAAGTCACGGGGCTCAAACCCTCCGTTTATGGCGACGAGAGCATACCTCAGTTATGTTCGGGCTCGGGGAATAATAATACAGCGGACCCCCTCCTACTCAATATTTTATCTATTTAATTTTTTTCCAAAATATCATAACAGAGTTCACAACAGAATGCCTTGCGTAAGTCTGGGTCTGCTGGATGATGTTGGAGCTCTGTAACCTATTGCACCTTTAACTGCTGATAGTTGGGAATGGAATTTAGTAAAACGTTTTTTGATTAAATCATCTATTGCTTCGAGTTGTAACTCGCGATGTAACTGATCATTTCGTGCAAACCATGGAGCATCTACTGCAATTCTTAGAATCTTGTTTTGAAGTGTTTGCATTTTTTCCGCTTTGTTTAGGATGCTGCACCGCATACTTCATATCTGTATATCAGCAATGGCCTTAATATAGTTTTGTAAAATAAAATAGTAACATCTGGTTTCAGATTGAATTTTCTGTTTATGATGGGATATATTGCCAGTCTTGCGTAGGTCTAATTTTGTTTGTTATTGATATAGTGATTCCAGGTAAGGCGAGGTATCTTACTGCTTCGTTGACAGAAATCCATTGCAACTTGTTACTATTAAGGATCAGTTCAGGTGGGTCTGATAGTAGGGATGGAATATCGACACGCGATATATCGATCACACCATATGCTAAACTATATTACAGTAGAATCTCGGCAATTCATATCCCCAATTCGTATACATAGCAATTCGTATAGATTTTCTGGTCTCTTGAAAGTCTCTCTTTATTTTGTATAAAAACACTGCAATCCGGTTCCAACGATAATTCGTATTTATTTTCGTCTTCCAAGTAATGTAAACGCCTTATAATTCGAATTTCCAAATAAAAAATCTGGTTAACTCTTAATGCTTTCAAGAGGAGAGGTGAGTGAGTGAGAAAGGAATCGCTTCTATGAATTCGGTTTACCCTTTTTTTTTTCTATTCAGTTCTCTTTAAATAAAATTGTAAAAAACCCTGTAACTATACTGGTAGTCGACAACGTAGATTGATCTGAAAAATTAAGTTCGCTCATGACTGGCAAATCCGCGAATGCAAGGAAACAAATATAAACAAAAACTTTACCGAACGCGTATCATGCAAACACAAAAGCATGTATCATAAGTGAAATTTTCAACGAATGGGTACAGATATGGAATAAAAAACAGCGAAAATTTTCAACTGTTTATTGATAATTGTACGGCCCACAACAGTACCACATCACTCAGCGATGTTTATATTCTGTTTTTGCCTCCCAGCACAATCTCTAAGCTGCAATCTCTAAACTTGGCCATAATTAAATGATTTTAGACATTTACCGCAAGGATGCAACTCTTAGAAAGCATTGAGGATGGGAATCATCTACCTCAAAATTAAAAACTCCCATGACTTTTCGAGATTTTGCCTATTTTGACGAAGGTTTAGCAGTAGCTTGGATCCTAACTGACGAGGAAATTTTGACTCCGTAAAAAAAGGAGATGAAGAAGAAATTGATGTGCCGACGATTAGTTCTAAAATGGCGAAATAATGCATCTACAACTTGTGTCATTTCTTAACAAAATCGGATGTTTGTGTAAATGTATTTTCTGCTCTGAAGATGCTTTACGAAGCCATCGATAAGATCCGTCTTCAAGGATTGCACCATAAAAATATAACCGAATTTTTTTGTTGATCTAACTATATCGTTTGTATTTCCATTCATATTAATACAATTTTGTATTAATTTAATATTATTTTGTTATTTCCTATTTTTTACCACCGATTATTGGAAATCTCGATAATTTATATTCACCTTTCGAACCCTTGACCATACGAATTATCAATATTCTACTGTATTTTATTTTAACAATTTCCTTTATTCGGTAAAACTCCAGAATCGTAACCCCAAAATGGCGGAGGTCTAGATTTTTAAGATCAGCCAGGTCCTAAAAATCTAGATGTCCTCCTTGTTGGGGTTACATTCTGGAGTTTTACCAGTAAATATAACAATAAACAATATTTAATTACCAAACAATAATTAGTAGATAAGATTTACATACAAATAATGTTGATTAATCCTATAACAAAAAAAATTGATGATTTATATAAATGATGATGGTACTGAAATGTATATCAAATAAATTACTTGATTTTAGATGAATGTTTCGGGAATGCACAATATAGTCGGAAGAGTTATAAGATAAATAAAAATTTGAGAAGTTTGAAGATTTTATTATTGAAAAACTTCTAGAAGACTATAATATAACAAATATGGCTAAAAGTTTTCAAAATAAAAATATGTTATAATTTTTTTTTCTTTGAACTATAATTCTTTTCTATATTTTTTTTTATAATGATTCATGGCTAATAAAAATTATTTTATATTGTTTTATAATTAATAATCATTATATTATTTCATAACCTTCTTCACAGTTTAACATTATACTCATTTGATGCTCTTTGTATTTTCATCCATTTCCTTTCGATATTTTTCTATCCATTATCGGTGGATTACGATATTTGGTTTTGCGATATATCAAAATATCGAATATCGATATTTTCCTTTCGATGTTCCAACTCTATCTGATAGGCACCTGAGAGTAAAAACTTTAGAATTGCAATTCTGAAAGTTAAGACTGGTCATCCATTTGGTGAAGTATTGTTCTAAATCATTTAGGTGGCTTTGAAACATATCTATGGCAATTATTATATATTCGTTCTGAAGAAAAATTGCTGTGTCATCAGATAACTATGGAGGTGTGTGGTTGATATCATGAAGATAAAAGTTAAAGTAATCAGAAATTCCAGTTATCCTTTACGTTCTTAAATCTTGCTATCATTCTACAAACTAGGGGACTATCGTTTGTCGATTCGCAGAACTAAATTAGTTGCTAAATGATATAAGTTGCGAGAATATTGAGAAATCCACCATTTTCGCTGTTTTTGGAGGATTAATTCGGTGGTTTCGTAATTCTCTTTGGAAAATATATAACTGATGAGGGACAAAAAGTCCGAGTTGTCTGCTTAAAGAGTCGTGATTCAAAAAGGTAGCACGCGACCTTATTTATTAGTTTATCGCCAATGACAAATTAATATCCTGTATTGACAAGAACGTTGGATATTGTAGAAAATAACTATTGACATCGGTAGAGGCTTTCAAAAGCGGCTTTCAGGAAGAGGAGTTTGGTTGCTATCAATAGGCCTCTCTTAGAGCGGATTATCAGGAGTCAAGCAGCGGCAATATACTCTCACAAAAGGGAACCACAGTCATTGTTTTGTTTACGTTTATTGGTTTATATTGTGTATTTTTGTTCCCTTTGGTAAAACGTCATCGGCTGATTTCAGGTATATGTTGAAATTCTGAAAATGAAAAACATAAAATGCGCTAACGTGCCACAGAAATTATACAATCTTTTTGTACATGGTTATTAATTTACCCATAATCTTTTTTACGTTTCATCAATACGAAAATGCATTGACTCCTTTTGAGACAAATAAATAAAAGATGCTATTTTTTAATGAATACTCGTGAAGGGATGCCATTGGGTAATCATTATAATAATTATCCCAAAATTATTTATGTTAATAATAAAAGAAAAATAACCTTATTAGTCCTCAAAATTTAATAATTCTTCAAAGGACTGTTTTGTATTTACCATTATTTACGAATTGGTCAATGTAATCACCTCTATCAATGTAATCTTACAACAATAAAGATATTATTATAGTTTAGAGCGGTTTTGGGCAAGGTGAGCTCTTAATAAAAACTATCTTTTGCTTGATGAGAATCTTATCTTATATGCGTATTAATAGCTTTCTAATATTTAATCAAGGAATGATTTAGATGGATTACTTAATTTTGCCATTAAATATTCCTAAGAAGATTACTTCGGCTATTGCTAACTTGCTTAATTTATTTGAGGGTATTGATGATTGCACCGTGAAGAGCATCTAAAGGGTCTAGGGGCGATCTAGTCAGTGTTCCTTTGTCCATCTTCTCAGGTTTACCTCAGTCTGCCCTCGAGATGAGAGCAGCTGCCACAATGTGTGTCGGCTCAGCAAGTGTCTCCAAGTGCCAACTCTCCGAAGTTTGTCTAAGAGTAACTCTAAGTGTCTTTTCCTCTTTTGGTTTTTTTTTTTTTTTTATCCTCTCATCTTCATACCTACCTCTTCTAATGGTGGGAGCATCCGTTCTCTGTGATTCGCCCCAAAAGTGTCGGAGTGGGATCTCATTGTCCAAAAGGAGGTTCATTGGTTAAAAGATTTTCATAGGGGGGTGACATAATTTCATAAATGGGGTGGCACAAGCTCCTTCTCCTGATGTAGGCTCTTTGGGGGTGTTTTCAAAAATCAATTTAAATCTTCTCGGAGCATTTAATAGTTTTTACATACGCAGCTGTACTTCTGAAAACGGATTAGTTACTTTCCCTAATTCTTCTTAGAGCAGCGAGATATTTCTTATTTCTATTCTCAAGTCCACCTAATGGTTTCTTTTTAAGCCTTCCGGATCTCTTATGACATCATAATCTAACGAAAAAACAAAAAAAAAAAGGCCTATAACAATGTCACTGTGAGACTTCCTTTTAGAATGTTTTTATATTTCTCAGACAAGACCAATTCGCATTCTTACAACTCGTTAATTATCCTGACAATAGCTCTTCGACATGTGGTCTCTTTTTTCCCCAATGTTTTGACCCTGTCAGAAAGAGACAGTTGCTTAAGCCTATCTCTCGCTGTCTCATTTGCTAGCTAACTATTAAATATATTTATTTATTATTTTCTGTCTTTCTTATTTCATCAATACCAATCTCCGATCCACACATCTGCAATTATTATAATTAAATAAGTAAATATACGGGTAAGAGTGATTGTACATGAATGAAGATCCAGAAGGCAAAAGATGTGTTAAAGAGTATGGAATGTCAGAGTTGCAAAGATGGATCTAATATTAATCAAATAAGATATGTTACTTTAATCTTCAAAATCAGAACTATATACCATTTAATGATACAGATGAAGCATCTCTTCTTGGCACCATTCTTGGTGGTGGAGGCTATAAGACTTGGTTTTCTGGTATTTCTACATATCAGTGCCATGCAGATAGTCAAACAGAACAACCAGGATTTGGGTTTGCTGATCGTAGCCACGCTGGCTGGGTTCTTCATCTTGTGTAAGAAATGTCATCAAATGTTTAACTCAGTATTAAAAATTGAACATTATTAAATACCTCCTTATTATTATGTATTTCATTTAGTTTATAACCGCAAAGATTTTTAAATTTTAGAATAAATTTCAATTTTTTTAAGAAATAGTATCAATTTTGCTGAAGTCTTGTTGAAGAGCCCAAAATTGTTAATAAAGAATTAAATACATTTTAAAGTAAAATATGGTAGGGTATTTGTCAACTGTACCTTAAGCAGACCGTACCCTCACTACCTCATTATCAAGTAAGGATATTTAAAAAAAATAGTTATGATTTTTAAATTTATCGCTAAACAAGTTACACATATTACAGATCATAATCAATATTTTTTTTTTTTTTTTTTTAAAGAAGAACATCAGCATTCGCTATTCTCAGATTTTAATTCGTTTCAGTACTGTTGATCTACACCTGGGTCTGCGTGTACTCCCTCTATCGAGTCCTATGGAGGCTGCGGCCAAGAGACCAACCCAAGAACTTCAATCGGCAGCAACTGGACACTCCAGAGTTCCCGCCGAAACTTTATCCAGCCTACCCAAGGAATAGCTACCGCGGCACTATAGCTCCGATCTACTAAGGCACAACAGGCGACATAAACTGATGATTTAGCTGATTAATTTTTTAAACCAAAATGTCTAATTGGTATTTTATGAAAATATAGATTGTTTATTAATTGGGATGGTTAAAAGCCAAGGATTCAAAGTATTAAAATGTAAACATTATTTTATTTTCATTTAAATTATTTTTATTCTAACTAAAATATAATGGGTACCTACCGTGAAATTCGTAATTAGGCCAACAAATGAATATTCAAAAGGGGAGTATAGGCAAAAATAACGGTACAGCCTTGACTTCAGGGCTTTGTTTGGATTTGTTAAAAGGTAAACATACTAAAAGTCCTGGGATGTAGGAGCAGAGGCAAAGATAGGAGGGAGGTCATGTTTTTCGAATTTTCGTTAGTATCTCGAAAACGGTTGGTCTTAGCTTAACTTATTTCATTTAAAAAATTGAAGAGCACTAAATTTCCTACAAGAAAGTTCCTATTAAATTTTTTTCGTATTTGTTATTGTTTATGAAATATGCACTCTTCAAAGTGATATACGGTAAAGACGATAAACGGAAAAGTATAGACTTGTTCATTATTTTTTTTTTTCAAATCTGTTACTATTAATTACTAGGTCAGCATGATTTATGGGTTTTGAAAAACAAGTTCATTATAAATCACAGGATAAATTTTGAGAAACGGAAATCAATTTTTTTTACATAGTTTTTAATAATAGAAATGTCGAAACCTTCACTAAATAAGGCCTTAATGAAACATCAACTGTAATTAAAAACAACGGGTTTACTGATTATAGTCAGTTAAAAATTAAAATTTTTTAAAATACATATTTTTTCCATAATGTTAACACCATGTCTTTTATATACACCATGTAATTTTATATATTATAAATAGTGTTAAAATGTTTGTAATTGAGATGCATTTAGTTTTATTTGATTTATTTAAAAAAAAAAATGTATTTGTTAATTTTAATTGTATAATATTTGGTTGCGCGATGTCTAATAAGTGTTTGGCCAATGTTTGTTGTTTGTACGATAATTATCGATTTAATTTAATTTTAGGCTTGCCGTTAATGTTAATCGGCAATGCATGTAATGTGTTTTATCAGCTTACACGAATTTGGACTTCAGTAATCTCATACATTATAGATATAACTGAAGTTTTAGAAGAGTTTTATCTTTTTACACTTCACGAAGTTCATTATGGGATTTTAATTTATAAATAATTTATGTTGGCAAAACTGAACTCTCAACTTTGTGCTTAAGCTTCACTTATATTAGTCCTAATGCAGATGAGAATAGTGGAGGGCCTTTTTAGCCAACCTCATATTTCATATCCGCGTCGTAGTTCAACTCCATATTTCATGGTTTCCAAATCCCATGTTCCCCATTACTCTCCCTTGTACAACTCCGTAATCTGAGAAGGAAACCGACCGCTATCGTTGCCGAGGCACGATACTCGACATCTTTAGCGTGACTTCCCTTCAAGAGAAGCTAATTTGCATCCACTACAAATAAAATTTTCGACCTTGAATTCCCAATGAAAGGCTACACATTAAATATTCGGTAGAAATTTTTTAGTGAAAAATAGAAATAGAAAAAATGATGCAATAAGCAAATGTGATTACTGTGAGTGATTAATATGTCATGATTGTAACTTGTGAAGAAACTTCACACACATTCACACACCTGAGTGTTATTGGAAATCAATTGGTAAATAAGGTTAGGAACTATAGTCCCTTTGCAAAGAAAATGTCAAGGAAACATATCGAACTATTAATCTAACTTGGCCCATTGCCATTTAACTTAAATAAAATAAAATAATATTAAATTAAGTTAATATTTAGACATTCTCGTCCAGAATTAGTGAGCAATTTCTCTTGTTTATTCGTGTTGTACCTCAAAACTCAATGAAATTCTTTAAGCGAACGGACTATAACGGTCTGTTTTGGGAGGTATGGAGTTCTGATCATGAAAGAAAATCATTTTTGTTCCTTATACCGTGTAATCAGAATATATCTCTTTGGAACTAAAGAAAGTAGATAGAACTACCTAAAGTTGAAAACAAACTTAAACCTATTGAAGCTACCCGCTTCGTCCGAGAATCAACTATACTCCGCTAGCTGAAGGGAATAGACACTTCGAAAAAAAGTAAATCTCCGGATAGGTCCATAGCGAAACCATCCCGTGGGTCAGTGCCTAATTTATACCTCGGTCTTGGCCAGGAAATTAACCCTCATAAATACATACCTTCCTCGGCACCTTCGGATTTTTTTTTTGGAGGGGGTAACTTACACCACCAGATTATTTCTTCAGATATTTATTGACCCTTTATCATCCTACGGCTATTCGTTTCGGACCTGATTCCGGTTTTTGGCTCAATCCCTAAGAATATTTCGCATGTGAGTTGGTTATTGTTGGTGCAGATTCGTGAAGCAACGTTTTGGTCACTTTATAAAAATCATCATAGTAAACACCGTAAATATTGGAGAGGATTATTTTATAAAATATAATTAGTGTAATTATTTATAAGTTTTAAACTTCTTAATCTTACCTATCTAATCAATAAAATTTAATCTTGTCATTTAAGATATTATACGGTAGGATTAGCAGGTATATCTTACTATTGGAAACGCGGTTTCAAAGATTCTCAATTCTATAATATCAGATCACTTGACCAATGAAATTGAATAGTTAATCAAAAAAATGAAATTGTGGATTGGCACGTCAGCCATACCTAATTATTCAATATTTTTTCTACTATAACGCTCAGGTTGCAATTATTAGCATGAAATGTTATTGCTCGAGGCCGGAATTATTGTTTTCAGCTTGTTTTCTAATAGCTTCAAATATTGTTTTCTAATTTTTGTACACCCTTCTTCGAGACTTTATTTTACATTTCATATAATTTCAAAACAAATAAAGCATTTTTTTTTATTTTACGTATTTGGAAATTATTACAAATTTGAAGGAGATTGTCCATATTTGGTTAACAGAGAAATTTATATTGAAAAAAAAAAAGAAGAGAAAATATCACCCGCTATTCAAATTAGTATTCCTGAATGTAATATCATTATCACATTATGCATGTGATATATACGTGTAGTTCATACATGTTATCGTGGATTTACTCTTAAGTACACCAAAAAATATTTATTGAGACGAAACCGTTAATCACAACGAAAAATTTAGATTTAACTTATTTATTTTTTGCAGATTTTGAGGGCCTCGGGGAAGTAAAAAACTTGGATTTTTCACGAGAGGGGCAATAAATACAACATACCTGAAAATCAAAATGACTTCAAAGTTCGCAATCCAAAGTGATATTACTACTGGGCTAATCTGCCAGAACTGGAGATAGGGAGATTGTATCAAGAAGTGTACATGACCGAAATTAAAATTTTGTTACTCATTGGACGCAGAATTTTATGCTCTCCAACTTTGTTCTTATGAGTTTTTCTCTTAGTGTACTCATTTCCAAGCTACTGGACTCATTAATAGTAATCGGTATCAATTGCTGACAAAGTTGGAAAAAATCGCTTTATTTGACCGTGGTTTTCGACCACAGCTCTTAACTGAATCATTATTTGTGGCTCTCATTCGAAGCAGAATTTAATGTTCTTTAATTTATTATACTATAACATGGAATGTACCGTTTCGGGATTATAGACGAAAAAAACAAAACAACTTCTAAATTTCGAGGTTTTTTGTCTGCTAAAAGTTCTCCCGAGATCACCCACGTAAGCATTTTAGTTTTTTACATATTTTCACCCATATAAACAAGCTTAAAAAAATCAATTATTTAAAATAAAATAATTAGTTATAATTTTAAATTAGTTGTAATTAAATCATGAATTACTTAAAATAAGCTAAATTAAAGGTACTCCAGAAGAAGCTATTTTGAAAATAATGCAATTAAGCACTGTCAGACTATTTCAATGAGGATAAGACCTAGTATTAAATACCCTGTAATTGTACAATGATATAACGAGTTTGATCAAAATCGTTAGAGGTTTTTTGAAAATACAATGTAAATCGATGATATGTAGTGGCACTTTCGGTTAATCGATTTTGGCGATTTTTGAGTTGCTGTAATATCCCAGGCATATACCTATCTTAAATACATAATTTCAGTTTCGTAAAACTTTTCGTTTTTGAGCTAGACAAATCACAGACACACAGATACAGATACAAACACACACAGACAATTTCGCGAGACTTGGTTATTTTGACTAAGGGGACCTTAAATCGAGCATTTCCGTAGAAAACTCAGATTTGAAATTGTTAGCGATCACAATAATTTCCCTTGCTATATATTTCATATGTATGAAAGATGAACGTAAAAAAACAGATATTAGACAAGTTTATACACTCCTAAGAAAATTCTTGTTTTCGGAACTTTCATCTAATGTAACCCCAACATTAAAGCAGCCAAAAGTCGCCCCTTAATGCACTCAACGTGGCTTGGCTGTAATAATGCGTCTTAATTGTGACGGAATGGTACAACATTATTTTGGTTTAGTGCTAAAGAAGACTGAAATGGCCAGTCGTAAAGTAGAACAATGACGGAACTATCACCTTTCCGGGTTATATTCTCTTCTCCGCACCATCTGTGCATTGAGTAACTTCCCTGATTCAGAAACACATGTTTCTGTATTGTTTCCTCATTATATTATTATTATTATACAATATTAATTATATTATATTGTCCATTATATTATATCATTTTATTATAATATAAGTCATTACATTAATACTGTAAACTTCCGCCAACAGTTTTCCAATTTGCCGGTTAGATAGTATAAGTTTGTTGTTCCAATCATAGGCGTGCGCCGCATCCTATGTTCAAGGGTAAACAAACCATAGTACCGGGGGGTCATTCCGTGCTTTCCGTAAATATTTTTAAAGATTCTGTTCAATTTTTTTTTTATAACGTATTTATTTTAAACAATTTCGATGTTAAAATTGAAAACTTTTGGACTATAAAAAAGTTTTAGTTGAAATTTTAGGAATTCAAAGCGGCATGTTTTTATTTGTTGATTTTTTAAAGTGAATCTATAATTTCAGTTGAATCTGTAAAATAACTTATTTATTTAAATATAACTTATTAGTAGTTGCCTGTACACTAGTGGCATCCCCCGGACAAAACATCTAGGTTTTTGATCCTACGCCATTTTCTTATATGTTGGATGGCAGATTGATATCGTTTAAAATATTTATACGGCTTTACATAAAACCAAAAAAAAAGTTTTGTCGAAAACTAGTCAAAAAAGCGCAGAAGACAGTTAACAATTAACATGGCTTATTTTATTTATATGATATAGGAATGTCTAATGTACGTGGCTTAACGATTACAGGACATCCTATGATTATGTTTGTGTTTCAATCCAAAAAAACCACCATACATGCTTAATATTTTCACTCTTGGTTCTTCACCTCGTAAAAGAACCTTCAATCATTGCAATCATTTTATTCAACGTGGACAGTTAAAACTCAGTTTAAACAGCATCATTCTATCTTACTGTATGTGAATTTTCAAATAAATGGTTGACCTTCTCCTGAAAGAGTGAAACGAACCAATGAATCAATATTTTCGTGGCATACTTATGCTCACAGATATCGTACATGTTTCCATAATATTCCGTAAAAGAAAAATAATGTATTTAGCACGGTTCAGTGTCAACTTTTGTTCCACCTCCAAGTAATCCGGAGTTGTTTGCCATTTGGACTAGCCTATTCTATATTTGCCAGATAGTGAATAGGGACTTAGCGTAATTGCTGTCAAAGTCCATGGGACCTAATCGTGGACAGTTGACGAATACAATAGCTGGTAGAGGTTTGCGGACCAACGCTGAATGGTGATGAACTAGTATAGTATAGGACAATCTCAAACCCTGTCTTACAATAGTACTTGTCGAAGGACTGATATAAAATTAATTTTTACTAAAGATAATTGTAGTTCTTATTTGAATGTGAATTAAGAATAGCCTTACATATTTATGTGAAATCCAACATTATTAAATTCTAAGTTAATCTTCATTTTTTGATAATTTAATCATGGTTCAAATTGTGGTATTTTTTATGTTTAAAAAAAGTGCCAGCTCCTTTAGAGTTAATTATTATAAAGAAATCTTGAAAAAAATAGTTTACTTAGCAGCTTGCATACAAAAAAAAAACTCAAAATGTTTTCACTTACCAATTATACAGAAGCGAAATTGATTTCTTTTAGCCGCCTAACTAGCACAAGAATAATATAATAACAACATTAAAAATAATTGATTATTATTTTTATCAAGACAGCTTTATAGTAGCAAAATTAAAAATAAATTGTTATAAAGGAAAATATTAAACTAAAAATCTGACATAAATTCTCGAAGAAATATACGTCGATGTAAGCTTTTCAAAGAAAAAAAAAAAAAAAATTTTCCGCGTTGTCGCACTGCGTGAACGATATGTTCATAAATGTTTTGTTTTTTTAATCTAACCGTATCAGTGTTTATACTTATAGGGTGGAGAAAACGGTTAAAATTAAAAATCCAATAATTTGAATAAGCTTGGATGATTTATTAGACTATCCAGCTTTAAACAATTTAGTTGTTTACTATGTCCCTTATCTAAATTCATTAATTCGAATGTTTTCGAGCCGTAACTTCGCAATAACTTCACGACCTGAATTAAGAACAGAATGGTAATAAGAGAGAAATAAAAGTGGTCAGTAAAGGAACAGTTAATTTATCGTTTACTTGGACCATAAAACCGTTAGGATGAAATAAGAGACTAATTAAATCTATGAGTAATTGAAAGGAGTTCACCCCATTTTCTTTATCTACCGCTTTAATGGAACAATAAGAGCTATAAACCTTTATCTTTTCCATTTTATTCAGCTCGCAGGTCAGAGCCATTGCTTGATTGCGGCCTTTTGTGATAACGATCGGATACGGGATAGAGACTGATGAACCGACTAATCAAATCCACACTAACAAGAGATATTTTTTTTTTCTAATAGGTATTTCATTTTAATTATGATAAAATATCTTAAATCTTCTTATCTACCTCTCAAGGAAGAAAGTATGTTAATTAGTTGGATTGTTTTTCAATATCTCACTTGATTTAACGTTTTTCATTAATATAATTCTGGGCTACCTGGACATTATCCGTGGCCATTATTATACGCAGAGAAGAGTGGCCATTATTATACGCAGAGAGAGAAGGCCTCGGCCCCCATGAAAATCAAAATAAAAATGATTAAACATGTACGAGAGAGAAAATAGAAGAAAATTAAGATGGAAAAAAAAAAGGAGACGAATTTACTTCATTCAATTAATTTTACAATTGATCAATCTTATGGTATTCAGTTAATCGAGATTAGAGGAGTTTTAGGATCTTGCAATGCCTTTTGAAAGCCTGAACTAACTTCGAGTTATAATGGAAGCCTTAGCTTCAACTATAATAGACCAATTAGATCATTGAGAAATCAACGAACAGGAATACTATGCGTTAAATGAAATTTTTATTCTGGCTGACGCGACGTCCTCAGAGAACCAAACAGCTATCACAGGAAATTCTACATCATAGGCGAACATGAACTGAGATCACGGTAATGAAAAACATAGCATAACATCTAATTAAAATGAAGTGAATTATGCTCCAGATTTCACCAAAACATCCGAATTCCAATTTTGAATCAAATTTTCCAGATTTTTTTTTTAAAAAGGGAGTAACAAAAGTCTGCTGCTGAACGCTTCAATAACTTGCGCGTGCGATTTTGAAAAAATATAACGAGCTGAATTCTACCCCAGAAATCCTCAAAACGCCAAAATTTTCATCCGATTTTTAAAAAAATTCTTGAAACGGGCGACATTAGAGCTAAATATTCTGCTCTAGGAATCTTCAGAACACATAAATATTTTTCGATTTTTCATCATTATTCTTGGTGAGCGCGAAATCATAACAAGTCGAATTCGGCACTAAAAAGCCAAAATTTTAGTCCGATTTAAAAAAATTTCGTGATACGTGTGAAGTTATAAAGAGATGAATTCTGCTCCAGAAATCCTCAAAACACATTTTCTCGTCCGATTATTAAAATGTTTTTTGAAAATGGTGAAATTATAATGATTGGAATTCTGTTCTAAAAAGTCGCAATACACTCAAATTTGCCTCCGATACTACAAAAATTGTCATGATTAATGGGGAAATTAACTGTGTTTTAGATATATTTCTCTAGGGCCGTCCCCTATAAAGAAATTTTTGCGTATGCTCTTAGCATTACCCAGCACCACTTGCATACAGAATGGAATACAATTTTAATTTTGAAAAGTCGACAATTGTGCCTGCAAGATGTTAACATATCGACGTCGTTTTTGAAAAATACGTAAGCTTCATTTAGCAAACTTTACAGGAAACACATGAAACGATTTTTCTCCAAATAACAATGTGTTTAAAAAAAAAAAAAAAACTTTATTGTACACAGTAGGAAGTTCATTAAGTTGACAAAGCCTTTATGATTACAATATATGTTTAAACATTCTAACAGTGGTCAAGGCCAGAATGATTGAGAGTCGTCAGTATTTAGTCCTTACGTCACCAAGTCAATTTTTAGACCATTTCCAATTTTTCCCGATATATCGTGAACGGGAATGGATAGAGGTTAGTTTTATATTCCATGATAAATTGATATCTAAATTTCGAATTTTTGGCGTTTAAGCCTTTTTGGTCGGTGACAAGATAAAAATTGCAAAGTGAATAAATGTAGTCATTATTCACAAAATTAATTAGTGGGGCGTTGTGGTATATTGTTTGTACAAATCAATTAAACTTTTAAAGAAGAATGGAATATAAATTATGACTTCAATTAAACAATTATCATGACAAAATTATTACAGAAATTTAGATGATTGCTTCAAAAAAAGTATGAGAAATTTATATTTATATTATGTAATAATAATAATTACATAATTAATGTAATATAGAATAACATAAATGATATGGAATAAAGCAACTAAATCAATCCATATCTATTGTTTTTTATTCATGTAAATCTGATTTTAATTTTATTTAATAGTGGAGTAGTATTGGTTTTAATAATTTTCGTTTTTTTCTGTTTTTGTTTTATGGTTCAATAATAATTTTATTTTACTGGTTTTCATCTTATTGCGATTTCGTAGAGTTTTAACTTTTGAATTGTAATTTTTTTTTTTTTTAAATTATGTTGTAACACCACCTATAACTAACGAACATGAAAATATTTACTTTTCAAGAGACCAAAAAAGGGCTTTACGTTTTATTTTTAGCTTTGCCATCGAAAATAATTTTTATGTCTCTCGATCTTTTTACTTCTCTGAGCCCTAGATTTGTGCTTATATGATTTTATTTTGCAAAATATGCTTCTCGTAAATTAATAAAGCTAAGAAATTCCAAAAATATGATTTTTACCTGCGTTAGTTTTACATGATGGCGTCAATATGCAGATTTTTATTAAATTGTGGAGATTAACTGGAAAAAACGAGAGACAGAGAAAAAAAAATAAAGAAATGAAAAAAATTAATAGACTAATTATGGTAGAAAGGAAAAAAGGAACTTGGAAAATCACAACTTGGTAACTCCAAGGTAACTTGGAAAATCACAAAAAATAATATTTATTAATTAATTAATTAGCTTTATTTATTTATGTCTCCTCTCATAATAAAATTGTCTATTGTTATTCTCTATATTCAATATCAGGTGTTCTTAAATTTCTATTGATATAATAAAAAGTAGACACGGGGCAAGATATGCAGTAACCGCTGTACCGAACGGTTGTGTTTAGCGGGTCTAAACGACGGACACGGTAAAAGGCACCAAAGGGCTTTATTATATGCCTATAAAAGAGTAATTAATATATTATATAGTGTATGCTTTGCCGCAATCCAATGCATTTCGGTAAGAAAACTTTTTTTATTTTATTCGCCCTCTTTTGATGTTTAATATGTCAACCATTCCTTCCTCTTTATATACATACACATTTTTTTTTTAGGGGGAGAAATAAATTAATAGGGTTTGTTAAAATTTACAGAAACCCGGAAAACATATCTTTGGTTTTATGATACGCTTTTTACAAACATATGGACTTCAAAAATCAATGCTTGAAGATGCATACTCATCAATAACATGCTACTTTCCTTATCTTTGCTAAGCACTATGTATTTGACGTTTATTTTATACTTCCTTCCAACCTTAACTAAATTATCAACCTAAAAAAGTTAAAATTCATGAAAAATTGTCGGGGTTAAGACTGAACATAAAATTCATTCCTTCTAATAAGGAGTTGCCTTTCTCTTACGACCAAGACGCCATTTTAACAGTTGTTTTA
This sequence comes from Rhaphigaster nebulosa, assembly GCA_948150685.1. Classification (NCBI taxonomy): domain Eukaryota; kingdom Metazoa; phylum Arthropoda; class Insecta; order Hemiptera; family Pentatomidae; genus Rhaphigaster; species Rhaphigaster nebulosa. Next base: position 99,332,615 of record OX411311.1, read on the forward strand.
AGCCCGTTTGCCAGCGCAGTCTGAAGATCGTTAAGCCAACGCCTTCATTATTCTATGTTAATCAAGTTAGTTCTGTGATAATATATTCAAGAATTCAATCAATATTTAGGCAGGCCATCTTGCTGTTAACAGTTCCCTCCATAACTAACCTCGACCTAACCTTAGTTAAGTTTGCATTATGTCCTTTTGTCACTTTGTTAATTTTTGGTCTTGAAAATTCATCATTATTTTTCTCATGTCAGTTGATAAAAAGCAAGGAAGTTGATAGCTGTTTTTTTGGTACCCACCCCCTACTTCTTCAATGTAGTTATTTGTATTTTGTAAACTATATTTGTGAATTTCAATTATAAATATAATTAAAATCAAACTATATAATTTTTTTTAGAAGAGGCTGAAAATTTATATCCTTTATAAAGAATAATTTTTTATATATTATACTTTATGTTTCCCTTGTAAATCATATATTTTTCTACTCCAATAAGTAGACAAATATAAGATTTCTATATGTATTTTTATATAAAATTATAATTTTATATAGAAAATATAAAACTTCTGTCTTAAATCTCAATGAAGGTATTCAAATACAGATAAAGATGGTTAGTACAATCATGTTTTTTAGTAATAATAAAGATAATTATGATTTAAAATATTCCAAACTTAATTCTTCAATATAAAGAAATAATATATGTATGTCTTGATAATGTATGTACTATTTATTACAACTTTGTCAAATTATTTTTTTTTTATGTGTGTAAATACTTCATCAAAGCAATCCTAGATTAAGCTCCTAAAAACTCATATTAGAAAATTTTATATATTATATATTTTAAATATTAAGTTAAATCAAATTAAAATTATTAATTAAATTAAAAATATCTAGAATTCTATGGTTGAATTTTATAAATGTTTTTCATTATTTTATAGTGAAATATAAATAATATAATTATATGAAATATAAATAAACATCCAGGAAATTAAATTAAAGCACAGTTAATAACTAACCTTAATGATTCAAATGAGTTAGGAACAGAGTTACAATCTTGCACTTGTAGTTTCAAGTGTATCTCACAGAGTGCAGCACTGACACATAAAAGGTTGCTTTGGATAAATATAATTTAAATTAATTTATTAATTTGAAAATATATTTGTTCTTATCATAAGCTAGATTTGATTTGAATAAATTTCAAGCACTAATTTATGACAAACTAACGATAAAATAAAACTTTTAGCGAATTCAATTTAAAGGATAAGTCGTAATAATGAAAAAAAAATACAAATTATTTATCATAATACAGTAAGAGAGTAAAAAATAAATATAGCTGTACAGGTATAAAGATTGGAAATATGTAGCTGCCAGTGAATCTCTATTTTGATGTTAATCAAGTACCTAGTTATTGCTTCAGAAGCCGAGAATGCTGAAAACAGGTTTTGAGGAATATTCTTCAACAATGATATTAACTTTGTGGTCAGAAGTCATTAAGGAGAAGACACTATACACGATCTATAATGGACAAGTTGATGTTCTAAATATAGTATAGAAACCAAAATTAAATAATTTGAAAACTTGGTGCATTCATAGGCAACTAAGGATTAAAAAAAATAAAACAAAAATATTTGAGCAGATAAAACTGAAAAGAAATTATTGAAAAAAATGCCTTTTCAACACAAACTTCATAAACAAATAGAAAAATATATGATGTAATGATATATATTTAAAACCCAGTTTGCTGTTGCTTATGAATACAATATTCAACTGTGGCTTTTTATTATAGAGAAATAGTACTTATTAAGGGAAGAGGGTATTATATCTACTAAGCGCAGTGATATGTTATTAGTAGGGACCTGAAAATATAGGGATTAATTTGTTTTAGGGGGAAAAAAATTAATCCCTAGTAAATTTTTATAATCAAATAAATCAAAAGAAAAAATGGATTAAACACAGTATTTTAATAATGTATAATTATATTAACAATGTATTATAACAATATGCTCATTATTATTATAGAAAATTATTTTCCTATAGTAGGTATAAAAACAAATATTTTGAATAGATAATAAAATTTTTTTCAACCATTAAATCAGTATTATATATGTAAATAAAATCTGTATTTTATATGCATATCAGTATTATAAATATTTATTTTCCAATAAAGAATAAAAATAAAACAATATCATATTTAAAAAAAAAAAGATAAAAAAAAAAGAATTGTTTCCGCCCGGGATCGAACCGGGGACCTTGTGCGTGTGAAGCACACGTGATAACCACTACACTACGGAAACATCTATCATGTTCAACAATACTTTTATACTTATACAACACTTCTATACTTATACAATACTTATACGACAATACTTCTATACCTATACGACTTATCAATAGATTTATTGATAAGTCTATATTTGATGGAAATTAGATTACATATTTAAAATATAACGGGAATATAATTCATAATAAAAAATATTTACTAAATTCTCTTCACGTACCAATTACTAATTTAAACGAAAGAAGTAAGTAAGTTGAAATTTTTATTACAAGGTTTTTAATACAAAAGAATTATATTTATTATAGTTAAGAGATTTAAAAGTAATAGTTCCCAATGTTACGGATATCAGTCTTATGTCTAGCTTCATAAGTACAAATAAGGGTTCAGTATTTTTGGTCTACGTTATAAAGAAAATTAAAGTTTTAATGAATAAGACATTTATGAATTCCTTATAAAACAAAGAAGAAATATTTGTTTGTTTATTTGTAGTTTAACTTAAGATTAAATTTTGTTTTAATATTTTTTGAGCCTAATCAATACGTCTTTGTAATAATATTACAAAATATTCTTAGTAGTTTTTAACTTTATTATATTTTCAGTTCGTTCTGTTGATGCCTATGTGTCTTGGATTTTTTTATTTCTTTAAGATCACATCACAACTTTTTGGCATTATTGGCAGATCAAAATGGTGTATCTAAAATCAATGCCTGTTAAGAACTTACCAGACCAGATCCTATCAAAGCAGGTAGAATACAAAAAACAAAACAAAAATAACAATATAGATTCTTCAACTATACTATGACAATAAGCCATTTAAACAATTAGACAAATTTAAAAAATGTCTGTTATTTTAAGCCTATATTAAAATTTAAAGACGGATTTGCCTAAAAAAGAAGTTTTAACTTTTCGTACTATATAAATGTTAAAACTTTAATCTGCTGGGTAAATGGGTTTTCACTGTACGCTACCTGTCTACATAACATTTTTTTTAATCCTAACAAATAAAAAAATCAAAACACTATTCATTTAAATTTTTATTCGATTTATTGAAATATTCAATGAGGTTTCGAACTCTTGAAAGCCAGAGCAAATTAATAAAATTTATGTGCGGATATATAAAAATAATTTTTTTTGAATGCAAGATGCAGTGATTTGATCAATAAATATAACAATTGAAAGATTGATGTAATACCTATAAAAACAGACAATTAGAGAGAAAATAATTTAATTTAATTACCTGTATTTATAATTGTATATATAAGTTAGGCCTAGGGGTGGAGAGGTTTTGATCTGGTGCGTCCCCTTGAGTAAGGCTCTGTAAATTTGATTAAAGCACCAATTTTTTTCAAGACAAGTAAAAAAAGAAAAAAAAAAGAGAAAAGAAACTTCTAACCTATGCCAAATTTATTTCTTTTCTCATATTTGTTAAAAAGGGAATATGGGAGTTTACATAAAATGAGGTGTAAGGTACGTATATCATCCGACTCCCAACTGTTTCTTCAATGAAACTTTATTTATGTGGCGTGGAAAAACATAACTAAAATTTCCTTAGGTTTTTTTCCTAATTATATATTGCTTCTTTAATTGAAAACTGTTATATTACGTTTTCGTTTTTCAAATACAAAAACGCTGCAAATTATTGCACAACGGTTTGTTATCTCCAAATAGTTATGTCGTCCCTACCATGTCGAACTACCTTATTTGAAAAAATTCGATTTCCATAATCGTAACTTTAAAACGCTTTAGTTGAGGTATGGATTGTGATGGTGTTTATTTCCTAACCTCCAAAAGACACAAGGCGTCAACACTTGAGGATTTGGAATTCAAGACTGCCGTAATGCGTGCCTCAACTCGTGCGTTTCAAAGTGACGAATACGAAAATCTCGTTTTTGCACATCGATAGTTGGACATTATAGGGGCGGTGTATGTGAAGTTGAAAACTGCACATGGAAATTTTAACTCGCTTAGAATAATGTACTTAAGTTAGATATCTAGGGATTTTTTCATTTGATTTTTTGTTTCTTCGATCTTGAAACCAAAAATCTTAAATTTTCAATTTTTTTTTCTTGGTTAATCACTAAGCTTCATTATTGAAAATAACAAGCCAAAATGTAATTGAAGGGTCAAGTGGATGAAGGTGATAACTAATATTTTTCGAGTTCTGATAAAACTGAATTCAAACAACCTTTATCCACTATAAGGCAGATGCATATCGTCACTTGACACCTTTATCAACTCAGTTCCGAGCCAAATATTGAATTCATGTCAATGGGAGGCGGAAATATTAATATTACACCACTATCCATAGTAATAATTCAGTTTTTCCAAAAATGCCACTTTTCACCCTTAAATTTTCATTTATATTCATGAATGTTACAATATTCTATTATTTATTCCATAAAATTTTTTAGTCGTATATATGCCAATCAGCTTAAAGTTATATTTAGCTTTGATATAAATCCTACAAATACATTTCGTTTAGGCAAAACCTTCAAACTGGAATTAAAAGACGAGTTTAATCGACGAATCATTCAATTATTAAGAATACGAAGGTTGAGTTAGGAGCTAGTTTTTGTCATTCTGAACAAAAATCTCTATGGGAACAAAAAAATTCTATGACAGCATTGTGAGATATTTGCAAATCATGGTCTCATTTTACCTATATCGGAATGAAAGACCGTCAGATCCAATAATGTATTAAATGATTCATTATAAATAAAACTTTTCATCATTTCATCTTTTCATCTTTTCCTGATTTTATTTTCTTGTGATTTTATTATATATACAGCGTCAAATCTATAAGGAGAAGACTTTAGGCAAGTTTTATCAAACTCGTTAGAGCCGTCTTTTCGCTAAAGTCGATAGAAAAACAAGTTTTTCTGCGATATCGCACAGGATTCTCGATTTGGTACACAGACCGAAATCCTACAAAAAAAAAAGCATAAATCGATCTAGCCTTTCAAGAGGTAATCGTGGCACAGACATTACTCGATTACAATAGCTACATATTGCAAAAAAAAAAAAAAAAATGTAAAGCAAAAACATTTCATAGAAACTTTAAAACATTGATCTTTCACGATAACTGATGATGTTCTTTTTAACATTTCAACCATAAATTACTATTAACTTATTTTTTTTCATTTGTAAAACTTTATCCGTGGAATAAATAATTGACTATTAGAATAATCAGAATGATTCAAAGATTTATAATTTAAAATTATAAATTTCAATTTGTCTTTCAATTTTGCCGTCTCGTACGATTGTGCTTCGAAGCACGGTTTTCTTAATCACAAAATATTTTCAGAACCATAAAATGGTTGTACTATTAAATGCGGACGCATAATAGTAAGTACAAGTTTACCCTGAACGTCACAGCATTATAAATTTCATCACCTATGATAATTAAAAAAAAATGTAAATTATAAATAAAGATATAAAAGAATTTTTTTTTTAAATACCATGAAAAATAAAAACAAAAAGAGCAAAAGTAAACAAATTAAATGACTGGAGATAATGAACTGATAAGTGGTGATGTTAACAAACACATTTTATGAAAATATCTTCTACGTTCATTTCTCTAGTCATATTGTTTATTTTTGTGTACAATTGCTTTTAGTGGTATGTGAATCACTTAATGAACTGGAAAGGCAAAAAATCACTTTTCTTTTTCCAAGTTATGTATGGTATGAGATAATAAATGGCTTATTTATGTTCTCTTAAACTGCTTCAGGTTAAAATATTGGTTTCTTCGCAAGAAAAGAGACTACCTTTTGTTTATTTTCTTTAGGTCTTCAAGTGGTTCACAGTAGCGTTGGATATGCCGTATTTTTCCTCTTCTCGAACTCCATCCACTACAACAGTAGTGTGCGACATTTCACTTTTTGATTTTTCAAACAAACTTGCTGTACCTGAACGGCGTTGCCCGAGAAAAGAATTACGAGTTAAATATTCTTACAAATTTCAAGTGTTTTTGTTTCTTTTATATTTAACTTTTAAAAATAATGTGAGTAACAGAAGACGGAAGTATTGTTCTTATCATTCCTAATCATCATTCTTGATCATACCGTAAAATTTGTACAAAACTTTTACAAGCAACTATTAAAAAAAAAAAAGATTTAAGTTCAACATTGATTTATATTTTAGTTTTAAAACATTAATTATATATTGCACATATAATCATACTTATTGCTAAATAAGTATATGAAATGAATGGGAAACTGAATAAAATTAATAAGGCGAACATAGATTCATCGAGGAAACACATTATTCAATTCAATACCCTGACCTGCTTTGCCGTAGCTATCTGGAATGAAAGGAAAGGAAGAAAAACATATGTTTTTTTACTTCCTTGTACGAAGTAAAGAAAGCATTGTAATCGCAAAAATTTTCTGTTTTCAGATTTCAACGGAAATATCCATTTTGATTAGTTTCGTCGTGGCGTTCATACAAACGTACGTACGAACGCCACGACGAAATCTCGCATTACTCAAAAATGGTTAGCCGTAGAAAGTTAAAATTTTGTATTTAGGATTATTGAAAAATCTAGTTGTGACCTCTCTTCTTGGTTACTGCTTGATCACCGGAAGTGGTACTTTACTTGAAGGTCATAATTGATTTCCATCAAAAATTATATTAAAATATTATGAAAAACTTCTCAAATTTAGTATTTATACTTTATATATTGATTTAATTAGCATACTAGATTTTGGTCTAAATTGGAAAACCGGAAGAGGTACTTTATTTGAAGGTCATATTAGACTTTCATCAAAAATTATATTAAAATAAAATGTAAAACATTTAAAATTTAGTAAATAGGACTTTCATATCAATATGAATGTATTTTCTAGATTTCGGTTAAAATTGGTGAGCCGAAAACGGTACTTTACTTGAAGGTCATAATATATTTACATCAAAACTTATATTAAAATTAAATGGAGAAATCATATGTTTCGGTAATAAAGGTTACAAACGCAATTTGGTTTCCAATCCAATTAAACATTTTTATTATTTGTTTTAAGTGTTAAAATGGAGTGTAAAATACTGGTTTTCCTCCCCATTTGTTAGATGAACAAGTCTGCAGCAGGAGAATAAGATATAAGTTTTTCCGCTTAAAATGTTGAAACTGTCGATTTCTAATGCTTTATCAAGTGACATAGACAGTTCTAATGTTGTCAGGGAACACAAACAAATCTCTTGTTACCTACTGAAAGAAAACGACATATAATAACTGAATGAGACCTCCAGAAACAAGAGTATGTCTGTCTGTGTGTCAATAGATGGATGTCGCGACGTTGAGTGTCATTTTTGAGATACTGCAATCTTCGAAAACTAGTAACCAAATTGTGGATCACTTTTTGAGCCACCCATTTATAGTTTAATGAGCGTACAAGGAAGTCATGTGTTGTCCACATTTGTAATGCTAGTACTGTTATAAATGTGATTTTATCACTTACACAACCATAGGCTACCAGAAAACATTTTTTTTTTTTAATTAAGCTATATTTCGTTAATATTTTTCAAATTGAAACTTGAATTCTAAAAACATTTTTTAAACGCACTCAAGACTCTTTTGCATTTCTATCCTTCAATTTTTAGAATTCTTAGGGATGGGAGGGGAGATGGAGACTACAAGAAATTTTTATATACAACAAAATATTTGAACGCAAATTTTCCAAAGTCAAAGGGGTGAAAAGTTTTCTCTGTAATCGACTGCATTGTTTATAATTCGTCTCATTTCAATTAGACGTTTTCTAGGAACAGGATCAAAATTATAATTAATTTGTCAAAACGACTAATAAAGATTCACTTTTTTTTTTTACTTAATTGATTTTATTAGAAAATGACGCTTTCACACAATAAATTCACTCTTGTTAAAATGCTGTTAAAGTGCACCTGCTATCACATGTATTAAGTTTTCATGACAACGATTATAAAATTATCTATTTTTTAAATAGTGTTTCCCCATTTCTTCCCTTAAGGGAAGAATTACGAAAAAAATAATGCATAGAAATCTTCCAGAAGAAATTCTCTAAATGATAGTAAAAACCGTGCCAAAATAGACACTACTTTTCGAGTTTTGCAAGCACAAACATACGCAGGTGGAACTTTTATATATATAGATGAGTAGTCAGTATTCCTGCGTTCGGCAAGTTGACTTATTACATGAGGTAAAACATAGAGAGTTTCTTGACACCAAGGTTTTCAAGAACAAGAATGATCTTCAGCGGTTGGGACAGACGTCATAATCCATTTATTTTACAGAGGGTTCACCTAATTATAAGAGCTTTAATTTTCTTTTTGGACACCGAATATTAGTAAGATGTTCATGATGCAATAACTAGTATTACGGAATTCCCTTCCTTGAATTTTATTCGTCTCTTAAGAAATGATTTAAAATAGTTTTTTATATTAATTATTCATTTTATCTTTTTAAATTCACGATTATCAAGATATTTCTGACCCTAAGGACTATTTTTGCTGCAGACTATTCTTGTAGGACTCCGTATGGTCCGGGAGTCCATGCAGAAAGCGTGACTTATTTTACAAAAAGTTTAAGTATTCAAAACAATTATGTCAAAAAAATGTCACAAAAAATATCTGATGTGGACAACACATGACTTCCTTGTACTCCTATTAAACTATAAATCGTTGGCTCAAAAAGTGATCCTCAATTTGGTTACTAATTTCCGAAAATTGCAATATCTCAAAAACGAAACTCGGCGTCGCGACACCCATATATTGACACACACACATACTCTTGTTTCTGGAGGTTTCATTCCGTTATTAAATGTCGTTTTCTTTTTTCAGTAGGTAACTAGTTTCCAAGAGATTTCTTCGTGTTCCGTGACAACATTAAAACTATCAATATCACTAGATAAAGCATTAGAAATCGACAGTTTCTAAATTTCAAACGGAACAACACACTTAACTTATATCTTATTCTCCTGCTGCAGACTTGTTCATCGCACAAATGGGGAGGAAAACACAATATTAACACTTAAAATAAGTAATAAAAATGTTAAATTAGAGTATAAACAAAATCGCGTTTGCAACCTTTATTACCGAACCATATGATTTCTCCATTTAATTTTAATATAAGTTTTGATGTAAGTTTATTATGACCTTCAAGTAAAGTACCGTTTTCGGCTCACCAATTTTAACCGAAATCTAGAAAATATATTCATATTGATATAAAAGTCCTATTTACTAAATTTTAAATGTTTTACATTTTATTTTAATATAATTTTTGATGAAAGTCTGATATGACCTTCAAATAAAGTACCTCTTCCGGTTTTCCAATTTAGACCAAAATCTAGTATGCTAATTAAATCAATATATAAAGTATAAATACTAAATTTGAGAAGTTTTTCATAATATTTTAATATAATTTTTGATGGAAATTAATAATGACCTTCCAGTAAAGTACCACTTCCGGTGATCAAGCAGTGACCAAAAAGGGAGGTTCACAACTAAATTTTAGGAAAATCAAAAATACAAAATTTCAACTTTCTATGTCTAACTGTTTTTGAGTTATGCGAGATACGAACGGACGTACAGACGCCACGACGAAACTAGTCAAAATGGATTCAGAGATGCCAGGACATCACTCTGATCAAATTCAGCTCTTGTTGAATACTGAGATCCGATGGCCCTCCCGAGGAAAGGTTTAAATTAAAAAAAAACAACTTTAAATTGCTAAGTTTTTAGCCATTAAATAAATAAAAGGGTCTAAAATCTTATAAAATTACAGAAAATAAAATAAATTCAATTACCTTCAAAAGTTATATATATATGGCCGCTTGGGAGACAGGTGCCAACCAGTGAACTTTAATACGCTGTCTATAAATTAACGGTGAGAGAGTTACAAAAGTGGAAAAGAACGGAGAAGGGGAGAGGTATGTTTGAAGGTAAAAAGAGGGTGGAGATTCATACCCTTCCGATAACCAAGATAAGAGAAAATGAAAGCAGGTGGGTGACATATGTCAACCAAGCGACTGTTGGAGTGTTTAATAATTTTGAATTTATATTAAATAAACATCGTCGCATAATATTTTTGCCCGATAATAGTAACAGTTAAGTGAATTATGAAGTCAGGTAGCTTCTCGTGAGCCATGCAAACCACTACACTTTATCCTTTTTAAACATTCCTTCATTATCGAACCACCCACCAAAAAAAGAAGTACGAAATCGTGTATTTCTTCCAGCGAGAAGAATCGACTAACAACCGCCGAACTGGGACAGCCTCAAACCTCCTGACCCACTAATACAAATCAGCTTTTCCACTAATCTTTTCAATTAATCTAACCAAGGACCATCGATCCGGAACTGAACTTTACCTCGACAGGGAACGAAGACTCACCACGTCATCGTCGGAAATATGGGCGGTGGGATGTTTCTAGGAGTCTGACAGCCTCAAATGGGATGTCAAAAGTTGTCAGAATTAGATACTCCGTGAACTAATAGCTTTGTTGATCTTAGCTCTGAAGTTCTAAACTATTTGATTAGTTTTCAAATGTTATCTTTATAAATAAGATTTCGCTTGTAAACCTTTGGGAATCAATTTAAAAGAATAATAGCTCCCTAGAAATATTATACGAAATTCACAGAAGAAATTTTACGAAAGCCAAAAACATTATATTGTGATGTTTTTGGCTTTTATGTTTATTGTATTAACAGCATGACAGTGGCTCCGAAATCTTTTTTAAATATGCTATTGGAGTTCCACCCAAATTCTGAAGTCTGTAGTTATCGAGCTTTCACTTAACCTCCACTGGCAATTAATATCAATGAGGCAGCTGGGAGAGAAGCGCTGGTATCACCTGGAGTTCTGCTTTTCCATTCACATGTGGGGGAGGACACAGCTTAGTTTGGAGTTCCCGAGGGCAGAATGTAAATATTGTACGTAGGTATGAATGTGTCCAAGATGATTTATTTTATTTTTACCTCACTTTAATTTTGTTTATGTTAGTTGCTTACATATTATTAAATTCATCTATCTATTAATTTTTATTTGTGATGTACATATATATATTATTTTACTGGATATATATATATATATATATATATATATATATATATATATATATATATATATATTGTGTTAATGGATACTTCAGCCCTAATATCTATTGCCTTAAGTGTGGCAGTTAGTATTATTTAAAATAAACAAAAACAGTATTTTTTATAGAATATATCTATAGTATTGTGATTTTATCATAGTTTTAAACACTAATGTATACATTTTTTAATTGTTCAGTTATGTCAGGTTAACATGTAACTATATTAATAAGTCCAAAGCTACCTGTACCTATACTAAAAAAAAAATTGTACACATTCTTTTATCTGGAAAACTTATTAGTATACAATGTTTATTATAAATTCTACTTATATAGTCCTCGAACACTATTGAACACTATTTTCTATCGAATTTGACCAACAAGATTCAAAGCCGGATTCAATTTATGACGATTGGTCCGCTGAGGGGAGGCATTGTCGTTCTCGTCTCATTGTCAGCTGAGGAACCTACCGCGTAAGAAAGGGTCAATTCTCAGCATGAAAATACTGTTTTACAATCGCGGAAAATATAATATCTCTCGGCTAGAAATTTAAGTTTTAATAAAGTTTATTTCACGTTTCATAATGACAAGAAATAGGGAATTTTCTAGCAAACGCAGAAGTTGTTTCATATTTTATTTATTGATATTTGTTTTTGGGGAAGAATCCTCTACATCAGCGTACTCAAACAGGCGGTAGTGGTCTATAAAACGGTAGCAAAAAAGTCCATTTTTGGGAAAAAATTCAAGTAGTCAGTTTCTCTGCGGTTCTATGTGCTTTTATGGGTACTGAATTCAAAGTTTGAAAAATAAATTTCTAGGAGCGTTTTGAGAAATACAAAAAAACTTTTATTTTGCTTTTTCACTTATAATTCAAAAGTATGTGTAGACCTAATTGAAGTTTTAGACATTAATATTTTTCCAACAATTGAAAAATTTTTAAGTCCTATACCTCGGCAGTTATTAAATCTACAGAGCAGCCGCTAAAATCAAATTATGAAAATTTAGTCTACTTTAAAAAATATCAGAATGATTTTTTCGTTACGAGCATAGTTTTGAAAAAATAGGAAAAAAGACAATCAACTGTCCTCTGTTCCTATGAAGGGAATTTCCCATAGAATAACCACCTGTCGTTTACACAAAAGGATGATTCGAACGACCCATAACAAATCAAACACTGACATCAAAATAATTTAAATTACATATTTTTAACATTTATTTATTGTCATTCAAAAAATCGACTAAAACCTTTCTGAAAAAAACCTACGAAAGCCATCTTCATACTTAATTTTATATTGAAATTTTGAACAATAATATTTTCCTATAAGTGATACTGAATTTGGTTACTGGTTTCCGAAGATTACAGTAAAAACGACACTCGGCATCCCGACATCCATCTATTGACACACACAAAAACACACTCTTGTTACTGGAGGTCTCATTCCGTTATTAAATGTCGTTTTCCTTCAGTAGGCAACTAGTTTCCAAGATATTTCTTCATATTCCGTGACAACAATAAAACTGTCAATATCACTGGATAAAGCATTAGAAATCGACGTTCGACATTTTAAGCGGAAAAGCCACTTGTTGATCTCACAAATAGGGAGGAAAACTAGTATTTTACACTCAATTTTAACACTTAAAACAAGTAATAAAAATGTTTAATTGTATTGGAAAACAAATTACGTTTGTAACCTTTCTTACCGAAACATATGATTTCTCTTTTAATTTAAATATAATTTTTGATGTAAGCTTATTATGACCATCAAGTAAAGTACCCTTTTCGGCTCACGACTCTTGAGCAAAATCTAGTAAATACATTTACATCGATATTTGAGATGTTTTACATTATATTTTAATATAATTTTTGATGAAAGTCTACTATGCCCTTCAAATAACGTACCGCTTCCGGTTTTCCAATTTAGACCGAAATCTAGTATGTTATTTAAATCAATATATAAATCATTAATACTAAATTTGAGAAGTTTCTCATTGTATTTTAATATAATGTTTGATGGAAATTAATAATGACCTTCCAGTAAAGTACCACTTCCGGTGATCAAGCAGTGACCAAAAAGGGAGGTTCACAACTAAATTTTAGGAAAATCAAAAATACAAAATTTCAACTTTCTATGTCTAACTGTTTTTGAGTTATGCGAGATACGAACGGACGTACAGACGCCACGACGAAACTAGTCAAAATGGATTCAGAGATGGTCAAAATGGATATTTCCGTCAAAATCTGAAAATCGAAAATTTTCGCAATTACAATACTTCCTTTACTTCGTACAAGGAAGTAAAAATAAAGAATGTCCAAAATTAACAAGAAAACGTTTAACCGTTCCCTAATTCGTCAAATCCTTATTGCAATATATTACAATCTTATAATGAAATATATTATAATACTATAATAAAATTATAAATTTTAATATTTATTAAAAAATAATATTTAATATTAATATAAAATTTATTCACAGTCTAGAAAACAGTGAAAAATGAAAGTATACATTTTTAGAGAGGTTTTCAAGTCATGGAAGGGATTTAGATCGAATCCTACCAAAATCCAAATTCCTCATTTTTGAGTTGTTTTTTTTAATTTTAAATCAACCATTGGGTCGTTATTCTCTTCTTGATTTAAAACTAAATAGATTTTTCACGTCACTCATAAAAATTTTCTTCCTAGAATCAGTATTTTTCCTAACATTTCGCTCAAAATTTGACCCTAAATTTAAAATATCAGTTTTGGGAAAAATTACCAATTTTTGAAGTGTTGAATCTAGGGAACAGATGCATCTTTGATCTCAAATTGTGGCAAATTTGATCTTATTTAAAAAAAAAAAAAGGAAAAGAATATTTTTTTCGTTATCATTCATATTTTTAAAATTAGAAGCGAAGAAGCAAAAAAGTACGAAACTTTCGCAGCTTTTCGCTGTATAAATCGAGACTCCTCGAAATTTTATTTGCAAACTTGAAATTCGGTTCAGGACCTCAAAAAAGTTTAGCGCTACAGAGTATCTGACTTCATGAGGTTTTTTATTTGCAACTACCATTTGACTGGACTATTTGCATAAAAAGAAACTTTGAACTTGATCCATATTACATCCCCCCACTAACTATAGCATTACCAAAGGTAGGTGAAGTTATATTCCGATAAATATATGTATATACATATTGTAGTGTTTTTTTTCTTCGAGAAAAGAATAAGAAAACTGAACAATACATAAAAACAAGTGTCTGCAACTACTGTTGAAATAAAACATAACAGCTTACATAATCATGTTTTTGATTTTCTTAATTATTTAAGGAACCAGACTTTGCTATAAAATATTTTTGTATAAGTGTTTATCAAACTTATAACAGTTTGTTTTTTCATTTGTTTCAATTTGTTTTTTGTTTTGTTTTTTCCAGTTCAAAACGGTTTTCACTTCGAAGCAATATGCGTAGAACGATTTATTCGTAATTCATCTAATATTCATGGATGAATTGGAAATTTGCAATGAAATATAATTTGTTTTCCATTGGATTGAATTTCTGTTTATCTCCGATCCATTCTATAACCGTGATTTAATTTATCACACTGCCCTCTTGAATAAATATTCACCTCGAATATTTGTAACTTATGAATACCAAAAATAATATTTATATTTCCCTCTGTATAATAACTTCGGTTATTAATATTTCGTTATAACTTTCCAACTTAACAACAGGTGACGTAATATTGGCAGTAGTATTACATTTGGTAAGGAGAAAATGTTAAAAATGAAGAAGCACTTACAAAAATATTGTATTAAATAATATATTTGCATAACTTACAGATAATATTTCAATAAACACAATGAATTCAATTGAGGAAAACAGTTCTGCATATCCCGCGAGGATCCCGACGCATACCATCCGGACAGCTCTTAAGTGGTGCGTCGATGATGAAGAGGTTTTGAAGGTGGAGTCCTATTGGGTTTTCCTCGTTATCCGACTGGTGGGATTCATGGTTTGAACTTTCAGGTCCGTGGTGGTGGTTCGAAGACGCCACTGAAAGCACAAGAAAACAGAGAAGTAGCCCGTAGCAGCTCATATTCCACTGTCGGAGCTTCTCAATCCGATCTCTTATCTTATCGTCAAAGTGTCATTTATTTCAGTAGTATCTAAATTACTGAATATTGTGGACAGATTACGACTCATTAGTAGAATTTACGTAACTGGCAGCGTCCCCATAACTTTTTCTAACGTTGTCAAACACAGCCAGAACTATTGGAAATCTTCCTCAATCCTTCTAAAAGAATTTAATGACAACTAAATTAGTTTTAATTAAGTCCAAGCAATCAATTAAGCGCTCATAAGTAAATTGTAATAACGGCGCTTAATAGACCCCTATGTTCAGTACGGGTATCACTGAAGAGGGCTTACTGCATGAAGTTGAATCATACATACTAGTAGTTCAAGGAACAGTAGACCTCGCCAAACTATTTAGAGATTTTTATTTTTGCATCCGTTTATTCCAATCGCAAAGCATATCCGCTGAATACGAATGTGACTTTTCATAAACCTCTTTCGCCTCAGTTCACATTGTCCTCTTGTAACAATCGATGACATCAATTGTATCATCGCAATTCTCAATGCTAACAAATCGGCAGGATTATACAAGATTCAAGCTAGAGATATCAATTAAAAAATAATCACAGAATCCATTATAGAATTGACCAATTTTTCTATGAAAAAATAATTTAATCTACTCATTTATTTTAATAATATGATTTCGTTTTCCCTTCACCATTCGTGTAAATCCGAATGAAAAAATAAAAAACTTCAAGAAATATTCATGTCAAATTTGAAGAAAATCGAAAACACATTTTTGATGATATGTGGCCGTTAAAACGACAGCCATCTTGGATCGGAAAAATAAAATAAATATACGTCGTTTTTCCTGATTTCAAGGACATTTCAGCCAAATTTGAAGAAAATCGAACGGCGCGTTTGGTCATAATCGCATATCAAACAGATACAGACAAAATGCTCTCGTACTAGAGATAGACGCATTTCATCTGAGAACAAACAATTTTCCCACTCAGGCAATACAAACGTTCACGGTTTCTTACTGGTTGAAGGCACTGTTGCCCTCGTGCTCTATCCGTCATGAAGACGATTTGGTGCAGTTTAGCCACTTACTATGCTGCAGTTGACGGCGTAGGTCCAGCTGTTGAGTTCTGGATGCTTTAGGCACCTAAACGTACATTTAGATGACCGGAGAAAACGGGTCGTGCAAACACTACCAGATATGGGGGTGGCTACATACCCGTTCAAGTAGCCACGCCCATGTCTAATAGTGTTTGAGCGTTTACACGACCCGTTTTCTCCGGTCTGGTCTGGTCTGGTCCGGTCGTCTAAATGCACCTTAAGACAATAAGACTATCTTTATTGTGACTGGTTTTACTGTCTACCACTAAGAGGTTTCAACCGAACAAAAAATCAAAAATTCATTACACCACCTTACATCGTCGACTTGCCCCCTGTTTTACCGTCAAGCATTTTATCGTGCTGACCCTTCTTCGCTCAAAGCAAAGTTCGATGGCGTTTTTCAAGCGATATAACGTTCTTCCTTATCATGAACAGGATCGCATTAAGAGCACTAAATCACAAGATCAAAGCTGAATTGTTCGATTATTACTTTTTTCGGGAGTTGTCTTGTTTTAGCTTTTAATCTAGTGTTAATTCAGAAACTTCTCTGTGTAAGTTATTAAAACCCCCATAATCTTGTTCTAGGAGTTATGAATAGGAATTATAAAATGCACCCCCACTCCCTCCGATGACCTTCGATACAGTGAAAAATTATATTATTTTCGGAGAAAATACGACTAAAAAAGTGAGGCACAATTTATTAGGAGTGTTGAAGTTGAATTATATTATAAATTGAAGTACTTTCTTTACTTATTTAAATTTTGCTTATTGAGTAGTATTAAATACTTAAAGCTTTGAGAAAAGATTGTGGAGCAATGACCTGTAATATAAAATAATGAATCAACACTCTCCAGCAAAGTTCTGACAACTTTCTTCTTAAAAACCATTCGTGGGCTAAAGCGATAGACCTTGATTAAAGATCAAGATGGCTATAAGAAACACTTTAGATTAGTTTTAGTTCTTTCTGTTATCCTTCTACTTTTATCAGCTGGTTAATTCAATCTCGTCCCGCCGGCGGGAAACCGATAAGGTCTCTAACTAGCGCTGCTAGTCATTTACTTAAACTCATCGAATGAGAGTTCCTTTTTCAAATCTTCTCCAAAGTTTTTTCAGATATTATTAATAATCACTATTATTTTATCTATTACTTTACACTTTATTTAAAAAATAAAATAAAGTTATTACATCATTTATGAATAATCACTGTACATATCACTTATGTAAAGCCTCGTCTACACATTGACAGTTTTCTCTCGAGGTAGTAATGTACCGACAGTGAGATAGTGTGGCGACAATGTCCTTCTCTAGACGCTGATAGTAAACTTTGTGACTGGAAAAAATAACGGATGTAAAACAGCTGACTAAACTAATTATTAATATATTATTATTGATCACTTCCTAAAAACTGAAATATTTATTATCAAAGTAAAAATAACTGTGTGCGATTCCTGATAAAGAGAATTTTAGAGTCTTATCTTTTCTTTCCATTTTGTAATATAAGACATCGTTGTAGAGGAGGCCCTCATTATTAAGCGGCTCGTTATACAGCACATTCGGATATAACACGGGTCTAATCCTTGCCTCAATCGCTGATTTGTCTTAAAATAAGAGGATAATTTCACCGTATAAATTATCGCAAACAATCGATTCGTCTGAAAAGTCATGCGACGTTCTCACTGAAGAATAGTAAAGTTTTTAAGATTAACTTTTTTTATAAAAGAATGCTACATTGACATTTAAATATACTACTTACAGACCAAGTTTCAGTGTATAATCTAATGTTACATGTCTGTAGACTGCGTTATCTTTTTGTAAAATTAAGGGTGCTATATACCTACAGGCTAGTGGAGGAAATGATAGAAAGTTGCAAGGAGCAGGAGGAGGGATGGATGATGGTTATGCAGGAATAATTATAGGATGCTGGGAAGTTCTTTGGAGGACTGTCTTTAGGATTTAGTTAAAGTATACAATTGATGTCTAACCAATAATATGGTAGCAGTACACTTTTAAATTTAAGAGGGAGCTTGACAGGGTTTTCGGTTGAAAGACAGCAGATCTCTGGTCAGTGGTCAGCAGACCTGACAGTGGCAATTTATTTTCAGAAGGTATTTACGGTAGAGGACCATTTGTATGACCCAACATATCGGAGAGCCATGAGAAAAGTAGTTTACAGATATTATAGCTTATGTTTAAAAATTATCGTTATAAAGATCGTTAAATATAATAATTGTCCGTTAATTCGTGGATATCGTAAACCAGCTCTTCTCGAAATCGACGTCCTATTGGCTCAGATGGAAGGACATAAATCGTCTATTGAGCCTGTAAAATTACTGCAAGTTGCCTTCATCAAACAATGACGGCGAAGGAAAAGGGCTTATAGCAACTTAAAATAAGTAATACTTTTGAGAAATTATAACACGGACTATAGTATATAATGATAAACAAATTTTCTTGCACTATTTTTATAACTTAATGCTATTAATGCACAATGAATATTTTTTTGTTTAATAAAGCATCCTTTATTACACACATATGTGTATAGGTCTTCCAATGATTTAAATTTTTCTGTCCTCAATATAATACGGATGGATTCATGGGCCTACTGTATCTTAAAATCGACAGTAAAGTAAAATAACTTTTGTTAACTAACGTGCTGGAATTAAATTGATAAAATTATTAAATATTCATTCTGCTTATCCGTGGGCCAAATTAAATTTTTAAATAAACGGTAGGTCGGTTTTTTTTTTAAATTATCCCCCGGGAGGGACTAATATGATACTAACGAAGCCAGGGATAATGAAAACGGTCTAATCTTATGCTTAGAGACGCTATTTTTTATCCTTATTCCAGAAGTCATCTCCCTCCTATTAGTAAGGCAAGATACAGTTTTTCGCTGGAACTTTATGATTAAAGGCCTTTTTTCGTTTAGCCCGAGACCCCATTAATTAGCAGAGTCCGAAGAAGGGCCCTAGCCGAGCAGTGATCATCAAGTTTTTACCAGACGTTCAATCAGGGATCTAATCAGGGTGCGGCGCTAAGAGGATTAGGCCCGGGTCCTCTGCGGTCTTCTGTGGTCCGGACCTGTCAATCTCCACGTCCATTCTCTTCCTAAGGATATCCGTCTTACTGGATACTAGTTGGGATATCCTACATATTTCGTCCGAAGAAACAGTTTCCATAAGACAGACAAAAGAAATATATTTGCATATAGGATTAGAGAAAAAACCTTAAAAAAAAAAGAAATAATAATTAAATTAGGATGCTGCAATTACCTTCCTAGATCTGATTTCCACTCGAAACTAATGAACTGAATTCGATGAGAAATTTTTTGTTGCTCGTTATTGGGGAAACAACAAAAACATTGCCGAGGAAATGATGAATGAGAATAAACATTAAAATCAGGATTTAAACAAGTATTAAAAACTTTCAAATGACACTGATCTAATGAAGTTTTGAGAAGTGTTCATCAATGCTTATGAAAATTCTAATACTTAGATGCTATAGAAGATATTAGATGTTAAAAAAACTAAAAACGAATGATGGTAGGAGTTGACTGGTGTTTGAGAAAGTAGGTTTGTAATCTTCTTTTCTTTTTTTTTTGGAACCTCATAATGATTTCGATTTCCCGTTTTAGATCGTGTATGGATGACTGAATGGATACTAAGTAGAACCTGGCTTTCTTACGTACCAAGGTAACTTACTAGTTTTATAATTTTAGGAAGAATTTCTTAAATTATAGAGAATACAAACACATCTTGCAATCATAAGTTGTTACATTAATCCAATTCTGTTTGTTATCTACTTGCGTTTCTCAGTTTACGTATAGTCCCTCAGCAACAAACATCTCCGGCGGATCCCAAAGGGCGACCTCGTGTCAAGATACAAATCTGCCACAAAGCAGTCCCTAAGTTTTGACGAAGATAAAGGTAAAGGTGACAGGGGTAGAAGATAAGATGTCCTGAGAAGTGTTTAGCCTTTAAGTTTGTTTCGTGTTCCTGTGCCTTGGCCTGACCACAAATCCCTGACCTGCGTGTCACACTGATAGCTGCCATGGTTACCTTATCCACCAGGCCGATCTACAGGGGACAGGTGGAATTATGATTGAGCGATAACAGAATCAATGGCCATTTCTTAGTCCACGGTTTCTTGTGTTTACCGCAACCCTGCCTTTCCTGGCTCTTTATGTTATAATACCTAATTTGGTATTATCAAAACATTTAATGTAGATTACGCGTGTAAAGTCACACTAAGTACCTCCGATCTGAGTTGGGGGTGTTTTGAATATCTTAAAACGTTGGCCCCTCAAACATGGAAGTAAGAGAAAATTCCGATATTTTATCGTGGAAATTTACATTTTATAATTTACATTTTATGTTAGCATAAACCTAATTTTGGTTTTCGCCCTAATTGGCTATAGCAGTCAATCACTTAGGGCGCTGCTAGTAAGCCGGTTGAATATATTATGTTTAGCGATGAGGGATTAGTGATTTACACAAGTTAAAACTTTTAAGTCTATTTAAGCTTTGATAATATAACTTTATTGTTAATTTCAATAAGACATATTATATAATTAAGAGATAAAAACGCATATTTTCAATACAGTAGTTTCAGACTACCAATGTATTTACTAAACAATAGATGCCAAATAAACTTACAAAACAAAATATTAATGTGTAATACTTTACGGAGCAATTTGGACTTACTGAGCATCCTTGCTAAATCTTTATATCCACAGTAACAAAAAATACCTAAGATAATTCTACACCAAGCATGGTACATTTCCAATTATACAAAATACTTTGATTTATACATTTCAATAATCTACAATCAGCAAAGCCTATTGCACTATGTTGTATTATAATTTTATTTTAAAATAAATGTGCACTTTTTCTCTTTTTGTACATTTCAATCACATCAGTACTTAAAGATTGAAAACGTTAATAACAAATAAACAATTTATTTACAAATACGTTTTTCTTATTCTAACAGGAACGGAAGATGCTGAAACCAACGTCAACACTACTATGACAAGTCTCTTTAGCGGTTCTCACGCCAACTACCAGGTAGCGCACGGGAATAACACGCTGTCATATAAAAAAAAATTATTTTTTGTTTAGTTACATTGCTATTTTCTTGTATTGTATATTTTACTATATATATATTATCTTTTCTTTTAATAAAGCGATGGTATAAAGATTTATTTCTCTAAGCTAAAAATAATAGTTAATTGAAAGAACTTTTGATGTTCATATTGGACATAACGGTATGAAAACCTTAGAATCGTACCGTCTAAATTAAATCTTCATCTCAATATGGGCTTATTCGTCAATCAGTACATATACCTACTATATTTGTTCTTTACGTGGTTTCTCATTTCTTTAATCTTCTAAGCACATTACTTATCCTCACTATTCCTATTTACAGGTTCGAGGGAAAATAAATCGCGACTGTATTTGATTCCTCCACAGAGTCAGATGACTGTAATCCTCCGTTTGTGGTAATCTTCCTGTGTTGTATTTAAGCTAATAGTTCCTTTGCTCGCTGGCTGTACGCGGTTCGTTGGTTGGCATTCCAACTTCCTGCATTTTAATTTTCCGATCTTCGTGCCTTTTAATAGGCATTATTCGAGGTCTTCTATCACCTTCACCTCGACAATTGATGACTCCAATTTCAAAACCTCGACACTACCACTACCACTGATAGTTTCTTCACAAGCTACCGGTTATGTTCCATTAATCCAATAACACATATATTTATTGTATTTTTTAAAAATTAAGTTGTAAATTTTAAGAAATTGAAAATATATTATTCATGGATTAAAACATAATCTATGTTTATAAAAACTTTTAGACAACGCATTCATCAATAAACATTCTCCTAGCACCGATAAATAATCGATATCTGTGTGTCTATTACATATTTGCAATCCTTTATTTTCTCTGAATCTCTTAGACACGATCTTTTAAGATATAAGGAAATCGACGGTCCGAGGGCGAGAGCTCTGGAGTTGCGGAGGACTACTTACGACTATAGAAGGCACTAAATATCAACGGACTAAGTTTATAGCCGCGAGGGACTCCTGGCTGCCCTATAACTGACGCCAAACCGAATTATACCCCGCACGAGTGCTAAGTTGCCCGCTTCACTGCCATCTTCAACCGTACCATCGGAAATCTAACGAGATTTGAACGGCCTTCGTGTTCAGCCATGCCGATAAGAGCATTTCACATATTTCGTTATATTTCACAGCCATCGACCAATAATTGCAAATTTATTTTATTAAATTTATTTACTAAATAAATGTTACAAATTTATAGGAGGGAGTCGGTCAGAATTTTGTAATAAAGAAAAAAAAATAAATTAAATAAACTATTTAGTTATTTTTTATCACATTCCACGTTCTGGCCAAGCTATGTAGTTTACTTTAAAAGCTACACAATGAGACAAAAATTATAAAACTAATGAAATTAAAGGTGGTAAAAATATAATCATATTGTTTTAAAAATATATTAATAGTTGTATAGTAGCTTACTCTTCTTTACGACTTCTGTAAGGCATTTCATGATGCCATTTTATTCTTTTTTTTGTTGTTTCAAAAAAGAATCAAGATCAAAACCATTTTTTTACCTTGCCAATTTTTTCAACAATGGATGTCCTCATTACTGGACGATTTGCAGGGAGTCGTAGTTATGGATGATGTTTTAATCCATGCATCTTACTAAAAAAGTGCTGAATAGAATAAAAAATGCTGAGATAAAATTAAACCAAAATAATTATATTTTTTAAGTTGCCGATGCTAAATTTCTCTGGCATATTTAAAAAAATAGTATTCAAGTTGATGCAGATAAAGTGATGCCAATTTCAAATCTAATAAATCCACAGATTGTTAATTACTAGAAAAAATCCATCAACAATTTATCAAAATTGACAACTCCGATAAGGCTTCTCATAAAAGATTTGGAAGGGGCACCTTCGATAATTTAAATTTTTGTTGTTAAATGCAACATCAACAGAAAAATATATAAATAAAATTATCGAAGGCCCTTCTTTACACAGAAGAATGCACAAGTTTGTTTCGCTCTTCTGATATCTTGATATCTACCATGAGAGTAGTGATTTTCATATTCGTTAGTTTAGAATGGGGCTGAAGGTCTGAGCTAATTTGTTTCAGCAATTTTGGCGAGGATCATTAAATAAAAGTCCTGATAACTTAAGCCAAAATTAATTTTAAACTTTCTTTGTCCAACAAACAACAAAAAAAGAAAGAAAGGAAATGTAAAAATGTAAGATATCTATTGTTTAGAAATACACACCAACAAATAATGCACTAAATGCGAAACATGTGGCCTGATATCCATGTTGATACGGTCAGGATTTTAAGAAATATTTCAATTAAATGAATTATTATTATATTTTTTTTTGAGGCCTGACGGTTTAACGAGAAAAATGTAAGGTTAATAGGTAAATCGGAGGAGGGATAATGAAGGTTCCAATGTACCATTCAAAGCGGAATATTTACGCAACATACGGCAAAACCTCGGGTACATATTGCCTAAAAGTGGAACGTCTGCTCACATTAATTATGGTATATGCTGAGGCTTTTTTACTTACCTCTATATGAAAAAATCGAAAGTTTACTCACCTAAAGCCTTGTCCTTGAAGTATACAATGACAAATTAATGTAAGGTGCGTAAATATTAGTCTTTGAGCCGAAAGTTCGAAGCCTGTCCCAAATTAAATGGGCGAGGGTGCTCTGAAGCACACACTTTCGAGACCATCACACTCAATTTTTTTAGAACTAAATTAGTCAAGTCCGTGTGTAAACTGAGTTCGGAGAGGGTGTATAAACACCTTAGACTAGCTTAAAAAATCTGGTGCAGTGCGCGCATCACACAACTTTCCCTTACCGTCCTATAATAATTATCTTTTCAATATAATTTTAAAAAGTTCACATAAAAAATGCTTGAAATAAACTCAGCAGCATTCACTTCTTCACATCTTCTCCCACTTCAGTACAATAAAACAGTTTTTTAAACAATTTTAGTACAATTCTGCACACTACCTGTATATTTTAACTTCGTCAAGTTGCAAATATATTTTAAAAGTTTCGGTTTAGTTTTCATGGAAATATAAGTCTCCTTTCGGATGCGCTCGGCTATCCATCTAGGGTCTTTTACTCCTCATAAAATACGCTTTATCTTTGCTAATACTGATCAGATTTTGATGATTCTTTTATTGTTTTTTAGATTCTTTAATTACTTTTCATACAATACCATACATAATTTACCATAAAATGCATACTTTTTAAGCTATGCGCAAATAAAATATTCTTTTCATCATAACTTTTTTCGCTGCATTTTCTCGGTGATGTACTACATAACTGAAAAAGTTTCATCAAAATCGTTGGAGCCGTTTACGAGAAAATTGCAAAATCCAAGATATAATTGCCACTGCCTGTTAATCCAATGCGCTGTATCTTTGCTAATACCGGACCGATTTTGATGATTATATTTTGTTTTTTGATAATTTAATTATTTTTCATACAATTCTATACATAATTTATAATAAAATGCATACTTTTTATGCTATGCACAAATAAAATATTCTTTTCATCATAATTTTTTTTCTCTGCATTTTTTCGGTGATTTACTACATAAATAAAAAGTTAAAGACCTTTATGAAGAATAATTTAGGCAAGTTTCATCAAAATCGTTAGAGCCGTTTTCGAGAAAAATATAAAAAAGTGTAAAATCCATGACATAATAGCTAATTCCGGTTAGTCCGATGCGCTGTATCTTTGCTAATTAATACTGGTCTGATTTTGATGATTATTTTATTGTTTTTTCGATAATTTAATTACCTTTCATACAGTTCTGTACATAATTTACCGTAAAATGCATACTTTTTAAGCTATGCGCAAATAAAATATTCTTTTCATCATAACTTTTTTCGCTGCATTTTCTCGGTGATGTAATACATAACTGAAAAAGTTTCATCAAAATCGTTGGAGCCGTTTACGAGAAAATTGCAAAATCCAAGATATAATTGCCACTTCCTGTTAATCCAATGCGCTGTATCTTTGCTAATACCGGACCGATTTTGATGATTATATTTTGTTTTTTAGATAATTTAATTATCTTTCATACAATTCTATACATAATTTATAATAAAATGCATACTTTTTATGCTATGCACAAATAAAATATTCTTTTCATCATAATTTTTTTTCTCTGCATTTTTTCGGTGATTTACTACATAAATAAAAAGTTAAAGACCTTTATGAAGAATAACTTAGGCAAGTTTCATCAAAATCGTTAGAGCCGTTTTCGAGAAAAATATAAAAAAGTGTAAAATCCATGACATAATAGCTAATTCCGGTTAGTCCGATGCGCTGTATCTTTGCTAATACTGGTCTGATTTTGATGATTATTTTATTGTTTTTTCGATAATTTAATTACCTTTCATACAGTTCTGTACATAATTTACCGTAAAATGCATACTTTTTAAGCTATGCGCAAATAAAATATTCTTTTCATCATAACTTTTTTCCCTGCAATTCCTCGGTGATTTACTACATAGATGAAAAGTTAAAGATCTTTATGTAGAATAATTTAGGAAAGTTTCATCAAAATCGTTAGAGCCGTTTTAGAGGAAATCGTAAAAAAGTGTAAAATGGATTATATAAAGTGGTACTTCCGGTTAGTCGATTTTAACGAAAATGTTGCTGTAACATCACATGCATGTGCCAACCTTAAATACGTAATTTCAGTATCGTACAACTTTTCGTTTTTGACCTAGACTGTTCACATACACACACACAGACACACAGACTATTTTGTGAGACATGGCCATTTGGACTCAGGGGACCTTAAAACGTGTATTTCCGTCGAAAAATCGAATTCGAAAAATTTCACGGTCGCAATTCTTCCCCTTACTATATACTTCGTATATAGGTAAGGAAAAGTAAAAAACGATTACACCTTCAATTTATCAAGTTGAGGCCGATCTAGGTCCGAACCTAAACTTGATAAATTAAAGGTGTAACAACTTTTTTATAATTATGATACAATATCCAACAAATTTCAAAATCACGTTTATAGTTAGAAGCAGATGCAGAATAATTTCATGTAGAATCCTCAGCAAGCAATAAGGAAATATTTGTTTTCATTCCAAATACCTACCTAAACTAGAAGAAATATAACAATGAGCCAAAAAATTATTTGGAATATATTACTTAATGTTTGCGTAACTTATTCTAGTGGTTCAGTAGTTCTTTTTACTCGGAATGTTATTTATGGCTTTGTTAGTACATCTGTTTGATCCGTTTTTTACGAAAATTGCGAAAACTCGTATTATTCTTTCCTATTCTTATATAGCATAATAGTATTTATTATTTTTAAATGATAGTAAATGCCGTTTTAATTTTATGTAATGAATGTATAATTTATATGATGTATACTAATATGATTTGTAAGAATATCTGAAACATATGTAGAAATCGTTTAGTAGTTAGTGACATGTGTTAGGAACAAATTATGTTCTGAGTTTGTTTTAAATTTATTTTTAGTTGTTCCAGTTAGACGTTATTCAAATTTACGGTAAGTATTTGATCTGATTAGATTTTTTTTTTCTACCAATCTCTGTAGCATAAGTTGTACGGGTACATTTGAGACAATGCTAATGAATAAGTTGTTAACCGAAATTCTATAGTTCAGAATTTTAAACTTCCTGGCTATAAATTTAAAGAATTTCGATTGTATATTGGGTTGTTATTGTAACTTTGACTGAGTAAAGCTTTGTAAAGACTAGTTATAATAACACATTATTTGACATATATTGACGAACAAACTTGACCTGTGTGATAATTGACATAAAAAAAAATAGGTTGACTATCTTAGAAACAACATAATGGATGCATGAAACCTCCTAACATATGTTTCTATAAGCTACACTGTAAGGGGACTGTAGTCGACCAACATGGTTGGTCAACAAGGTTGAAAGACAAGTTGAACAGCATGGCTATCCAACATCAGTTTTTTTTAAGTTTTATTGGTAGAGGACGAAGTCGGTGTCATGAGTTGCTTTAGGGAGGCTTGTAGGGGCCAACACTGCCGCAGACACTTCAACACGGTTGGATGAATTATGCCCCGCCTAATTCTAACGTGGTTTGATTTTACTTCAACCGGTCCAAAATAGGCCTCAACCAACAGTTTCCCTACAGACGTTCAACATCGGTTTTGATCGTTTGAAAGTCTCTTTATACAACAATCTTCCACGCTTTAAAAAAGTCCAAGATTGCATGATAGAAAAAAAATAATAACAATGAACTAAATTTGAATATAATTTACAGTAACCTAAGAGTTTGACAGTTTACCTTATGCTTATCTTTTTTTATAAAAACAAAAACAACTAATCTCACAACGTACGTAACCGTCCTCTTTCTCTACTTATGGTTTCTCTTTCCGTTTTCATTAATATTATCATTCGATTGCACTGTGACTTTCACGCCTCCTCCTTTCATCAGTTTTCCTCCGATTTTCAACAGATTTCTTAGCTCCAAGTGTAGGACGATAAGCTACAAATTCTAATGAGATAAGTCGTCCAAGAAGTTCAGCCAAATTCAATCCTTCAAACGCTGCCAATCGGTACAAAAGTATAACATATGGAACTAGCATTTGTGACAACTTTATTAGCCAATACTTTTCCATGTTTATAGAAAAATTGTAATTAGTAGCCCGTGTAATAAAGGAAAGGCTCTGACTCAACGGCTCCGATGATAATTATTATCGTCTTTGTCCTCTGCGGCTTTATCTGGGATGGTTATCCGTGCAGCAGTGAACGCAGAGGCAGGGATTGGAGGGATGTATCTTTCCCCCAAAATGTACGAAAAACATAAAGTTTTTATTTTAAGTATTAATTTTGGTTCTTTTTTAACAATAATTTTTGATCCAATTTTCATACTTATCTTTAAAAATGATTCCCAATTTGGCGATTATAGACATTTAAGTTATAACTTGCCTTCTTCTTATGAAATCCCCTCTTACCCCCGAAAAAATTTAAATCTCCTCTGTTACTGATGAGTCTGCTGACACATCCTTCTTCAAATATTTCCCGTATTTTGTGAAAAGATCTACTTCCCCAGCCATTAGTATTTTGTTCTTCCCTCTTAATGTCAAGTTGATGGAATCTTCATTGCCAATGCTATTCATGTCGCTATCACTTTTTTTTTTATCAGCAGCTATTGGATCTTCGTCATGATGTTGTACTTCTTCATCTTTTTAAATTCTTCTTGTTCTTTACGAGAAGAAGGAGGATTTATTACGAGATTTTTCTTAATCTGCGTTATAAATATTTTCATCTTTGTTTAAATG
This sequence comes from Rhaphigaster nebulosa, assembly GCA_948150685.1. Lineage (NCBI taxonomy): Eukaryota > Metazoa > Arthropoda > Insecta > Hemiptera > Pentatomidae > Rhaphigaster > Rhaphigaster nebulosa. The sequence continues at coordinate 99,361,475 of OX411311.1, forward strand.
TTTTTCGGCTTCTTCTTCAGATTTTCTTTCATTGGCCTCAGGCTTTTCTTCTTTAATTTCACTTTCCTCTGTTTTTGCTTTTACTTCGTTTTCCTCTGGCTTCTCTGTTTCTGTTTTTCTGTTCCTCAAGTTTCGGTTTCATATCTTCAACTATTTCTTCTTTCTTAACCCTTCTTTCAAAACTCTTTCACTATTTTCTTTAGTTGCTCCTTCTTCATTTTGAATGTCCTTCTAATCAATCCAGTTTATCGAGCTATTTGCTCGATTATCTGAAGTTTTCTTTTGATTCCTCATAGTTCTCGAAGTTCGAGAAAAGATTTACTGGTTGAGGCGCTTAATTTGCCTTCATAGACTGAAGGATTGCAGTTTGTTGCAAAACAGAGGTTAAAGTTGCCAAAATAGCTTTCGAATCTGTACGAGCCAAATTTGACTTTTTAACAAGGAATTAACGAATATAGGTTTATCATTACTTATTATCTATACTTGATATGCAAATTACACAATTTTTTTTAAATTACTTAAAGAGAATTGCAATTAATTTCATTTTACTTCCCTGTATACTATTCTTAGTTTGAAATTTAACGGTGAAATCTAATGGTATCTATTTATAAAACTATTCGACAACCTTGTAAGCTAACATAAATCCATTACTTAACTTTCTATGCAGACGGAATCGACTAAATATAAACATAAACCGGAAATAAGATAATAACCCGTCAACTAAAAATTGGATTTTTTAATATATAAATTTCCAAAATTTCACGTAGATACGGAAAACTTACAAGTTGAAAAAACTCTAACCAAGTCAGTGAAAATCTTGCAACAGACCTTTTTCCAATATTATCATAGTCATAAATGAATTTGTATAGTAACAATTAAATTTCGTGCAAACATTCTATTAATCAACTGGATGGTTAAGTTGAAACTTAATTGGATTAATCAAGAATCTTGAGTTGCAAATGTTACAAGGCAAGGAGAGAAGCAGATAACACCATGATCCGTAAAAAAAAAAAAAAAAAAAAAAAAAAAATTAGAAAATTGGTTACATAGCATCTCCATCCGCTTAGGTCTTCAATATTGGGCCCATTTACACAGACGATATTTCCCGCGTGTAATCACAATCGTGAGTGATAGAGTGTGTGTGTTTAAACGTGTCGGAGAGGAAGGCTAAGCAAGCGGGGAATTTCGGTGGGGAAGGTTTACATTGAGCCTCATTACACGTACGCTCTTTCACGAGTACTTTGGAGCAGGATCGTCGCGTACAGCAACGTATGTCTGTAACATCAGGCAAAGGTAAAAAATAGCAAGGAAGAGTAGCGGGGATTAAAACAGACAAAGAGAGGATTAGATATAGATTGAAACAGCCAGATGAAAGCCATTTCCTTTATTTTACTATTTTTTTATATCCATTCGTTCTAGCCATTTTTATGATCCTTCCTATGATATCCCTACCCGTATCACCCAAAATACCGATGAAAACTGAAAACATCGTCGAAAAAACGTATTTTTCACACTCACCAATTCACGCCACATTCAATTAATCAAATCCCCTTTACGCGAAAGAACGAGTGATTGCGCATTGCGGCCTTTCCCGCGCGCAATCCTGTACGGTCCGAAGCATCCTAGCGAAAGGGGCTTAATCTGATGAATACGTATTTATTTTAATTATTTATGGAGCATTATCTGTATTTTATTAGAAATAATGAGACAATCAATATTTTTTATGTTTTTGTGTATAAATAATTATGATTAAAATTATCAGGATTGTTTCAATCAAATATTTAAAAAAAAGGGGTTTTGAAAAAAAAAAAACTTATGTCAAAAAATTAAATAATTGGAGAATTAAAAAAAAACCTGTATGACTACAACCCATGAAGGGTTTTGAATTCATTACTTGGTAAGGACCGTATTGTTCCTAAGCCAACGGTTGTGCAAGGTGATTCGGCCGAGATTGCGCTCAACCGCCACGTTTTTCCTCCAATTAAGCGTACACACTCGGAGGGCCAATCCACGGCTGAAAACAGAAAAATAATTATCTGCCATAGCCAGTCTCGAACTAGGGACCTTGATATTAGTAGCACAATGCCCTGCCCACTGAGCTACCTCGCTCCCTTTGGAAAATTTAATGTTTTACTAAAATGTGAACATTATCGTTACAACTATGAAACGGTGGTACTAGTATGTTACACCTCGGAACATTTTTTGTCAAAAATATCGATTATTGAGAACTCCTATATTTATATTACTCATTTCCAGCGACATGTTTAACAGATGTAGCTATGAATCATGTTATAAGGTTGTGTATACACGATTGTCTATGGTGAAATGCATTTTTTACAACTTCATCAGGCTGCCTTTCACTTATTACAAATTAATTTCGTTTAATTTAATTTTACTGTCTCTTTCGAATTCCGGAAGAACATACGTGCTCTATTATACTTAATCGCTGTCCTGGGAAGAGCACATGGCGGGAGCAAATTAATTGTTCTAGTGTTATATAAAACATATACAATGCCACAACTGTTAGTGTTACTGCCCGGACACGCCCGCTCATAAATCTCTTGGAGGGTAAAGTCGGAGCAAAAAAGTTCGTGTCCGACTTGTGATTAACTGTTTTACGATCGACTGGAGCTTAGCCGTGAACTTTGTTAGGGCGCAGATTTCAACGGACCAGAACTTTAATGCGATTGAAACCAGTCCAATTTGCAAATCAGTTTGTTAATTCAATCAAAGCTGTAACAAGAGATGTACAAATTACAACAAATATGTTTAAAACCCTCGTATTGTACAAATAGTATTTTAGACAACACTGATATCATACAATTTTACATAATCACTAATTTCATATAATTAATTTTAGATACCTAATAAAAAAAATTAGAAAAATTTAATATTTGTGTAAACGAAACATGAAAATATGATATTCAAAATTTAATGATAGGACAGTAATTTTTACTTTTCAAAAATTTGCTATAAAAAGGAGGCATATTAATTTAAAAAAGAATTTATGATTCGATCTAAAAAAGTTTGTTATTATACGAAGTTTTTATTAAAATTTTTATAATGTTGTTGTAGAATTTCTTTTTTATATTACACCGTTGTTTTGTGATTCAAAATAATGCAACATACGTTTATCAAGAATAAATATATAATATTTTTATTGTTTTAAGTTGTTTTTTTTTAGCATCTGAGCTAACTGGTTTAATAGTTTGGGCAAACGAGGGGTGCTTAGAATCATTGTGCCATGGCAGGAATTTTTTCGGATCCTATTACAGGAAAATTAAGGGATGTCTCGAAAAAAATATTTGACAGACTACTATTAGGTTGCTTTGGATCAAGGACATACAATTTCAAACTTAATATTTTAAAAATTCAAATGTTCCGAGATTTCTACCCTATAAGTGTACCTTCTTTTAGCTCTCTAATAACATCATAAATACTAAAAGCGTTTCATCCTTAATATTCAATAACACGTTTTCTCCTTATGGGTCTACAATCAATGATTGAATTTCCAACTGTATGCTACTTTAAAACTATAAGAGTAGAAGTGTCTCTGATTCATATTTACACATTCCTTTGAATTTCACTGGATTAAGCTCATCAACAAAACCTCCAAAAAACTTACCAATAGAATGACAAAACATAATAGCAATTGTAAAAATAACAATAATATCAATACCAAAGCGCTGGCACTATAAATTATTAAATTAAACAACAAATTTGATATTAAATATTAGACATACAAAGGCAATGGATGCTATTTATATAATAATAAATATAAAGGAGTTACAACAAGGAGTCTTAGCATTTACTATGCTGATGCTGTTAAAGAATTAAAACTATAAAAAAAATATAGTCATATCCATTCATAAAAATAGAAATAGAAACATAAAATTTAAACATAACTTAGTAGATAATTTAAATAGTAAAATAGAAAAATATAAATGTATATAAACAAAAATAGTAATTAGCTTATTCCAATAATGTTCAAAGGGATATGCAAATATGAATCAGAAATACTCGTACTGTTATAGTGGTAAATAATATAATAGTTACAACAACGCAATGACCAAATATTGATATGGATTGATTGCTGACCTAGTAGGAGTAAATATGTTATTTAGAATAAGGTAAATACGAGTATATTGTGGCATTGTTTTTATAAAATAAATGTGTATATCAAATTAAGTGGTGCGGTAATTTATTGTAAAATGTATATATTCTATTCATGTCTTTAACTAAATTAAATTTACTTTACTTAAATCCTGAAGATAGGGCGAAACCCCGAAACGTTGTTTGTGAAAATGTTTTACGCAAGGTTTTGTAAAAACGTATAAGGAAGAAGGGAGGTTTTCACATCCTTTTATTGAATGCTGGTATATTCATTTTAAATGAGTCATTAAATGTCAAATGAATATAAATATAAAAATATAAATAAACCCGTGATGCTAATAAAGATGTTAATTTGAAGGCTTTCCAAATAGTGTATTCTGACAAATGGATCATATTTACATGATATTTCATTCCACAAGTCCGCTGGTGTCTGCGGATTTACTAGTTTGTGGCATCGGTTGCAGAGAAAATCTGTTGCACCATAGAATATACAATTGATATTTTATGAAATCAACAGATCATTAAAATATTCTGTTGTGTAGTGTCCAAAATGAGGGAAATCTGTCACATCCAAGCAGGCCAGTGTGGTAACCAGGTCGGTTCCAAGTTCTGGGAGGTCATTTCAGACGAACATGGGATTGATCAGACAGGAAACTATCATGGAGATTCCGAACTCCAGCTGGAGAGGATCAGCGTCTACTACAACGAGGCCATAGGTATTATAGTATTATTTATTAGTTACATTAATTAGTTCCTGTTGAAATTGGGGATATATAAAGTTATTTTTTCATATCCTATGAGAGGAAATACCTATTTTTAATTTTGTAAATATTTTAAGATATTTATTTGGTTTAGGATCATCTCTAGTTAAGGGCCTTTTAGACGATCGGATCAGTCCGTATAGCCTCTCACCTCCAACGGATCGTGTAAATGCTTGCGCCGGACAAGATGTGGGCGTGGCTCCCATTTTATCCGGCCCGGTCCGATCGTCTAATAGGCCTTCACTTTTGAATTACAATTCTACCCAAAAAATATTGTCCAGTTCGAGGAAACCAAAGATGGACTTGATAAAGGTGGTGAACACTCGATTTTTTTGTGACAACTAAACCACTGAAAATGATCTGTATTTGTAGCAAATTCATGTAAATCGGCCTAGTCGTTGGAAAATCGTGCTGACACGGTGTCGTGAAAATTAACCCTGTATCCTTTAAGAACACATAAATCGTGTATTTATTTTAGAGCTCTTGTCAAATTTTATTAATTTTTATCTAGCATATAGTTACGTTAAAAATAAAGTGACGTGCTTTGGATTGCTGCTTCTCACTACTGCTCCATTAGGATTTTTAGGTTATTCAACACATACCACCTTCGAAAAAGTATGATTTGCTTCAAAATTATTAAAATTTTCAGTTGACAGATGTGACAGATTCCGTTTGTAAAAATGTTGGTGTATACTAATTTATCAAACACGATTTTTTTTCGTAAGAAAAAAACGAAATTTTATTTGCAAAACTTTTAACTATTCAGTAATGAATAACAGTTGAGTAGCTCACTTACAATCATGGCCAGTATCACTTTGTAAATTTTTTCAGGAACACGCAACGATCATAGCATAGAAGTGTGGGTTTTAAATGTTTTTTTAACATGTTTCTTGAGGTTTTAGCTACGAAAAAGCTTTAGTATTGCATAGAGGGTGCAACCACCTTACGAAAACAAGGTTGATTCAATTTATCATTCTCGTTTACGTAACCCGATTATCGGTGGCTTCAAAATTATATAATGCCGAAGTCAAGTGGATGCTTGTTAATTTATTATATGACTCTGAAAACAAGACCGCTAATCAGAATAAAATTGTTTATAAGACTTCATTGCTAGTAAAACAATTGTAATTCAAAGCTTCCGCTCAAAATATTTTAACGAGATATTTATTTTATCATATAAATTTAATGAGAAACAATGAGAGGCAACATACTTATGTTTATCGTTAACATGTAAATTTTAAATAAATTCATTGCTACCCGAGTCGTATATTTTCTCCATATGGGTCATATTCTAAAGAAGTCTTATAGGAACTAGTTCTCCAGTCCATGGGCACACTATCATCCTGAACATGTTTACAGGCGGGTTGATGAAAATTTATATATTCTTTTGCAAGGAGGGCCCGTATCAGGATGGAAGGGCTAGCTTTGATCTTGTGGAGGAAGGTCTCTGAGGCCCTTGGGTCACTGGGAGGATCGTGCTGTTGCTTTATGGAGCGCCCTTCTTTCGCGGCCTGCTAAAAGCATTGTGTAATCTTCAGCCCTGGTTTCTACTTGATTTGGAATTTATCTACCTTGTATACGTTCCCGGATTTCAGTAGGATTAAATAAAACTTGCGTTCCGTGTATTAATCTACAGTATTACACATTCCTGTATAGATTTATTTAAAAAAAAAATATATATACATATTTTTTATTTGGTATTCTACTAAATAACATTAGAGCAATAAAGGATAACAATTAGTTAGAAATGCACTCCTATGTTTGCATAGGACCATCTAAAAGCTCAAGAGAAAAAAAAAATCGATAATTCAGGAGTAGATTTATAAAAGAGGTCTGGCAAAATATTAAAATTACAAATTAAAAATAATTTTCACAAACTGAAGATGCAATTATAAGTCGCCTTTTCTAAAAAGATAAAATCAATTACTTTGAAATCAACAACAATTCTCTGTGGTATGTCATTTTTTTTGCGGCGGTTTTAGTTATATTTCCTTCTTTTTAATGAACTGTATTTTGAGAAAAAGGCCATTATCCACTGAAGTGTTAATACTATTCCAGTGACTTTTTTCCTTTTTGTCAAAGGCAAAGATTATTAAAAAGAACATAATATAACTTAAGCCCATCGCCGCAAAAAAATGGCTTTTACCTCTTTACCCAAACGCCACAGAATTATTTTAATTTCATACTTACAGGTTTTTATTAGAAGGTTCCATATCAAAGCCTTTAGTTTCTCAAACATTCAAAAACTAACCAGTCAACGCTTTGCTAATCCATAAATTATCTGGACTTAAAAGCTCAAATTCAAATTAACGCAGACCAGAGGTACTGTCTGTTGAACTGTTTACGATCAATGTAATATCTTTATTTATTTAGTTTACCTTTGGCTGTTGAAGTAAGATTTGCTATCTCTGGCATGCATTGGTCCTCATGTTGCCTGAATTGATGAAAAGTTGAATTTGAACGGTTAATTTTTCATTTCTGTTTAAGAGTCTTGAGTTTTTGTTTTAAATCCCTATTAATAAACTACAGTTGAGTCAACGAAAGAATTGACAAGGGTGGTGGGGGAGGTAGCTCCGCCCATCTCGACATTTATAATGGTACTCAACATTGCCCTGAAGAGGGCCAAGACGAGAGTAGGGCTGGGTCAGTTGACTGGGTGAGTTGACTGGTATTGGCTGGGTCAAAGAGAATTGCGTATAACTTATCTCACGATCCTAGCCTGAGCGGAAGATGTGGTTGTATTCGAGAAAAAAATAATTGGAGGACATCTACAATTCAACTTCAGAATCCTACAGGAAGAACGACAGATGTTAAACATGGAAATTAACATTACCAAAACTAAAATAATGAGAATATTAATAGGAAAAGAACGTCGATACTCTACTGTTAAATTTTATAACATTTTATAGTTGTTTTAGTTATTGTTGTTGCTTGGAGTATAATATAATTTTGAATTTTTGAAATTAAATTTATTAATGTTTAAACTGTACACAACAAATTTATAATAAATGATGAAGGATCTTCTTATTTAATTAAATTAATTTCATGTCCGAAAGAAGTGTATTGCTCTCTCTTCTATTCCTAAAACAACATAATACGAACAAGTTGCCGTATCATAAATTATTCTATTTCACATAACAATTAAAATACCCAGGATGAACTAAAAGGAAAATCATCAGACTTTTAACCTAAGGTTGTCATTTATTTACTGAGCATTTAAGCTAAATGTTTCCGACATAAAATCAAGAGATGCTACGAAATTTAGAGACATTTCAAATTCTATCGCGCCTTACAAATTCTACAGATCTTAGAGATGTTCCATTTTAAGACATTTTTATGGCCTGAAAGTGAATTATTAATAATTTGATTTTCAGGAGGTAAATATGTTCCTCGCGCAGTTTTGGTGGATTTGGAACCAGGAACCATGGACGCCGTCAGGTCTGGAAGTTTCGGGCAGATCTTCAGGTACTGTATTGTGGCAAGAGAATATTTGACAATAATATACTGTTTTTTATATTGTTCTGAAGACAACGAAAAAAATGCTTTACGATAACTTTCAGTTATTTGATATATACATATATATATATATATATATATATATATATATATATATATATATATATATATATATATATATATATATATATATATATTATTTTTTTAAATATGTCTTTAATTAAATTTTATTTATGTTGGTGAACAATTTTTTTTTAGATCTATAGGTCTCAAGATTTTTCAGATTTTGTTTGTATTTTTTCAGCATATTTTTATTTGGTATTAATAAAGAGTTTTTCAACTTTCACATCTGTTAAGTGTTCACATCAGAAACATATTTTTAATCTGCACAAAACCTGAACCGCTAATTTATCTATTTATTGGTCATCTTCTGCATAATAAAATATAATTAGAAAAACATATTTTTTCCTAATTATGAGACCTTTTCGTGTAAGCAGCCAATAAAGTATAACATACTGATATCAATTTAATTAAATGTATTAATAATCCAATGTTATAAGGATTCGTAAGTTTCGAATCCTAAGAAACTTTTAGTCGACCCATGTTCAGTGATTAATTGGTTCCAGAATTCTATGGATCCATAAAGGCAGGCTGCTACTCCTTGGCTGTTGCTAGATCAGTGGTTGAATTCACAACACTTGCTACCGCAACATGTGGCAATCTTCAATGTGGTGAACTTGGTTCTCCAACTTAAGGCCGATTATTAATTAGTATTTCTGACATTGTATATCCCTTGGTATTCATGAGTTTAACATACATACTTTGTTTGCTACTTTCAATATATATTCATCAAGGCTTAGCTCAGATTATTAATTTGCCTACTAAAAGCCATATTTTTCAATCCGCTTTTAAACAGGCGTTTCTTAAGGCGCTTTTTAAACAGGATAAAATTATCTATATTTCATTGACTATAAGCAACATCATTCCTTCTTCTTATTTATTGTTTCTGATGAAGACTCGACCCGTGAATATCGCGTCTTTGACTTATTTAACAGCATTGCCATGTTTAATATCTGTACCGTGGATGTATAGGACACTATTAGTATTATTATATATTTTTATTTTTTTTTTGCTTTGCCTATAGGCATAGATTACTATATCCTAGACCAATTGAAAGGAGAGTTATATACTTTTAAAAGAACTCTAATTTAAGTCCTCTTTCATTCGGAGAGAAACATCTATTCAAACTGCTCTACTCTAAATTTATAAATTATGTAAATTAGGGAAATGTGACATATTGCTCTATACTTCTGAGCCACATATATTTATTGTGTTTTAGGTTTGTCAAACTATGGATTTGTAAAATTGTTGTATATACCTATCAATTAAATTTAATTTCCTAATAGGCCTGACAACTTCGTCTATGGACAGTCTGGTGCCGGGAACAACTGGGCGAAGGGACATTACACAGAAGGCGCAGAGCTTGTGGACGCTGTGATGGATGTTGTGCGCAAGGAAGCCGAAGCATGCGACTGTTTACAAGGGTAAGTAAGAACAATAATAGCGATTGCATGAAGAACCTTTCATGTCATTGTTACTCACCCACAACTCCAGATTTCAGATGACCCACTCCTTGGGAGGAGGTACCGGTTCTGGTATGGGTACCCTCATCATCACCAAGATCCGAGAAGAATATCCAGACAGAATCATGAACACCTTTTCGGTCGTCCCTTCTCCCAAAGTCTCGGACACAGTTGTCGAACCTTACAATGCCACCCTCTCTGTCCACCAGCTCGTCGAGAACACGGATTCCACCTTCTGCATCGACAATGAGGCGCTTTACGATATTTGCTGCCGTACCTTGAAGCTATCCACTCCGACTTACGGTGACCTGAATCATCTTGTGTCCGCCACCATGTCTGGGGTCACCACCTGCCTCAGGTTCCCTGGCCAGCTCAACTCAGATCTGAGGAAGCTCGCCGTCAACATGGTACCTTTCCCTCGCCTCCACTTCTTTATGCCAGGCTTCGCGCCCCTCACCTCCAGGTAAGAGTTTCAGTTTTATTGATTAATATATGTTGTAAATTACGCGTTCGTTCAACATTATTACTCATTAATTTTCATCTCATTTCATATGAATGATTATGCTTCGATGCTATGAGCAATAATAATAATAATATCATATAATTCAGGAGCTGCCAACAGTATCGAGCTACAACCGTACCGGAATTGGTGCAGCAGATGTTCGATGCAAAGAACATGATGGCAGCCTGTGATCCTCGTCACGGCAGGTACCTGACTGTAGCCGCTATCTTCAGAGGGAAAATGTCAATGAAGGAGGTGGACGAGCAGATGCTGAACGTACAGAACAAGAACTCCTCTTACTTCGTTGAGTGGATTCCTAACAACTGCAAGACCGCAGTCTGCGACATACCTCCGCGTGGCCTGAAGATGTCAGCGACATTCATAGGAAACTCGACTTCTATAATGGAACTGTTTAAGAGAGTGTCAGACCAGTTCAGTTCAATGTACCAAAGAAAGGCATTCCTTCACTGGTACACCGGTGAAGGTATGGACCAGACAGAATTCACGGAGGCAGAAACCAACATGATCGATCTGATATCTGAATATCAGCAGTACCAGGAAGCGACGGTCAGCGAGTCCAACATATATGCGGATGATGATGAAGAAGATATCCCACAGAACTAATGATAACATGAGGAAACTAAATCACTGTCTAAAATTGTTTTTAATTAAAGTCAAGTAATGTCTCAATGTTGTTTATTCTCTTGTATAATGATTGTCATAAAATAGATGTATAGCTTTTATAAAGGTGAAGCCATTAAACATTAAGTGCTAGGAAATGTTGACTGTGGTTGACTATAAAAAAAAAAAAAAATACTGTTGGTAATAATCCATTAACACAATTTATTTTAATTTATTACAAAACGGTTGCTAAGCTAATTTAGTCAACAATTTTTCACCATATAAATACTTTCAAAAATATAGATTGATTCTGTTTTAGATATATAATACATATATGATATTAAAATATATTTGTTGTCAAAAACAATAATGTGTGTTCGAGGTACTTTTTTTTGGAGCTTTACGTTTGTGTTTTTGATGTTAGTGAAATATATATATATATATATATGTCACAATTAGATGGAATAGCAGAGATCCATTCGGTTTACCAAGTACCAGTATTATACAATAGATAGTATACCAGATTGGTTTTTAAAATACTTTAATTATTTTTAAAATGATCTGTTTTTTATTTTAGTATAACTAATAATACAAAATGATTCATATCATAAATTCAAAATAAGTGTAAACTTATGGGCCAAAAAAAAGGTATTACAATAATTTGAAGCAAAATAGAAGTAATTCAGTTTCGTAGTATTGTAAAACCAATACAACAAATATTGAATATATTGTATTTTATTTAATTTAAAGAAATTCTTGCCATCTATTAACATTAAAACTTATAGTTTTCTTTAAATGTACCTATATCAATTTACAGTTTAGATGAATGCAAATCGTAGATAAATTTAGCTTTCTGATGATCATAACAGTTAATCGACTTGCACACAAAAATATAGTACAACCAAGAATAACTGCGTTATTCTGACCTTTAAACCGTTGATTCATATTTTATTAATAACAATAAAATTAAATTAATGTTGAATTTTTCAATATGAATTGTGAATCTGACCGAATCCGTTAATTAAAATTCATCCAAATTTCATCAGTGGTCAAACGAATAATGGACGAAATTGAAACTGAAGCGCAGAGGAATTAAATCTAAACCGCAGGTACATTCTTCAACAAATTATTCAGCTTATGACAAAATCTCATAATTCTTCATTTATGATTCGATGAATCAATAACAACAACCGTTTGTATTTTAGTGCGAGTTACCTTTAATTATCAAATTCCATTCCATGATATGAGCAGAACAATATCAAAATATCTGTAAAAATTGTCAGATATTGCTGTTATTACCACCAACTTTAAAAATATACTCAATTCCATCTATATATACCTTATATATCTTTATAATATAAATAATGTTTAATGGACAGTACTTCGTCATGGAGCTGTCGTCTCTTAAGAAGCTAACGCTTATACCACTTCATGGGTGTGACGTCAGTATATAAATTTTTATTTTCAATAAAAGGTACAAAAATGGGCAGAGGCTTTAAAAGTACAAGTATACAATTAGGAATATAAGATAACTAGTATACCCGAGCGAGAACTCTCGCATTACATATCTTAATGAATCCTTAATGAAATCGAAGTATAAGCGATAAACAATATAACATTATCAAGAAAGTTTATTTAACACACACATATGGTGAAGCTTTATAATAGTTTATAATGACTATGTTCAAGTAACAGTTAATACTTACTAAGTAATTAGCTTGCCCTACTGGAAAGTGCCCCCTCAGTTTAACATTTAAGCAATAAGACTCTAATATAGCACTTTCTGTTTGTAGTATTCTATCATTCATGGAAACATAAAACAATATTTTATTTACAAAACGTTTTCACAGTTATTAGTATCTTTTTGTTAACATTCTAAACTGGCTTTAAAAGGTATAAATTTGCCATGACAACGACCCCAAGATGGCATGAGGCCCGTGCGGACCTATATCGTCCGTTATCTCAAAAACGGTAGGTTTTTGAGCTTTAAAACGCTGGACCAATATGATCCAATGGATCATATACGGCCTTGATGTCCGCGTCAAAATCATTAAAACCCAAGTAAACCCGTCTCGATCCGCCGACTTTTAGTCGTCAAAGCTTTGAAACCGCCCAGTTTTTTCATAACTTTTAGTTAAGCCCTAGTAAGAATTTAAGAAACAAGATCAAGATTCGTCACTTCTCCGTGAAATTCCTTTTCTTTTGATACCTCACTTATCAAAATCTATCGCTCCTGAGAGCCGGAAAAGGGATCTATTCTACCGTAATAATATATAGTAGTGATACCAGAAACAAAAAGAAAACTGATTTGACTTGATTTTTTTTTTCTTATTCGAATTTTAGATTTTTTAAATTTAAAATTTTTTCGAATAGCTGCAGTTAATTTTGCATACATTGTAATAAGCTTTTTATAATAAAATAACCAGTTGTGAGCTAGGAATTGAAAATGTCAAAAATGATAATACTTACCCATTGCTACAATTTGACACAACGATGAAAAGAATTTGCTTATGCTGTAACTAACATCGCAGATATTTCTATCTCATCACGCGACGGTTGGAATGAAAACAAAACAGAGGCTAAGCCTAGATGTGTGCTAGACAAAGTAAACATAAACCTTAAGTATTTGGTTAACTTATAATTCCGAATTTTTTCGGCTAGGTTTGATTTCTCAGTTAGTTCGGAGCCATGAAGGCAATTTAGTAAAATAAATAAAAAATAGCCTGTAGATCACCAACATTTTATTTTTTCATGTGTAGCTCGACGTTTCGGCGACTCAAGCCATAATCAAGACATTTCTTCTTCATTGTTTTATTAAAAAAAAATCGTTCCTTGATATCTGTTTCTATTCCATTCCATGGTAACATCGGTTGTTCAGTTAATCATATGTATCAGTCACCCAGAAATAGCCTTGCAACATACATATGATTCACTGAACGACCGATGCTATGAGGAATGGAAACTAATAAATATCAAGAGACGGGTTTTTTAATAAAATGATGAAAAATAAATGCTTGAAAATGACTCGGTTGCCTGAAAAGTCGAGCTAAATATGAAAAAATAAAGTCTTGGTGACTTGCTGGACATTTTTACTAAATTGCATACACTAGAATATATATATAAAATAAATATATGTATATATACTAGAAGTTTTTGATATCATTATCATTACTCAAGTTTTACAGGATAAAGCGCGTCCTGCTGCCATAACTCACTCAAGTAAGTGATAAAGAAAAGAAATAACAGTGGTGCCCTTGGCGGCACGGGCTGCACATAAAAGCAATTGTGTTTTTAAAAAAAAATTAATGAACAGGTTTTTTGGTCAGGTATATAAATAGCACAGTTGAATTCGTAAACTAAATATAATTATCAATAGACAAAGTTTGAAATAATTTTAATTTTTCATGAAAGGAACTATCAATCATACATCTTTGAATGTCCAAAATCAGAAGTCACTCCCGAAGCCGTGGTCAAAGTGGCTCTTAGCGCTCCCGTCGAACCCTGGGTGAAATTGCTCACTGGTTCCATGATGAGCCTCGTGGGAAGGTATCTCAACTTTATATGGCACCTTTACAGGGTACGGTACCTCCTTGACAACAGGGTATGGTACTTCTTTTTCTACCTTGTATGGTACCGGTTTCTCCACTTTATAAGGCACTGGCTTCTCGACTGGCACCTTCACAGTATAAGGTACTTCTTTGATAACGGGGAAAGGAACTTCTTTTTCCACTGGAATGTGAACTGGATACTTCTTTTCTATTGGGACTTTGACTGGGTACGGAACTTTCTTTTCGACGATGTAGGGCACTTTCTTTTCGACATAGACGTTGTAGGGCTGCGGTACCTCGACAGGATATGGCTTCTCCACTGGAACCTTAACTTCATAGGGAACCTTTTTCTCCACTATAAATGGCTTGGGCACTGGAACCTTCACTTCGTATGGAACCTTCTTCTCTACATAGACCGGGTACGCTTGAGGTACGTACACCGGGTAAGGTTTGTCTACTGGAACTTTCACCTCATATGGCACCTTCTTCTCGACTTCTACCTTGAAGGGATGAGGGATCTGCTTGGTGTAGGTGATCGTCTTGACATGCTCGAGGTGTTCGTGAACGCGGGTTTTTGTGTTGTCGTGGTGCAATCCGTCGAAGCCGGCCACTATTCCAAGGAGACATGACACGACTACACTGTAACACAGCATCTTGGTGAATGACTGTCAGTTGTCTCCTCTCTGCTTCTTATAGTAAATCCCCTCCACCGCAAAACACAATGTTAGAACATGTTGTACATTAGTCTTTGTTAACATCCTTAATGGTTAATGCATGGCAGGTCTGCAGCCAGCTGTGAACCGTGAACTTCAAACGAATTCAATGAAATCATGTTTTAGACAGGTGCAGATCCGCTGACATAACTGGCTACTATAAATGTAAATAACGATAAAGATCGTTGATGTAAATAAAAACCGTTACATTTCCTAATGAGCTGCTTTATTTTTTCTCAATGAACATCAACCACATAAAATAAATATATTTTATTTGGTAAGATAATCACTGAATAACTTTGATTGTAAAAGTATACAGTTTTACTTTTATGTTCACTATATGAAAAATTGTCTTTTTTTTAATTGCAAAGAAGTCTTTATTGTTTTTCAAGTATGATCAAATTTCGAACTTGTTCTCCTATGATTCTAAGTACAAAAGAGGGCTGAATTAAAAAAAAATGTAACATTAAAACAAAAAAAAGATTTGAAAATTGACAATTATTGATATGACTTGTAAGCCAATTGGTGTCAATTATAAGAAAAATATTCATTGCACGCTAAGTCATGAGTTAAGACGAGATTTTTTTTTCAGTAGTAGCACTTCGGTAGATTGAGTTGCTATAATATACAATATAGGCCAGAATATTTTTTATTGATTAATTAATGTATGGTAACAAAACAAATAAAAATTAACTTTTTGTTTGCAATATAATTGTTTGTATCTAATGCAATTTTATATTTTTTTCCTCCGTATTCTATTTATTTTTTCTTCTTTTAATTTCCTTTTTCATTTCCTCCTTTTTTGCTTCCTCCCTCTTCCTCTTACTTATCTTATTCCCCCTTAATGATTTCATGAAGATAAAGAAAATCTAATAAATAATAAACATGTCTTTAATATACACAATAAATAAAATATCTCCGTTTAGGTAAGAAGGAATATTACATAATATTTCAATAGTTTTATTGAAATATAATAGTTTAGGAGATTCTGTTATATAAAAATGTAAATTTATAAAAATAGATATAATGGTCTAATGTTATTCGTAGCTAATATTGTTTAATTAATTTTGAGTTTTAATCAGGGATTGAAATTGAGATTTATTTTCATAAGAGAAAAAATCAAATCATAGTTTGATTTTTATTATTTGACAACCATTTTTTCATTTTTATCAATACATAATTCTGATTACTTTGATAACAGATTAAAAATCACCTCATAATAATTATTATTGAGTGATAAAATATAAATTAAAAATAACTCTTATCTATGAGCCTTATTTTTTCTGCTCAAAATAAAACTCAAAAGGCTATATATTGATTAAAATTAGATCTACCGAATCGAGAGTGGTTACATTTTATTCAGCTAGACAAGAATTATTAAAAGACGTCCATTTAACAACTTTTTTTCTAATATGATATACTGAAAAACAAACTACCGAAAAACCAAAAATAAAACCATTAAGTGAACAATTATGGTTTTTATACCTATTTAATCTTTTATTCTTACTTATTGTTTCAAAATATGTTAAAAGTAGTTGTTTAATTCTATTCGTTCTCTGATTTTTAATAATTATACCATTCGTTATATGCTTTATTTTTCATTTATTTATCTTATATAAACGTTTTAGATATCAAAGAACAAATTTGGTGTGGGTCTGTCAGTCTGTGTGTAGTCAAAAACATGTGAAAGGAATAACGCCAACTACCGTTAATTCAATTTTGATGACATTTTTAGGGCCTGTGCGAGTTGGTACCAAGATGTTCCCGTGCCAATTTAATTTAATTGCATCCACGACTTTCGTTTACGCAGGCGGGAACGTATTTTCTTTGACACACATTTGACATTGAAAGAAGGTTTTTAAGCATACTAATTCCATATTAATATCGGATTTTTCATTAGGCATGAGCTTAACGATTTACTGTTAATGTTGAAGTTTTATTTGGTTTAGGGATCTTTTATTAGATATTAGAGGGTACCGATTCTGTTTTTGAATGGGATTTTTGATCGCGCATGTACATTTTAACCTATTATTTTTTTGTGAGTAGTTTTTTGAAATATGTCGAGATAAACAATTAAAATATTACATTTATTTTTTCATTTTTTTTTTCAAACACATTAGTTCTTTCTTATGTACTCGATAAAAATGGCGAGGAAGCTGTACTGCTTCGCAGACGTTTTTTAAACCGTGTTTTATTTGCTAATTGATAATAGTAGTATTAATCTATTTTAGGCATATAATTTTATACCTTTTAAATTATGGTATAAAATAAATTATTAATAATTAAATAAGTTATTAAACCAACTCTGAGCCAACAACATATCATAATGTCTCCCCACTTCGATCGTTAAGGTGTTGTTAATTGTGTGTGTTAATTGTGTGAGCCACTGTATATAATGTAATAATATCCAAACCGAAATTATTCAAAAAGCTCCTGTTGCTTTTTAGTTTAAACAAGCAGTTTACTAGTTCTTTATACAGGAGTGCTATCCACTACTCGAGAAACACGAGAAACGCCTATCATTGATATAATCACATAAAAGAAGAAAAACAATAAAATAATGCTAAAATATTACGAATTTTTGGGTCTTCTACTGTCAAAGAGGAAATATGATACCCTTTGCAAAAAAACTAAAAGAAAGGTTATCGCTCCAGGGAGTATACAGTACGTTTTGGAATGAAATAAAATATATGGGTACTTTGTAACTTTTAGGAAGAATTGCAATTTTAAAACGTGATTTTAACGGTCTTCTGTGTTTATTGATGAAATCGGATGACGGATTCCGATAAAAATTAATCATTAGAATACAAAAACGTCAAAACATCGATTTCGAAATAAAATTATTCTATTAGTACCTTTTGGAAATCAATGTCTCAATTGTAAAGCAATTTTATCGATTATTACCATATATTAACTTAATTACATAATATATTTTAATATCCCGTCCATATTCTCGAATCTTCACTTTGAAATATCATTTTAAGATAAGTTATAACTTTGATCCATTCCGTAGATTTAAGTATTCGGACCCACTAAGTTGTCATCGAAACGTAAAGATAAAATAAAACTACTATTCTAAGCTAACTTAGTCTTAAACGATGAATTAAACGTTGCTAATTTCTCTGGAATACTTTATGCTCACTCAATGATACTCTGCGATAGGTCACAATTTAACCACAGACTCCCAATGTTAATGGGCCAATAGATCTGATTTTCCGATAAATAAAATAAAAATTAAATCGATTTTCTGTACGTCCACCATTTTGTCTGAAGATAGCAGATAACATGGTTTTTGATTCTCCTCCATTTCGTTTTAAGTTGGCAGATGGTAGGTTGACACATCATAAAACCTTATTATGGACTGATAAATTATTTACCACTTCTATAATTTTATTTTTATTGAAAACTAGTTTCAAATATTATACATTCGTCTTCAGTTCTAAAAACACACCAACAATTCGAAAATAAGCAATTTGAAATAAAGTTTGGTATTATTATACATATTAAATTAAATGTAATATAAATTAGTATTATAAAACCTTTATGAATTATGAATTTAATTAAGACAAAAGATCGAATACATATTGGTACTCATCATGGACAAGTAACAGTTTACATATTTTATTTATAAGATTTATACAATTAACTTTATAGAAAAAAATCAAACTATTTGATGAATCAACATTGCTTCAGGCTTAACTTGGCAGTACATTATATCCCCCGAGCTCCGACCAGACACAGAATCTAATTTACTAATAGACTTACGTTCTGGTGCCTATTTGCTCAGACGTCAAGTGACACATGCGTGTTCTGCTGCAGTAGCCAGGGGCAAGAGGGACCGGTGAATAGTTAAAACTGGCTATTTGTCAGGGTGAAATAGGATGAATCCTTCTAGTGAAACAACTAGAAGATTAGACTGTGGTAAATCGAATTTAGACTGTGGTAAATTATTTGAAAAATTAATGAATTTCTCTTTATTTTTATTTTTGCACTGTACGATCATTAAAATATAAACTACGTAAATTGTGAATATATATTCTTCATTTTTCAATTGCATCAAATATGTATATGTGTTCGAAATAGTGTACAGTTTTTTTTTAATTTTTTTAATTCGTCGTTGAAATTCTGGCTGTTACTGTAAGAATTTTAAATATTCGAATAAAATTGTCTTCATCAGTTGAATCGGTGATTCGAGAAACTCCATAAGTCATAGAGACCAAATTTTCTGCAATAAAAACAGTCCAGGCCAAAGCGTTATGGTTCAAGGCAATAAGTAACTGACTCTTAACATAGTATGTCGGCAATTAAAAAAATAATTTTCATAATGATATTTAAATTTAATTTTAAATTTGCTTGACGAGGTGTTTCTTAAATCAATCAACTTTATGTAAATAAGGAAAATAATAATTACAAATACATATGTAAAATTTTTTTTTTAATGATAAAATTGTTTTAAAAATCATTTAAATGAAAATCTAAGCAAACTATTTATACAATTTCCTATGAAATCATTTAAACGACAATCAAAGCAAAGAAATTATGATTATCCTTCAGATTAGATTAGACAGCTTCTGATGATTCTAGTATTTCACACGTAGGCTGATGAATGAGTCATTCCTCGAACTGATTCTGATGAGAGTGGACGCCCAGTGAAAAATGTAAACGACTCCATAGAAGTCAACTTCTTTCATCTTCCATCTATGATGTAAGATTTGGTTGAAACAAAATGAAAGTTAATCTACACTTATTACTTTAGATGATTCTTCCAGGATGAATGTCGAAAATGACAAATGTAATTCAGTCTTGAGGCATGAAATGATGATGGTGGTCTCTGGATGATTCACTTTTGATTTACACTAAAATTGATACAATTTAAATGAACCTTTTCATAACAAAGGGGAGAGAGAAGAGGTATAAATATCTGAGGATCTTGGAAAACGCAGTTATCTTCCAATTTTGGAGGTCACTTATTCTTATACATTTTTTTTTTATTCCATCTGACCATTTCTGGTACAGAAGGTTTCAGCAGCAGTGGAGTGTTACGCATGGGATGTATGTATGTATGCCACTACCTCCAATAAAACTCAGCGTTATTTATTTTTTAAACTATTTATTATTCTCATTCATAATTTAAGGGTATCTTTAATTATGGGAACAATATTTGGGCATTCTATTGTGCAGCCCGGTGCGCGATTGCACACCGTTTACTGATGGGTTGAACCTTTATATCCTTCCTTTCTGATTCGATTTGTCAGGGCTCTGGCTTTGACTTGGCACCCTGAGCCTCCTCTCTGCATTCCCCAGAGCTATCACTAGACTTCAGCTTCTTCCTGCAGTTCTTCCTCAGGCTGTCTCAGCGGCGGCAGCCTCCTCTTCTTTGGGTGGACGGCCCTTACCAAGAGTGAAATGCATGGGACCTATGACCTCTCTACTAGGGTTGGAACGTCGAAAGGAAAATATCGATATTCGATATTTTGATATATCGCAAAACCAAATATCGATATCCACCGATAATCAATAGAAAAATATCGATATATCGAAAGGAAATGGATGGAAATGCAAAGTGCATCAAATGAGTATAATGTTAAACTGTGAAGAAGGTTATGAAATAATATAATGATTATTAATTATAAAACAATATAAAATAATTTTTATTAGCTATGAATCATTATTGAAAAAGTTTTTCAATAATAAAATCTTCAAACTTCTCAAATTTTTATTTATCTTATAACTTCCGATTATATAGTGCATTCTCGAAACATTCATCTAAAATCAAGTAATTTATTTGATATACATTTCAGTACCATCATCATTTACATAAATCATCAATTTTTCTTGTTATAGGATTAATCAAAATTATTTGTATGTAAATCTTATCTTCTAATTATTGTTTGGTAATTAAATATTGTTCATTGTTATATTTACTGGTAAAACTCCAGAATGGTAACCCCAACAAGGAGGACATCTAGATTTTTAGGACCAGGCTGATCTTAAAAATCTATACCTCCGCCATTTTGGGGTTACGATTCTGGAGTTTTACCGAATAAAGGAAATTGTTAAAATAAAATACAGTAGAATCTTGATAATTCGTATGGCCAAGGGTTCGAAAGGTAAGTATGAATTATCGAGATTTCCAATAATCGGCGGTAAAAAATAGGAAATAAAATTTATACAAAATTGTATTAATATGAATGGAAATACAAACGATATAGTTAGATCAACAAAAGAATTCGGTTATATTTTTATGGTGCAATCCTTGAAGACGGATCTTATCGATGGCTTCGTAAAGCATCTTCAGTGCAGAAAATACGTTTACACAAACATCCGATTTTGTTAAGAAATGACACAAGTTGTAGATGCATTATTTCGCCATTTAGAACTAATCGTCGGCACATCAATTTCTTCTTCTTCTCCTTTTTTTAAGGAGTCAAAATTTCCTCGTCAGTTAGGATCCAAGCTACTGCTAAACCTTCGTCAAAATAGGCAAAATCTCGAAAAGTCATGGGAGTTCTTAATTTTGAGGTAGGTGATTCCCATCCTCGATGCTTTCTAAGAGTTGCATCACTACGTCATTGCGTTAAATGTCTAAAATCGTTTAATTATGGCCAAGTTTAGAGATTGTAGCTTAGAGATTGTGCTGGGAGGCAAAAACAGAATATAAACATCGCTGAGTGATGTGGTACTGTTGTTGACCGTACAATTATCAATAAACAGTTGAAATTTTCGCTGTTTTTTATTCCATATCTGTACCCATTCGTTGAAAATTTCACTTATGATACATCCTTTTGTGTTTGCACGATACGCACGATAAAGTTTTTGTTTATAATTGTTTCCTTGCATTCGCGGATTTGCCAGTCATGAGCGAACTTAATTTTTCAGATCAATCTACGTTGTCGACTAACAGTATGGTTACAGGTTTTTTTTACAATTTTATTTAAAGAGAACTGAATAGAAAAAAAAGGGTTAACCGATCGAAATTCGTAGAAACGATTCCTTTCTCACTCACTCACCTCTCCTCTTGAAAGCATTAAGAGTTAACCAGATTTTTTATTTGGAAATTCGAATTATAAGGCGTTTACATTACTTGAAAGACGAAAATAAATACGAATTATCGTTGGAACCAGATTGCAGTGTTTTCATACAAAATAAAGAGAGACTTTCAAGAGACCAGAAAATCTATACGAATTACTGGGATATGAATTGCCGAGATTCTATTGTAATATAGTTTAGCATATGTTGTGATCGATATATCGTTGTAAAATATCGATATATCGGATGTTAAGATATCGATATAATATGTCGGTTTTTCAACTCCGATATATCGATATATCAATATATCGCGTGTAGATATTCCAACCCTACTCTGCAGACTTTCCTATATTTTCCATGACTTTCCTATATATTCCAGACTTTCCTATATCATTCCCCTCCTCTTCCAACCTCGGGAAAACGTCCTCGTCAAAGGCGTACATTCGATCCATGTCCATCCATGGCGGCACAGGATATTACTGCGTGCTCGGCTGCATCAGGTAAACCGCAGGTGGGGCACCTGGAGTCGATATTCTTGCCATACTTCCTTAGCTTCTCCTGGGAACTCCCATGGCCTGTCAGAATCTGTAAGGACAATTCGGGATGGCCGGTAGTCTGGAGTAGACGGCCCCTTTTCACAAGTGACCCACCGTCTGTCCCGCTCATCCAATGAGTCCTCCTTCCACTTCCCAGGCTCCTCACCAATCCTCTGCTGCAGCCCCTCCGGAAGTGCATCGAGCCCTTGCCTCTTAACATCGAATTTTATGGTGTCCTCTGAGATCCAACAGCATCTCTCCGGCCAATACCTGCACCGCCTCGTGCGACACGGTTCTATTTGCCTTGGCGAACCGCAGTAGTGCCAGTCTCTGGATGGTCGCCAGCTTCTTTTTCTCCGCTTGTGTGAGATAACGACTCCAGGCAGAGGATGCATACCTCAGGATGCCCAGCACGACTGTCTTGTAGATAGTTCTAGTAGCCGGGTACTTGCTGTCTCGGAATGCACCTCCTATTCACGACAGTCCATTCAGAGAGCAGGTCACTCGAAGGTCTTTCGCAGGTATCCGAGGTGTGGGGTGACGTCGAATCTCTTCTTGAATTTCACCCCAAGGTATGTCAACTCGTCACCGAGGCGGACCCGTTCTCCTCCAATGTTCAGGTTGATAGGGTGAGCCCTGTCTGTCGAGTCTCTCAGCAACATTGCCTGGGTCTTGGCAGCGGCCATGCTTAGCTTTTGTCTCTCACACAATTTCGCTATCTTACTGGCACATCTCTCCGTATCTGCGATCAGTCTGACTATGCTGTCAGCGGAAATTATAACCGCTAGTTCGTCGAGATAACCCGTCTCCAGAAATACCTCCGCGTCCAGTTCTTCCAATAATTGATCAAACACTAGTTTCCACAGAGCTGGCCCAAGGATGGAGTCCAGCGGACAGTCCCTTTCAATCCTACTCTCAATCTCGTAGAAGCAACCACGCACCTTGTGGTGATTAGGTGTTCTAGGACATTACTGATAACAGGGAGGAGGCATATGGATTGAATCTTTCACTGTCTCGGGAATCGCACCCTACCCAAGCATTGAAAAAAAAGGCTAAGGAGCTCCTCCTCGACACGATGGGCACTATTCCTCAAGATTGCCGCGTCGACACCATCAAGTCTTGGGGCTCGTCCAGTCTTCTGTTTGTCTAACTTCATGCGAAGATACCAAATGTTCCATGGTGAACACAAATCCGTTTCCGTCGGATATTCGGTGGTATCCCTTACTGTTCTATCCTCCTCTGTGTCCCGGGACGGGTCATCTCTGGCGTATGTGTAATCCAGATACATTATTGCCGTCTCCTTCAGAGCCTTTGCCTGCTCACTTTCCAGTCTGATAGCTGCCATCATCTGTGACGGCTTCACTTTATCCAGTGACACTCTGTACGGTATCCTACAGGAATACTTATTCTTATACCATCGACGTTCGTACTTTTCTTCAATCACCTTTTGCTCCCGCGTTTGCCCACACCGGACTCTTCCATTTACAATTATTTCTTTATAATTCATTTAAGCTGTTTTCTGGACACATATGGTAAAGACCTTTAGGTTTTGGAAAATTCTACAGGAGCTATTTTCCGTCACAATATTCCAAATCATGTAGTACGGCACAATAATCAGAATTGCTTGTTTACTGAACGTAATACCGTAATAATATATGATATTTAACACCAGGTAACTAAATGTAAGTCATAGTAACTCAATAAGTAAAACATCTTTTAAAGTCACGTATCCGCCATAAAACTCAGAAGACAGTTAAACGGGTAGCTGGGCCAGCTACGCTATCAAGAAAGAGTCGTTGCCTTTAAAGGCTAGACGCTTGCCATCCTTACAAATGGCTAACCACAGATGGCAGTATCGATTAGATGTGAGTACTCTAACTCGATTCGGTTCGAGAATTAACTTATCAGAGTTGGGAATCAACTCAGAGGTCGTTTCGGTTTGATTGGCAGCTGTAAAATCCTTTTTAAACTCCCATTTTTAACCCATAATTATCTAAGAATTCGTATCGAGACATGAAAAATTTGTGAGAAAAAAATAAATCCTTCAATATATTTTACCAAATTATTTCTCATTCGGGACATTATGAAACATATGTGGTTAGTTTCTAACTTAGTCTCGGGTTGATGAATGAAAAATTAAGACGAATTTGCATAGTGATGTGATACTTTCAGTAAAAATGCAATTTTTCTTAATTTTTTTCGTCTATCGACCAGAGACGAAGCTAAATATCGCAGTTTGCATTTATTCAATGATATCCTGTTATTCAATAGTTTTTTTAAGTAAAATCACTTCACAAACAGGCCCGAGCATTTTAGTTGACCTGAATTCCCTATACAAAAAATAACACTGTGCTTGTTTTCGCATATGATTTTTGAATTAAAAATTAGGCAATGCATTTGAAATATAAATATATCAGCCACAGGACATCCAATTGTGTCCAAAATTGTTGTACCTTTTCTAGAATCCATCTTGCGTTATAACTTACTGTATTATGCAATCAATCACAATTTGTTTTTTCATATTTACATAACTTCAGTTTCTTCCATTTTAGCACAAATTCCATTTTGTACTCACTGCTGAATAACTGACTTTTGACTTGTCTTATTGGATCATTAGTGTAAACTATCGAGGCTAATCTCTCGGGTCCAATGTCACTAACTAGTCTTGTTTGGATGCGAAAAATTTCCATTTGCATATTAAATATTCAAAATTTGAACTTTTTCATACTAAAGTCGCTATTTGACCCATTGTGCGGCTGCAAAAACACCAATAAAATCTAATAAACTACCGCCAGGAACTAGAAAATCTGTGCATCTGCTAAGATTATGGTGAGTGTGCTGTGGTTTGAGTTTGAACCGCAGCGGCTAAGAACTGAGACTTGTGACAACCAACCCGTGCGACAACCTGCCCCGGTCTTCCTCCTACATGTTATAAGGATGTATGGGCCAAATTCCATAATGGCATTTCGATGGGTTGTATTATAAAAACCAATTTTTTTTTTCAAATTGAAATGGAGATGCACTCTATTCGTCCTGTTTTAATTTCAAAAATTTCGTTTTTGTGTATAAAAAAAATAACTTTTTGGAAAACTTTAGAGGGCATAAGGTCGAGGACTGAAGGTGTATATAGCTAAATATGCAAGATAACCGATATTTTTTTTTTAATTACTAAAATTCATATATTGTTTTCTAATCTTACTATTTGTAGGGACTGTTCACCAACTTGGTTAGTTCAGAAGATCACGGCATTGTTCATTTGTTTGCAATTAATAATTTTTCTTCCCATTTTTTCGATTTTAAATTAGAGTTACAAGGGAAAAGGGCTGATGCCATCATTCTTCTTGTAATATGGAAATGACCCGTTATGTGCTTGTCTTTTACTAGATGCATGAGCGGCCCCGATTCCAATACAGGCTACAACGTAACTGGTGTGGACTTAAGGAGTGCTTTAGACATCGAAGAGTTCACAACATTCTGGTAGAAGATGTCCCTTTATCCGAGTATCCAATAAAAAATATATATATATATTTTAATACTATATATTTACCATTCCTATATTTTTGGTAGGACTAAAAACATTTCTTTCGTTTTTAGGTATAGATATATCCTTATTTTTTATATTATTTTATTATTTCTATTCTATTTTGTATTCATAACTTTTACTTTTGTATTTTCATGAATGCGCACAGTTATCACTATTAGCTAACATCATTAATTGTGGCAGATTGCAATAATTGCCAATCAATAAAAGTTTTAGAAAAAAAAATGATGTTCATCATTTAATGATTTTTATATTACTAAGTGATAATATAATTATTTAAGCTACACATTTATAACAATGCTGACACGTCTTTAATATTAACAATTCAGTTTAAATTAAAAAAATATATTATAAAACAATTCCTGGTTTCCGTGAAGCCAAGAAAGAATGAAACTTAAACACACCAAATCCCTGGGGCCTACCGGTCCGTGAGGAGTTGTCTGCTAATTTGGAACAGCTGCGAATCTCCAGGCTTGGATTAGAGATTTTGCCCGTGAATAATTTGTGAAAGTGTTCAGTCCACCGCTTCAATTCTTCACATTCTAACACATCAGAGTCGGTTCATTGTTTGGCGGAGTCGAGTCAGTGTATTGTTGTGTTCAGTATTCGAAAATATTCTGAAAAACTGGGAAAATTATCTCGGAAAGTAACCTACAAAAATATGCTTTAAGGTTATAAATGTTCAGCGGAATATAAAACAATGAAATTTTGTTAGATTGCTCATTTAAATAAAAATTTAGATATTAAAATATTTATTATAATAAATTAATCATAGAGTAAAACAGGACCATTATAAATTCCATAAAACATTTTTACTAGTGAAATTTAAACATATTTTATTTAGTTACCTATATTATAAAAATCAATGTGACGTTGATAATAATCAAACATAGACTAACACAGGACTACTATAAATCACTCCCTCCAAAAAATAACTCAATTTGATGTTTTTGTTTTTTTTGTTGGCCAGTTTCAAACCATTGTAGTTTATTAATTTAAATTAATTATTAGTTTATTATTAATCATCAAATGTGAATATTAAATAATATGTGAATGTTCGTTTGTTAAAAATCTTAGATCTTAGTTTCGAACCAATCTTTATCAAATTTTAACTATACAATCTTTATGGTTACTAAATGGTTTTGCAATAATAAAATCTACCGATATCAATTTAGCGGCTGCGAAAAAGCCGCGGTATGGCTTTTTCAGGGAAACATTTGTTTTTAAAAAAATAATTGATTTTTTGTAATAAATTTTAAATTTTTTTGAAATTATTAAAAAAAAAAATGGTCTTATAGATTTTTTCACATCAAGAAAGATGGCAGAATTGTGATTTAGCACACCAAGAAACCATCGGTTTTTAAAGTTTGTTTGAATCTTTCAAAGGATTCTTGATTTATAGGAACCAGGTCAATATCACCATACTATTATATTAAATGACAGCCATTGGAACAGTTAAAATGTTAGCGTGCTGAACTACTTAAAGTAAAGCTAAGTTCGATTGCACAATGTACAGTCCATTTGAAGAAATGGGAGGGCTACATAGCTGATAGCTATTTTTTTAATTTCAAAAAATTTTAGTTAAATTTAATTTGATTTAGCTAACGACTAGAAATGGTTTTGATGCAATTAATCTGTATAGTATCAAGTTTTCTAAATGAATTAAAGGAATGGTATATGATTAATTCGGCCTTAAAAGTTTGTTATTTTTAATTGGAAATTCGTGATTTATAAATGAGTCGTTTATTTAAAAAAAAAAAAATGCAAATTATAGATCTATTCGAACACTAGTTATGAATACAGCAAATGCTTGTCCATTTTTATATTTGTAAATTGGGAATTTTAATACCAAATGGTAATTGTTCCATATGATATATTAGCTTGGTTATTTAGTTACTAGATGAGAAAGCATTCAAGTGAGTTTAACTTAGCGAAATATTTATGTAATGTTCAACTAATATTAATTGAATATCTAAATTTAACGCCTTGTTTATTGAATTACCTTTAAGAATTATAGCGATAGCCTCACACAATAACCTCGTTTCTGACTTTTTGCCATAACCATTCTATTATACAAAAGGACAACTCGTTTTCCGTTAATAAGGTCAAAACGCGAAAACTTCTTTAACAAATATTAACTATATCATCTTTATGGTTTCTAGATGGTTTTGCAATAATAAAATTTAGCGATATAGATATTATGGCTTCCCGAAAGGCGAAAAACCACTTCAATATTTCATTTGCTTATAAATCGAAAAGTATATCGTATATATTCTCTTATCATACGAATGCTCATTTGAAAGATAGTTGAATTCTCTAAAAAAACTTAAATCATTGGGATTGGACTATTATTAGCCGTTTATATTTTCCTCGTGCGCTTGATAGCTTTAAATTCAACCGCTGCGAATTTAAAACTATGAAGCGCGCTGCACGTCGGAGGAACTCAATAAACATAAATCCGATGTGCAGTTTTCAACAGTTCTTCGCTTTGCAGAGTCTCTCTGAGGAGAAAACACGTATTTTTGGTCATAGGTCTTTCTGTGTCCCGATAATTTTTTTGAACAGGTGAATTGTGAAAAAAATAAATTAATTGCGGTTATCAGGTGAGCCCATCGCTATATTTATTTATTATTTTTATACAGATATAAATATGAAGGGCTAGGAGCAAGAATGTCACAAGGCACAATCTTGAAAAAAATGAGTATTTTGTGCAAAACTTTGTTTATCTATTCAGTATTTTATAATGTTAGCTTATGTAGGACTATTTCATGGAATACACCCAAACTTACGTAAATAAAAGGTATAGAGAGAAACAAAGTAGCGTTTTGTACAAAATATTGATTTTCTTCTAAATTTTGACTTGCCACATTCCTTCTGCAAGATACGAATCGTTCACAAGCCTTATCGATTAATTATGATATTAATCTGTATTATTTGGGAAATTAACTATTAATAAAAATAGTTATGACTGTACCAAGATTCTTTAAAACTTAAATTTAATGTATTTCGAAAGGTAGAGTTAATCTATTTGACTGTGAATGGCTCATACATATCTTGATGCCCAATGCTACGTTCTGATTCTGCTCATTTAAGCGTCGTTGTTTTGATTTGATTTTACTTCATTATATGCAACATATTATTCAATTCAGTACGATTGGTTGGAACAGGTCCCACTTATTGCCCATACTCTTAAAAAACGAATGAAATATTGCAACCAACAAATTGAGAATTAACCTTCAAGGAAACCTGATAATATGATATATCCTGCCTAACAAGCAATCAAAGATGGCAAGTCGTAAAGCGTGGCAATCACGGCTAGGCCTGCAAAATGAGGCTTTACAAGAGACCTTAAGAGGACCTGATTACAGGGGTTCGGGCCGTTAGGGGCCAACAAAATTGCAGGGGGTTGTTGTTGTATCTAATAAAACAGGTTAGTGGCTGCAGTTTTTACAGCGGCCTATTAAACCGTCCCTCACGTTCTTTATAACGGCCTCCCTCCGACTCACGCCAAATATAAATACCTAGGCCTTATAGTCTTTATGCCGGCTGGGTACCAATGAGATCATTTCCGATTCTCGTTTAGTCGAATTTAGTAATTGCAAGTATAGCAACTGTATGCTGTAAGATCAGCGGCCTCATTTATCTCAGGACTACTTCCATTACAAAAGTCATATTTTATTCAAGGATTATTGAAAAATCCATTGCCACTTAACCTATCTACTTGCTTGTTCTTCTTAAGGGTCCTCTGTAATATCTTAAAATTTTGTGAGATATTGTGCTAATGTACATATGATAATATTAAACGCTTTGCGAAGTACTTCATGAATTTATACGAAAAGAAGGAGTGATGGAATCCATTGTAGGTTGAACATTATGGTAATTGTCTGTAAGTGTATTCACGTCTTTAATTGGAACAAATGATGTACATAACATTTTGAAACTAGAAGTGTAGGTAAGTCACTAGTTTTTAAAACTATTCCGAAGGAGATGGAACAAGAAAGATGCACCCAATGCAAGACACGAATGTTACAGCGTGATTCGAACAGAAGTGAAGAAAAATAGCTACTTGATCTCATACGATTTAAGTAAGTTCAGTAGGTGAAGTGAATATAACTGAGCACGTGCTAATTCCTCAAAACTCACATAGTGGAGAACGTTCTCAGTTTTATCGACTTAGAAACAGGGATTCAAATTAACTCTTAATTTTTCTCTCAATGAATATAAGTCAAGATATGATTTTTATATTTGACATCAGAAAATAAAAGCAATATCATTTATTTATTTATTTTAACGTTTCGGATTTTCTTGATATCAAGGTCCATTATTAGGTAATGGGAGGTGCTGCTTATGAAAATGCTAACGGTTTTAAGATTTTGCTCTCTCGTATCGATTTATTTTAAATTTCCTCGATGTTGTGATTCATTGATGCATTTGTGTTGATGTAGTGAACACGCATTACTTTGCTAATAATTAATATGGAATCTCATAGACATTCGATTATTTATTACTTTTACATAATTCATCTTTATAGAAATTGTTTATCAGGTTTCTACTAGCGCGAATGGTTAATTTACTTTATAACTTTTGAATACGCCAGCGCATTTAGCTTTACTGTTAATATTGCTTAAAGCAAATAAACACAACAATAAAACGGTATAAAAGAAATTTCTTTTATTTTTATAGGAACTTTGTTCTATGTGTATTAATAGTAATGGAACCGAATATCTAACAACAAAAAAAAAGATAAAATTCATTAGTGTGATCATAAAATTGATAGTGTTTTCATAATCAGCATAACCTAATAGTGGACATCAATATCAAGGAAATTCGAATGTTAAAATAAATCAACACGTGAACGCGTGATTTTAACGTCGATAGTATTTTCGTAATCAGCTCCTTCGCTTATTTAACACTGAACCTCAATATCAAGGAAGTCCGAAAGTTAAAATAAATCGATAGTATTTTCATAAACAGTACTTTCGATAATCTAATAATGGACCTCAATATCGAAAAAATTAGTATCCATTCTCAAATAATAAATAATAAAAAAATTCAATTAAAAAAAATCAAATCATGACTTTTATTTTCTCATGTAAAATATAAAAACAATATGGTGACTTTTATTCACATGGGGAGAAAGATAATAATTAATTTCAATCTCTGCAAAGGTGAGCAGGTACTCCGATAATCAATCCATATTTGGAGCACGTGCACTTATATTGGACACTTAGCTAGCATTCCATTGTGTATCTCTCTCTATTTATTCACATCTAATCGGAACACCTGCTCAATTTTTTGAGGAATGAGTACGTGATCAGTTTCATTCACTTCACTTGAGAAAACCAGGAATTGAGCTTTACCTTCATGAGAAAAATGGTAATGCACTAGATTGTAATGCAAGCTTAAAGGAGATTCACAAATACTCTAATGAACATCAATCATGAGGATCCACAGCGACCAACTGCCATTATTTGACTTGTCGCATCTCTTTTGGTAAGATCCTTGTATTAAAATTGTGGTATTTTAATCATATGTGCCCAATAGCTAGTTCAACTATTGAGAGAGCTTTCCTAAGACATTAGAATGACATTTTCAGCGTAGAACTTTCAACAGGGCGATCCTCTGCAATCCTACACAGCTTTGTCTGTTGGCCCTTGCTACAGCAACAACTGATCTGTCCCGATAACCGCCTTTTAATCCTCGCCCTAGATTTCTATCATTCTCTCCATAATTCTTTCTTAACTAGTGTGGATCATTTTCGCGAAAACGTATAAATACCTTGTAGCAGTCAGGGCAACTTCCTCGTATAGAAGGCATATTTGTCATCCCTTCTTTCGTCCTCATGACCACAACTTAAGGGCGCCTCTTGACGTCCTCCTTACAGAGGAGTAGAAGAGCATAAACTGCTATATTGGAACCAAGAATGCGGACATCAAACTTTATGAAAATTATATCGTTCACTTGGAATAAGATTGCCACAATACGAAAGTTTCTGTTTTTTTCTTTTTTTTTCTTGCCAAGCATCGACTGCAAATATTTCTTTGGGGATAAAATTAGAATTTTAGTTTTGATATTTACGGCAATAAAAGATTATTTTTAGTTTAACTATTATAAGTTTTTTAGACAAACATAATGACCTCCTTCGAACTGTGATTTTGTTGAGGATAATTATTCATTATTTTTAAAGTTTTTATAATATTATTATTATGCCAATTAGGTGGCGAAAAGAAAACATATATATGTTAAAAATATTATTTTGCACTTTAAGTACTTTGTATACATTCAATAAAATATTTTGAGTTAATTTTTCTCTCATCTTCAAATTCAATTTATTATTTAGTGAAAAAGTTTTTATGTTTTTTTCGAAAATGTGTTTTTACAATTCATAAACTCTGAAGGAACTTGTACAGTTCTTTTAAAATATATTTTTATTTATGAAAAATAGCCACAAATTGATTTATGATTAATGATTAAATATTCCAAAATGAAGATTAAGTTTTATTTTAAACCAAAAAGGTAAATTATTGATATTTTATCATTATCACAGATGATTGTCAGTGATAAACCTAAGTAGCCAAATTTCAAACGTATCTCCTGTAAAGTTCCAATTTTGTGGCATTCCAAATGTACGATATATTTCTATGGAACTATCGACCTTTATGATCAACAACAATATTACTATTGTTCATATCGAATGGGATTCTGAATTATTTTATAAAATTAATCAAATTAGATTAATCCCAAAATGCATTCATTAATAAAAACTAATTAACATAGTCAATATATTATTTTTTTGTAACATTTCGGCGCTATTTAATACATTTGTTGGCCATTTTCAAATTATTTTTACGGAAGAAAACTGATTTTACTTGTGGAAGTAATTAACTCTACTTTTCAATCATCAAAGTTTTTTAATAAATTTTGCAATGAATACGTATGTGCCAATTACCAGTAGTTAAAGGTGCAATAGCTGACCGACTCACTTTTGATTAGTTTTTTGATAAACCTAAATTAAGCATCTCCCAGAACATTACAGATGCCCATTCAAAAGATAATTTAATTGTCTACAAAGCTAAACATTATACATATCGACGTCGTTTGTTGAAAAAGGCTTAAGCGCCAAAAATTCGTAATTTCAATTTATTATGGGACATAAACGCCACTTCTATCGATTTTCGATCACGATACTTGGAAAAAAAAATTCATATGGTCTAAAGATCGACTGTCATATGGACTAAAAATGACGTAAGCACCAAATTATAACGACTCTCAGTAGTCTCTCTGGCCTTAACTAGTGCTAGAAGGCTTAAAAATATATTGTAATTATAAAGGTTTTGCTGCCTTAATAAACAACGAATATATTCAATAAAGAATAACATTAAAAAAAATATATTGTTATTCGGGGTAAAATGGCTTCATTTGGTTTCTGTAAAGTTTTCTAAATGGCACTTACGCCTTTTTCAAAAAATGACGTCGATATGTATGGGACTAATATTAGCGAAGACATAGCAAAAATAATTCTGTAAGGAAAGTCGTGTGTGTGGACACAACAGATATTTTTGATACATAACTATTTGGAAATAATGAAGCATTGATATAAATATTATTAAATAATAAAGTAATGAAGGATTTGCAACATTTTTTATTTTTAAATCACTCATTTCAATTGAAACATATTTACATTAGGTGTTCTTGTATTAAACAGATGTAACAGTTATTTATAATTAGAAAAATAAAGCAATTATATTGCGCTATGTGCTCTTTAAAATGTAATTAACAGTAACTTATAGATATTTACCCTGCCGATACATAAATTAAATGTATAAAATATCACAGTGGAAAAACATGAATGTATTATAGCGATTCAGATCTGTAGCTAATGTGGACTTCACGGTATAATTCAGTGTTGGGAATATTCCATTTCCAATGTCAATAGGGAATAATTATCGCTATCGAACCCGGGGATGCATCGGGGACCAACTTTCTGTTGTCCTTGGTGAGGGTAAACCTATTAGGATTCAATCCAAACCTAACATCGGACCGCGGCCTACCTGGCTTAGCGTCAGGGAATTACTTATTCCGTTTGTTAGCCGTCCCGGCCATTCTCACAATCCTGGATTAAATAAAGGGTTGTGAGGAAAACCAATAATCTATCTGAAAAAAAAAAGAAAAGAAAAAATTCATTGGAGAAACATCCAAAAAATGATGTACTGGGATTTCACACCATAAAAACAATTGAGGCGGTAGATGAAAAATTGGCACTCAAACAAAACATGCGTTATGAGAAAAACGAAAATTTTAGTCTATTGCCATTGTTTTATTTGGAGATGTACATTAATACTGCTATCAACAATATTTTCTTTATCCAGCTAAAAACAACATTCAAACATGTTGCTGTAATCTGAGATCTCACTGTTAGATATGTAATTTAATACAAATTATTTAGGGTATTCTTTTTGCAGAGAACGATTGTTTATGCATTGGACAGGGATACTTTTGTATTTATTATCCTTAAATAAATAATATTAAGCTTTCTCAAATAAAAGTTAATTAATTGAATATTAAAGTTTTATAAAAATAGGTGATATTTTCAAAAACAAAAAGTTAAATTGTGCTAAAAACTATATATAGTTTTCATATTCGCTTTCCTCGTCGCCTGAGTAACTCTTCCCTGAATTACTCCTCAAACGTCTGTCCAGTCCAGCGTTTTCTGCATCTACGTAGCACATGTCTTTCTTTTTCTTTGAAGCAATTCCAGTATGGATGGCTTTCGATAAAGTAAATAATATTTCTCCTTCATTTGAGCTCTTGAGTTTCCAGAACTCGAATATGGAGAAAACATTTGGAGTATAAGTTTTGATGCAGCTGATATCTTCACGTTCATATCCCGTCATTAAACATTTTTAAATGGCAAAGTTATTACCTCTTCGAAGAGATTTAAGTTTATTCAACTTCCACGTTTCTTTCAACTTAGGTCTCTTCCCTCTACAGTTCTCAGATCTCCATTTGTCATAACAGTATAACTCATATTTTATCAAAAAAAAAAAAAAAAATGAAAAAATAAACTAATCACGAGTTGATGGTTTTTATGTAGAACTCTTACTGAACAGATCTATTCACGGAATATATGAGATATCGATTAGAAATTTGGGCAAAACATAATCCAGATGGCATGGAAGTTAAAAATGAGTTCTTGTACACTTCTTCAAATGACCTCGTGTGCCCTTTTTGCAGCTACCGCCTCAATTGTAAAAGTAATAAAAATATCAAGGTTACAGCACTGGTAAAACAAATTGTATGAAAGCACATACTTATTTCATTTTAAAAACCCTACAATATTAAATAGGGAAAATAATAATAAAGATAGAAGCGGGGTTAAATCTCGGCAATTAATTTTCTTTCAACCTCTCAATCAACATTCACTTCGTCTCAAAGCAGAGTACATTTTGAGATATTTGACTAATTTTTTTTTCTTTTTAGCGTAATTAGAGTCTGTCCATTTCAAATTATCCAAGTGATTTTGCTTCACCATTTTATAATCAAATGATAATTTGTTTCTGGATTCCTACATTGTTAATATTTATATTGCATAACATATTATTTTATAAATACAATGCAATGCCCAAAAATAATAATTTTAATTTTTTATCGTTTTCCCAGCTGCAACTACGGCCATTATTGTTTTATAAAACATGCTGTTTTTTGCGTTCGTAGGGGTTTGTTCGTTAGCCTATATTACTCAGACCTGGTGTAATCTAGGTTGATGAAACAAACACAATTATATTCAGAATTGAACGTCCTAAATATTTGGCCAGTACATGCATAATGAAATTTTGTTCGAAAATAGTCAAAATCCACCTCAAAGAATGAAATATAAATTGACATATTATAAATTTTTGAAGTCATAAGGAATCTAATCACAGGCTTAGTATTTTAAGGACGTTTGTAGCTGCTTATTCGTAATATAGTTTAAAAAAATAACTCTTAGATTGGCTTCTTTTTAAAGCGACGATTTATCGAAAATTAAAAAATTTCAAAAACATTTAAATTTTGACGCTTGTATCTTATTTAGAACAAACTTTAAAAACTTGAAATTTTTGCAGCTCTCAATATTGGGCTGCACTGCTTTATAAATTTCGTTTTTGAGATATATCTTAAATTTTTAGAGCCTTAAAAAACACATTTTTAGCATTTAATGACGGTGCATTAATTTGACTAAGCATTATTCTAATAAATAAATTAAACTATGCTGACTAATATTGATTATCGGACTTAATCTTACCTTTTTTAACATGTAGCTTACATGCTTTAAATGTGAAATGAGCTTGAAATTTCTGCTAAGTGAAATATTAGTTGTGGTTACATAAAGTTCGATTTAAAGTAGCTCCATTGTATGAATAATTGAGGCTTATTTATCATTATATTTTGAGAAATAACTTTGACAACAGGATAAATACCGGGTACTAGATTTAAGGACGCTTCCATTTATGTGCAAACATAAACCTAATAACAAAAAAAGTTCCTTTTCCCTTCAATATTACAGTATATTGCCTTTATTAAAAAAACTGGAGTCGGTTGGCAAATCTGATATTTTACTCGTATTTAGAATACTGGAATTATCCAAATTCATCTCTGAAACCCTGCGCCGCAAAATCACTGTTGTCCTGTGCTATCGAAAAATGAAAAAGTTTATTAACATTTTAGGTGGCTTGACCAAATGTCTTTTCTAAACCTTTGGTCAAGCCACCGTATTTGATCAAAGCTCTTTTCGATTTAGACATATGTCATAAATTGATTTGTAATAATTATTATTGAACATAAAGCAATGTTATCAACATGCTAGAGATTTGTAAATTTCTTGCATCCCTTGTAATTGACTAGCTAATGATAAGAAAAAAGCTCCGTGATCTTCCAATATGGTAATTCTATGATTGGAGTGCTACAAATAGATTGGTTGGTTGTTTTAAAGAGATCAAGGCATAAAACCTGTTGTTTATCCACGCCTTACATATAAATTGCTTCTCTCCATATACTGTATTAGTGCGTACACTTTGTACTAAAAAACCTAAGAATTTTCCGAGAAATAAAAAAAAATGTAATGTCTAGTCAAATACTTAATAGTAATCTTTTATTGTTAATTTCCGTTTAACTTTTTCTGGACTACTTTTTAAGAAATAGTCTTTTCTTACTGGTTCGTAAATTTCTATGGATAATAAATCTGTAGCAGCTAATCCTAGTTCTATTTCTCAACTTGGAACGTAGATTGCGAATTATCGAGGCTATTTCCCAGCTTAAGCAGCAATTATGCTAATGAGAATGGCTTACGAATTTCCCCACCGATTGCTTCTCTAACGACCACCAGAAATGGAAATTTTGATTTTTTTCCTCCCTCCAGCACTGGCTAACATCATTCACTATGTAATTGATTGAAAAGAAAATTGTTTTTCCGATTGCAATTGTCCAATGTATAAAGATTAAAATGTTCTGGAAAATGTCACTCGCTTCTAAGCAGAATAATGGGCAATTAAGCAGAACAATACAAAAAGACTTCTTAACCTTGAAATGAATTATTTAAAGCGACTATGCTTACGGCAACCTATAAAATAAATAAAAAATGTCATCAACACCATGGGTTTCATGTACGTATTCAAGAGCAACATGTGTAACTCGACCATAAGAATTGAGGGAACCAACATGAAATAACGAGCATTATTAATTATTTTATAAAGAATGATTTAATCATTTTAACGAATTTTTCACAATTTCATAAAATTGATATTAAAAATAAACGATCTCAGATCAGTTAAATTTTTAAGACACACATTCGACATTATCAGTTTCTTTGATTCATTATTTTAAATAATACAAGCAGAATTTAAACCGGGGCAAACAGGCCTTAAGCATGAAAACATTCAAATTT
The DNA here is from genome assembly GCA_948150685.1 of Rhaphigaster nebulosa. Taxonomy (NCBI): domain Eukaryota; kingdom Metazoa; phylum Arthropoda; class Insecta; order Hemiptera; family Pentatomidae; genus Rhaphigaster; species Rhaphigaster nebulosa. The sequence goes on from OX411311.1 coordinate 99,399,798, forward strand.
TTAATATTGAAATGGATATTGTTCGTATTCAAACTAGATTAGTTAGTGACATTGGACACAAGATATTAGATTCGATTGTTTTCCCAAATGATTAAATAAGACAAGTCAAAACAAAAACAATAAATCTTTGAATTTTCTCTCATGTGTTTATTCATCAGTGAGTACAAAGTTTCTCCTAAAATGGAAGTTACTTATGAAACTATGAAAACACAAATTTCGATTGATTGTATATAAAATCAAGCAATCTGTGCTGACTTCGTCTTGTGTTGATGAACGAAAAAAGTAAGAAAAATTTGCATAGTAATGCTACACTTCGTGCCACCTTTTTACTATAATAATAATAAGCAAATTTTCCTTAATTTTTCGTTCATCCACCCGAACGAAATTAGTACACATAACACGGTTTGCATTTATTCGAGAATATAAGTAGAATAATTTACATACATATAAACAGGCTTGAGTACTTCAGCCGGCCGGAACCCCATGTATATAAAACAACACTGTTTGTTTTCGCAAGTTTTTGCAGATGATCTTTATAAATGGCCTAGTCATGGGCTTATGAGTTCTCTAATCGGCAGCCATTTTGAGACAAACAGACTAATGGTAATGTCGAGTTCCAAGGATCATCCTGGGGTGACCTGTGACATTGGTACCGAATATCAAGAAAATCGGTCGGGTAGTCTCGGAAGAAAAGCCGCGGACGGCGGACGGACGGACGGATTTTTTTTATTCGATATTTGGATTCTACTATCCTGAAACGTTTAACATCAAATTTTGAGGGGTTACAAAAATTTTTTCTTCGTCGATTCCAAAGGTCCATTATTGAAAATAATAAACCAAAAGCATTTATAGATATAGATTTTATTTTCGTTTTTTTTTTTTTTAATGTCTCGTTATGCTGATTCCAAAACACCTTATATTTCCACTCTTTCTTCGGTGGACGGACGGATTTTTTTTTATTCGATATTTGTATTCTACGTATCTTGAAACGTAAAAACCTCAAATTGTGAGTGGGGGTTACAAAACTTTTTTCCTAGGTCGATTCCAAAGGTCCATCATTGAAAATAATAAACCAAAAATAAGCTATCAGAACATTTTGTAAAATCAAAGATTTTAAATCCAAAAAAATAAAAACCGAAGCATGAAGAAATATTTGATAAATTTTAACACTTACTGACATTACATTGATTGATATAAAAAGCAATCATGCGGGAGTGTTAAAGTTATTTTTTACTGAAATTTTTTATTTTTTTTTATCTTAATATGAAAACCGTTATGAATTACCGGCACGATTGGCATGAAAATTAATAGAAAATAGTATTTTATCCTTAATGGTCTGTATTAAATAATATATGATTACTTTTAAATAATTTTTGTTAAATTGTGCCGCGAGACACACATACACACATTCACTAACGAAAAATTATTATCAATAGAAAATTTTGCTTTGGGTACGAAAAAGGTATAAGTCGTATGTAGGATTTATTTTTGAATCCATTTCACTGACATTTTCGGTATAGAGGTTCAAATAAACTGTCAGAATCTCCCATTCATTTTAAATTCTTTGGGAATTCGCTTTAATTATATTGTCTCTATGAATACCTAATACGAAAGTAAATTAGAAGAAGTGACCTGTTAATTGCATTTAAAACATTCTAGAAACGACTGCTGCTGAAAAACCATCGTGGCCGATTTAGAAAAATAAAAAATAAAATTTTATGGATTCTATTATCTTTCTCTATAACGAATCTATATTCGTAATTAAAGATTTTAAACTGCATGAGTCAGTATCTAGGGGTTTTCCGTATGTTAATTCCTTGGCGGGAAAAAGAAATTTTATATTTTACTAAAATTATTTGTGAAATCGGCTTACTCAGACTGCTTCTATTATAATTATAATCCTATTAAATAGTTCAATTCCGGCCCGAATAATTGTACCAAAGTTAAAACTCTTTTAATTAAGAACAGTTAAGGGCTGAGAGGAAACCAGATACTTTTATATTCTTCCAACGATTTCCGAGAAAATCAAGAAGAGGTTTGAGGATAATTTCATTAATTTGAGAAAATTAATTAGATTTCGAAGTAATTTGGAATTCATCTGTGATCGTTTCATTGTTTAATTATTACTTTTAATTTTTTTAATTACTAGTTTTGCAGCCGTTGCTAATTAATTTGCAGCATTATCAGCTGAAACCGTTAATTATACTGTTGGATTTTTCACTGTATTCAATAGGCAAACGATAGATATTCTGGTGAAAGAATCTTGCAAGATTTTTGGTTCTATACATAATTTTAAATGAATACATGCCTAATACAACATAAATTCATTATCAATAATAAAAGAGAAGTATACATTAGGATATGAGCCTATAAATGAATCTCACTACATGGACATCATCCAATTTTCATTAAAATGACACCAATTATGAGTAAATCAGCTGTTAACTTGAAATATAAATACAGGGTGTCCAAAATAAATCGATTCAACTACTTCTAACAGCCAAACGGATCATCTAATCAAACAATACCAGCGGAAACATTCGTAGGTCTAATTCTATAGCTTCACCAACTACTATTGCTTTTTAACTTAGGGTTTGCAGATCGCATTTCGATATCTTTAAAAATAAAGAGTTCACACTTTAGGATCTAGTATCCCGAACGTCATTCAGGCACTTTATAAACTGGAATTTCGGAGACACGTTCTGGTTTAAACTTTCTATTAAAAATATTGTCATGCCTGTAGCTTTAATAATCTTTCTGAAAAATGCAAAAAGTAATTTTTGAAATCCGCAATTACGGAAGGGACATTGATTGTACGAATTCAAAATGTTTATTAATTTAATAATAGACACATTTCAGTCATCCCGGCTTCCAAAGTTTAAGAGGGTTTTTTGTAGCGCAGTTTTCCTCGATAATGATCTGTGGGAACTTTTCCTTCCTTAAACAATAATATTAACAAGTTCCGTAATCCTTTGGAACCTTTCCTTTCCATGCCAGTTTTGCCTACAATACGCCATGCGATGGGGACGGTATTCACTAAAATCTAATTAATTTAATTACCTTTAAGTTTGAAAGATTTAATTACTTGAGATTTAATTACCTTAGGGATTGATCCTTTAGCTGATGGATCCTGTTTGTTTTTGAGGGCGTTCATTTGCAGTTAGTTGCTAATAAGTTCAATATCTATTTCAAAAATATGGCTCCATACACGCCACGTGAAATTGTTGCTGTGATTATTGTGTTTGGAGAAGCGATAGTTCTTTTATGACACACACACACACACATATATATTATTTAAACCGTCTATGAACATTTTTATTCTTCTTATTATTGTTGCTATTGAAGGCAATTAATAAACTTATTGAATTTATAAAATCAATTTCCCTTTCATTGTTGTGAAAAAATCATTTCATAAACTCTTTTTTTGCATTTTTTCAGAAAAAAATACTACATGCACAGGCATGAAAATATTTTTAATAGAAAGACGAAGATAAAACATTATAAAATGATGTAGCATACCTCCAAGATGGCAATTTATGATATGCCTGAAACATAATGACATTGAGAATACATAAACCTGAATTGGTTTATATCCTTCAATTTTTTAAAATATCGAAATGAGATTAATGGGGAGTATTATAACTTTTTAATGACTCTAAATGAGCGTGATAAAAAGTAAGTGTTATATGAAAACTCCAAATGTTCGCCGCACGTTAACCGCACGTGTCGCAGCAAAGTTAAACAGTAATAGCGGTTAATGAAACTATAGAAGTAGATCTACGACATTTTCCTCTGGCATTTTTTAATTAGATCATCAGTTTGGCCATGAGAAGCATTTGAGCCGATTTATATTCGACACATTTTAACTGTTGTTTGTAGTGCGACACAAATCGATACATTTTAATACACAATAGTATTCCCTTAAGTACAAAAAATGTTGCAATTACTTTTTTTTGGAAAATATTTAAATACTACAAGCTAGTTTGTAGTGTATATAAAATTTGAATTTATCATTTTTAGTTTGGCAGTATCATTTGAAAAACTAACGGTTTGAATTATTTTGCATTAAAGAGGTTTTGTGCGGTTAGATTTTTGTGATTGTATTACAAGTGTTTGACTGGGTTTAGCATTTTCCAATAAAAACGTAATTATATTTAAAAAAAAAATGATTTTATCAAAGTTATAATCAGTCTAAAAGTTTTAGGCATTATATATACCAAAATCATGCAATTATGTGATCTGTAGAAATTCAGGATTTATCGCTTCATTTTCATACTCAAAATACACTCAGATTTGATGCTTCATATAAACTGTTTCAGGAGAATACCAGCAATAAAAGAAAGCGACAAAGCAAAGTTGGTTTGTAAAACTTCAACGTATTGCACAGCTCTCGAAGCATAAATTAGGCAAACTTTCTTAACTTGACCAAGGAAAACTAGCTTTAGATAGCTATAGAAAGCATACTAGGAAAAATAATAGGTGAAAATAGACTGTAGTGGACATCACCATCACCCCATCTCACCAGTGAACATCACACCAATAGCAAAGTGAGACATATATACTTGTTTATTTAATAATTAATAGTATTGCAATGAGCTCAAATGTCCAATCATTAATGAACGATGTTGTACCTTGAGTACTCAGTCTCTTGAGAATATTTCCTTAGTATTTGTCTTCATATTTGCAGAGTTCAGACACACTGCCATGATAAGCTGTAACTACAAATTATAATTTGTAACGATAAAATAATTATTTTTCTAGTGAAATTTATGTAGTGTGGCCGAAATCGTTTAAAAATTACACCTCTTTATGTTTGAATGAACTAAAACCAATGATTTGGACCCAACCATTGGATTTGGGATTATCAAAAGTTATAATAAGTTGTAATTTTATTACAGGAATCTACCAATTCCGGTACACTACAAAAATTTATTTAGAAAAATGATTTAGCTCATCACGGCAGCTTAGACAATGACACAGGCTAAAAGGTTAGGAACGTTAAACAGTAAAGTATTTCATGGACAATGTGAAATAATTACTGAAAATCACCATAAAATTATAGATAAATATTATTTCGTCAATATAGGATTGACATTTTTTTTTTACTATCACATTCCTATATATGAAATATATAGTAAGTGGAAGTGTTGAGATCGTGTAAACTTAAACGTGTATTTTCGAGTTTTAAACGAAAATATAGGATTAAAATACGCGTCAGGGGAACTTAAATCTGAGTCCAAATAACCATGTCTCGCAAAATAGTCTATGTGTGTATGTGAATAGCCTAGCTAAAAAACGAAAAGTTGTAAGAAACTGGAATTACGTATTTAAGGTTGGCATATGCTTGGGATGTTACAGCAACTTTTTCGCTACTTTAAATAATTGTATCCTTTTTTACAATTTTCTCGAATAGGTTGAGTACAATTTTCATTAAACTCTTTATATAAATGTACAAAATTATGTTTTAAGTGGTCTTTATACATTAAATGATCATTATTATTAGCTAAGTCTTATCCTTATTGAAATAATCTGACAGAACTTAAATGCCAAATTTTCAAAATGGCTTCCTCTGAAGTACCTTTAATTTTGTCTATTTGAAATAATTAATCGTTTCTCATTCTTAATATAAAAATGGAAAATATAAGGTATGAAAGAATTAAATAATTAACTAAAGGAGAAATATTTTCTCTGGTTGAATATGAATTTTCGGAAATAAGAGAAGTAACATAGATATATAATACACCGTTGGAAAGTTAGTGGTATATTAGAAAAAATCATATATAACATATAAAGTCGTATAAATGGTGGTTGTAGTTATTTACTTTATGTATAATTTATTGGGAACTAAATGGAGTTTCCATTGTAACTTAATCGAAACTTATAAAATTTCATCAGCCTTATTGCTTTCTTTTAATGTATTTATTTTAACAAACGTAACATTTATACTAAACTATTTTCTACCAACAAGACGGTTTATATACGTAGCCAAGCAATTGAAATTAAACTAAAAATTAAAACCATCCAGAACTACCTTGGCAGGGCTTGCTTTTTTTATAGCCTAGGTTTTTGTATCTTATAATTTTATTGCTGTTTTTTCAGCTTAAATTACCAAATTAAATTTTTATGTCTTTCTTGTCACTACCCAACACTTCTTTCGCTGTTTATGTTATTCAGATGACCGAAACTAATCCGATACAGTCAATAAAATATGTAATAATAGAATCTGTCGTGGTTAACGTCAAAAAGTAATAAAAATAAATAAAAATTAACACACCGTTTTGGTCTCTCATTCATCTCATTTTCATCCGTTTGAATTATTATGACAATTCCAGATATATCGGCATTGTTCCAATTTGTAAAAATGTATTTTGTATATTATTGAATCAGAGTCGTTTCTAAATTGTATTAATTACCAGTGCTATTGATTTAAAACTGCATTTTTATAGCATATTACTTCCTCAAACACCCAACTTTTAGAAAGAAAGATGATTGGCGTAAACAAAATAAAATCTTTTCGATTCCAAATTGACTACTTGCCTTCAAGGTGCAAGGTGAATAATAAAAAAAATAAATAAATAAGTAAAATAAAGTGATCAAAAGTACACATCTCCTGGTAACCACTGCGGGCAGGTGACACCTTAAGAGGACCATACATGATTGAACGACATTGCAACTTAGTCATCGTCATGGCTGATAGGCTCTTTAACTTTGCCCCTAATTCTCATAAAATATTATCTTTTACTTTATTCAATTATATTTTAATTACATAAAGTATAATTAAATACATGTAAATAACGTTTTCCTTTGCATTATATTTTAATACACGGATACATAGCTATATGGAACTCATTCTTATCGTTACACAAAACCAAACTCACTGGAAAAACTGGAGGAATGTATTTTAATATAAATACCTTGCCATCGCAAGAAAATTTTGGTAGGAATAAATACATTTAATGATCGTTTAGTTTTTTATAACATTACCGGGCGCTGGCCGTATTTTGGACGACATTCAACTTCAGCCCAGTTTCACATTCCCAACGATGCTAAGCGATTATTTTATTTGTCAGAATAATAGGATTATTCATTTCTAAGTTAAAAAATAAACCCAAAAAATAAAAAAAAATATAAAAATATAAGGATTTATTACAATCAAGATAAAAAATGAGTTAACAAACAAAATATGTATTATTTCTACTAGATTAATTAAATTAATTTAATTTTGCACAGCAGTAACCATACAATATTATTACTAATTCCAACAAAATATATAATATATTAAAAACATTAATTGATATATTAATGTACATTTTAATGTAAACAAAAATGCTATTTTTTATAAAACCTAGAAGTATGAATAAGTACACATAAACATTTATATTTTGTCAAGAGGTACATGGGCAACTAAATAAATTAAATTAAATAAATAATAAATTAAATATAATAATGATAAATTTAAAAATTTGGGCGAAATAACTCCTATTTGTACTTAAATTTTGTTGAAAATTTTGTTATATCACCACTTGCTAAGCGAACTACGAACGGCAAGTCACACGTTTTCAATTCTATTTACAGTTAAACACAATACGATTCAAGTAAGGACATTTACTCCTCTTTCCTTTTGGTAGGGAAGTGTTACAGACCCCATCCATAGGGGTTAACAACTCCAAATCCGGAGATGGATCAATGTTGGACCACGGAGAACACATCGGACGCTGATGGACGATAATGCATGCAGATTGGACTGGAACCCAACCTTCAGCCATCTTCTCGGGTATTCACCTTCTGAAATATTCTGGCCACATTGTCCATCGAACCAATGTGACGTTCAATTCACGAGAACGTTATTTAATGACGTTCATTAAATTGGTAAATGTAATTAGCACTGCTGCGGTAAGTTATGTTGTGCATTCTTGAATATTTGAATTAATTTGATATATTTGCTTCATTAAAAAATGACCTGTCGAATTCACATTGACTTTACATTAGTCCGAACCGGCGCACAGCGGTTCAGAAAGCTGATCTCGTGGCCAAAAGTCAAAAAAATTATTTTGCTGTGGTGTAAACTTTTAGAGGGGAAAAGTGTTTAATATGGTCGACTAATACCAGACATTTTCCAAAACGTGAATGGACAAGACCCTGTGATTGCAGCTCCTCCTCAAAGACGACATCAGTTGATATTGGTTAATAGAGTGAGAATGTTAGGAAGTTAAATAGGTACATCCAAACTCTGTGAGTTTTAAATATAATTTTATTTTTCCATTTTTTGGCTCTAGATGAACTTGTCATCAGCAGGTAAATTGCTCTTTAATATCGATTCCGTAATGAATAACTAATTTTTGTTTCTTGCAAAAAGAAAGTTTTAGTTCTCTTGGTGATTACAAAGCTAAAGTCTCTCATTGTTAGCTCTAAAAATATCAGCTGCTCCTTTTTGCTTAATTGTTTATATTAATTTTTTATTAACCGAAGTAAGGTCATGTTCGGCATTGGCGCAAGAATCCATACAGGCTCTAAACGATATCATATTAGACCAATAGTGCCAAAGTGGAATTATAACCTTAATATATGATAATGAGGAAGTTGGGCAAAATGATAACGAAACGCTGGCCAAACACGTTGGAGCGAGTGTCCCGGAGGTGATGTTAGGGTTTACTCTCTATTTCTGTACACAACTAAAAATTATAAATAAATTAGATTTTTCCATTGTTGGGGACCGAGCTTAGTACGATTTTATTTCATTTCATTCTCCGATAGTAGCAAGCTATCGAAGAAATATTTATGCTGTAAATCGATCATTTCTTTAATTTTTAATATCTGGACCTCGTCAAGAAGTTTGTTTATCTTTGCCTTCTGGAGTGTACTTTTACAATTATTCTAAGTATACTATTCTGGAACGATTCCAAGCATTTATATGTTGTTTTTTCTAATTTCTTTAACAAAGGTGCATCATATCATCAAGGTGCATCAGTAGTGCTGGCCTAATTATGCATTTATAAATCATCAATTTCAGCCGAAGAACCTAGCAAGTGACTGATCCTTTTTGCTTCAGTACGAACTGATTTTAATTTTTTTATCAAAGTGGTTCAAAAAAGTCGTGTGCCAGCCTAATTGTCTGCCCAGATACGCTAGTTTATTTGAGATATTATAAGACCGTCCATTCGCTGAAAGCCGATTGGAAGTTTCTTTTTGCCTGTCTGGAAGGAAAAGACAACATCCTTAGATTTGTCTACATTACCCTCAATATTCAGAGTACCTACATTCTCGTCAATAATATTTTGAAACGGCTCTTCGGCAGGTTTTAGAGCCCTTTCAGTATTGAGGCTGCTATTAGTGATAGCGATGTCATTAGCAAAAGTAGTTACGGTAGCTTTTCTGTAGCTCGCACGAACAATTTTAGAAATGTAGATTGAACAAAGTATTGGCAATAAAACCTCTCCTTGTGGGACATCACAACTAAGAGGTATCTGTTTTTGAATAGTTTTATCTGAATATCATAAAAATTAATTAATCGTCAAATGGGTACTCATAATTTATCCCTAATTGATAATTTTAGTCACACCTTATTTCCATAATATGGAAACAATCAATAAATAATATTAAAACAGAATGTTTTTTAAATACGTCCCTATGAAGAACCTCTATCCACCCCAGCTATAGCTATAGCTAGTATCATTTTTAGAACGTTACAATATATGTATAAATTCTCAATTCGTTTTCGAGATATGATGTTTTAAATATTTTGCAAGAAAACTAAGTTTTTTATTCGTTTTTACTTGTTTACTTTGCTTTGGCTGCTATGATCGTCTGACGAAGCAATAGTTTTCTATAAATAGACAATTCGTCGTACATTCTAAGAATGGTGATAAAAGCTGAGAAATATTTAGTTACAATAGAGAAATTTGGATTTTTATTGAAAATCGCGGTTTTCTTGAAAAAACCTTTAAAAAATCATATCTCGAAGACGGATCGAGATAAGAAGCTGCGGTAAGCCGCACTGAACTAATTTTTTGATAGACTATCCATCCTGAATTACTGACATTTCCTCCTGACACTCTTTATTGAAATTGATTATGGTTTACTTGATTATTTCCCTATTAATATCTATTGTATATTGTATCATACAGTAAACTGTAACTCGACAGCCTATTTTTTTAATAGTTAATTTTATTGACAAGTTTTAATGCCATTCGAAAGTCTGAATAACTTGACGTTCGTTCCGGTAATTAGAAGTTAGATAAGTAGTTAACATTATTTAAATAAATAGGACAGGATAGCAAGAGATCTCTATTGCTAGCAGAGCCGCCGAAGCGTAAGTCATTACAGGTTCCACCAACTAGGACAGAATGAATTAACAGACAAACTATGTGAAGTAACTGTAACATCCAATCTCTCCCTTTTATAGAAACTGTTCTACTCCAGCCTTATTTAAGTGAGATCAAAAACAGATTCTGCAATCCAAACAGTGTTACTTGTATAGCTTATTTAATAGTAATTATTTATAGTTACAAAAAACGGGGTTAATAAATATTCTACGCCAATAAAATATTTTATTACATTTATAATTTATATAAGCCTTTGATATAATTTAATATAAAAGCGTACTGTGAGACTACATACAGTGTACTTTCACATATAATTCGCAAAGGCATATATACATATATAAAATAAAATCTAACAAACTTAGATTTGATTCTCAAGGGTTTAAGAAATTTTACTATTTGGACATGAAATTTCAAATCTATCTCACACCACTTTATTAAAAAACATTTAAAAGTTAAAAGAAAGAAAGAAAATTCTATACTTCTTCGGTTTGGAGGTTAAAGTGATCAACTGCATTTTTGTGTAGATAACAGTTTGATGATATTTACCTGCACCTGAACCAAATTTAAGCTTCGTTATTGACAAATGAATTCATATTGTTATTGAAATTATCAATAATAATTATTTAATTATTGAGAATTTCACAATTTTGTCAATACAGAAGCATAATTTTAGTTCAGCCATAGCCAAATAGTAACAAACTCTTATTTAAAAAAAAATGCAGTTGATTACTTTTACCTCCAAACCGACGATATAAAATATGGCGGATTATATTTACAGAGAGTTTTGTAAGTAAGGGAATATATTTAAAAAGTTAATATTAGACTTTGTTGATATTTGATTTTTTTTTTTTTTTTTTTTTTTTTTCGGCTTAAGACTTCCATTGAAGTCCTATACTGCCCGCAGTATAATCATGTGAGTTTATGGAGGGTAATATAGTTGGTTTTTAGAATTCTATACCACTTTCTTCTATGAACCGACATAAAGATTGTATCATGTTCCCATCCAGATTTGCAACTTTTTGGAGAAATGTGTTGTGGTTTTGTATATCAGGGTATTTTATCCGATAACTGTGGTATTTGCTGCATTTAACGATAACATGTATTGGATCTTCGATGGTGTTACATTTGGAGCATTTTTCATTCTTATTAACTTTAATTAGTGTTAGTCCGCGATTTGTTCGGCCATGGTTGATTCTTAGTCTAGTCAACAATGATATTTCTTTTCTGTTCAGCATAGTGCTGATATGGGAGAACCATGGTCGAAGATTGACATTAGGCTGGATAATATAATGATCCTTGCCTTTCGATCTTGATTCCCAGGTATATCTTTCTTGCCATTCGATAATATGTTGTTTTTTAACCCACCGGACTAGTTCAGGTAGAGGTAGCTTAGCGTTTTTTGCACTTTCTGTTCCCTGCTTTGCCCGCTTGTCAGCCCGTTCATTCCCATAGAGACCAACATGCCCTGGTACCCATTGGACCTTGAATCTGTTATTTGTTGTGCAATGGACCTCCTGTATTATGTTATTGATTAAATATGATGGGGTTTGTTGTCTGTGGATGTTTTGGAGAGAGTTACATACGGATGCAGAATCTGTTAAAATGACTACTTTTGAATTTTTGTACAGTCTATTGGCTAATTTAAAAGCCTCGGTGACAGCGTATAGTTCAGCACTATAAATACTAAATTTTGTCGGGAGATTCATAGATATTTCTTGTTTAGATTGGGCATCGTATATCCCTACTGCAACCTTGTTTTTATCTTTAGACGCGTCAGTATATATTTTATGATGATGTTTGAACTTTTCTGACAAAATTTCTATGGTTTTCTGTCTTAGAACTGTTGCTGGGTAGTGTGGTTTGGGCAAGTCTGTTTGATGTAGTTTGGAATTGGTTTTAATAACGATTTGTGACTTCGGGATGGGGGTGCATAGGTCGAGTGGTCCGGCAGAGGTAGCAAGTGAGTTAAATGAGTGTCTCATTTGTTGAACTATAATTCCTGCTTTTGGGATGTATAGGGTTCCCTTCCGGATAGATTCATATAGAGGATGGGTACTGTTAGAGGCTACTTTTAGAAGAAATTTTTTTGTTATCCACTCCCTTCTCAAATATAGAGGCATTTCACCTGCTTCGGCTTGCAGAGCATTTACAGGGCTTGTGCGAAACGCTCCTAAACATATCCTTAGAGCATTATTTTGTATTGTGTCTAGTTTTTTAATTAACGGAGAGTTAGACTCATTGTATATTATGGATGCGTAGTCCATTATTGATCTGACCATAGTTTTATAAATGGTAAGTAAATTGTGGGGGTGTGCTCCCCAGGAAACTCCTGCTATTGATTTAATCATGTTTAAGCTATTGGCTGCTTTGTTGTATGTGTTTTGTATGTGTGTTTTAAACAAAAGTTTGGTGTCAAGATATACTCCTAAGAATTTTACAGTATTGGCGACTTCTATTGCTCCTCTGTTTGTGGGAATGGTTAATTGTGTTAGGTTTAGTTTTCTTTTTTTTGTAAAAGGGATAATTTTGCATTTTGATATGTTTATTTGAACATTAAGTGCATGAAGCTTTTCTTCTAATGTATTAAATCCTTTTTCCAGTATATGACATCCTTCAGATATATTTGAACAGGTTGTATAAAGTATCAAATCGTCAGCATACTGTAGAATTTTGCATTTATCAGGGGGGAACTTCGTTATCATGTGTGTGTAAATATTAAATAAAATGGGACTTAAAGGATCTCCCTGGGGCAAGCCTGTCTGTGAATGAACTTTGACCTCTCCATCGGATGTTCGTAAGTGGTATGTTCTATATGATAGGTAATTAATAATCCACTTTATCATTACTACCTGGAGATCAATATCTATCAAGATTTCTTTTAATTTTGTTATGTTAACTTTGTTATAAGCGTCTTGGAGGTCCAGGGAAATCGCTAGGAGAATATTTTTGCTATTATATGTTTTGTATATTTCATTTATAAAAAACATGATGCTATCGGACGTTGAACGGTTTTTTTGAAAGCCAAAACTGTTCTGACTTATTATGTGATTATTTTCAAGAAACCACTCTAGTCTATGTTTAACGATAATGTTAAATGTCTTAGCTAAGCAGGAGATGAGGGCGATGGGTCTCGAGCTGGATAGAAGGGAAGGGTCTCTGCCAGGTTTGAGAATAGGAATTATTAGAACCTGTCTCCAATCAGGAGGGACATTTGATGTTTCCCAAATATCATTGAATGCTGAGTAGTTTAAGCTTCAGAAATCTAGGAAGAAGAGCTATCATCTCATAATTGATTTCATCTAGACCAGGGGCCGTGGATTTTTTGCCATGTAGAGCGGCATCCAGCTCTGATTCATTAAATTTACAAGCAACTGGATGGGCTGAGATGCATTCATTTTTGGGTAGATCTATGTTTGCCAGAATGTGTGGTGGCATAGGCATCGAGTTGTCTCCAATCTGCTTGAGGAAGTCTTCGGCTTTGGCTTTACATGAGGTAATTGGGTTTGTCGACGAGGAATACTTTTTACCTTGAAAACATCGAACTTTGTTCCACATCGATCGATAGTTGCCAGGATCGATTTTGCCAGCAAAATCGTTCTTCCAGCTATCCCTCTTCGCCTTGGCTATAAGCTTTTTAACCTTGTTTATGTTTGTTCTCATTGTCTTATAGTTCTCAATGTTCCTGTTTTTACGATAATTTTTTATTGATGTGGTCTTTTGTTTATACGCTGCCTCCAAGGCCTCATTCCACCAAGGTTTTGGGAAAAAATTTTTGCATGTATTTGGTTTTGTTCGAGGAATAGCCATCTCTCCAGCCTGATTAATAAGGATCGTTAAATTTTTAATGTTATTCTCCACGTGGAAATTTGAACTATCAAGTTGTGTTGTATATAACTCACGATTAATTTTCTTGAAAATCCTTCTAGCCTGTACCATACCAGTGAAAGAACAGGAAGAGAAGGAGATGGTTATTATTAGGTGGTCGCTACCAAGATTTTCATCAGTTATTGACCATAAAAGTCTATGAGATAATTCCAGGGTTACAAAGGTAAGATCTGTGATAGAAGTTTTGTGACCTGGACTTCCAAGACGTGTGGCTTTACCAAATTCATTTAGTAATACAATGGGCTGTTGAGAGAGTTGTTCGATTATTATATTGCCTCTTGAGGAGTCCCGTGAACTACCATAGAATTTGGACTCAGCGTTAAAATCCCCTCCTATAATTACAGAGCAGTTACTTAGCTTTTCCGGAATCGAGAAAATTTTCGAAAAGTGGGAGATGTTTGGTCTGGCAGAGGGAGGAATGTATACAGAAATGAAGCAGATTTTCGGATCTAGGTTTGTTGATTGGATAGCAAGTACTTCTATAGGGCCTGTATTGTCTATTGTGATTTTTTCGTATTCGATGGAGTTGTGAATGATAATTCCTACACCACCATAATTATCTTTCCTATACTTTTTATCACTGAATAATTTTTAGATTCATATTTATTTGTTTTATTGAACCACGTTTCCTGAAGAATTGCTACATGCACCTGGTTTATATTCATGTAATTGATAAGTTCTTGAAATTTATTATTAATACTCCGGCAGTTGAATTGGATAATTTTTAAATTGTTGACACGTTTGAAAAGTTTTGGTCTTGACATAGTAGAATTTTGTTGTGATATAGATTTATATATATTAAATTTTGAAATATTAAGTGTAAACTAGTGAATGCCTAATTATTTAAGTTGGAAATGCTACTCCATGCTATGTGTTCTTGTTTCTCCATATGGTGATAGACTGTTTATTATTTGTTTATTGTCTTGAACAAAATTATAAAATGATTGACCGATTATATTGACAGTTTCCTTTTCATCTGATGAGTTCCTTATTTTCAAAATTAAAGAATTGAGGAACTGTATATATTTTGAATCTGGTGTGCTTTTGTGTGGGTTACTATAAGTGAAACTTTTTGGACTGGTATGAATTGGATGAGATGCCTCAGAGATGGGAGGAGGGGGTAAGTCCCAGAATTGATCAGAGGATAATCCAGTACGCGGTCTTTTAATTGATCTATCTCTGTGATTTTGAGCTGAGAAATTTGTTAAAGTTCGAGTCTGATTGATATTTTGTACGTTGTAAAGATTTTGTGACTCTGTATGGGGTAATTCCGGAAAATCGAGAGGGGAGAACCTATTAAAAGTGGCTATTGGCTGTATTAGCTTAGCCGCTTTTTTGTAATTAATGGGCTATGTTGCCATTACTTGTTTAATCTTTTCTTGGCGTTTTCTTTCTGAACAGGATTTATCTGTTGGCAAATGCTGAAGTTTGCAGTGTATGCATTTGGTAGTGTTCCCACACTCGTTAGTTTGGTGAGTAATGTCTCCACAATTGCTACATTTAGTTTTACCCCTGCATTTATCTTTTAAATGACCATAATTTAAACAGTTTCCGCAAAAGAGAGGCCTAAAAATATATGGCTGAACTTTACGCGGAGCTAGGTAAAGGGTGACGTTTTCAGGTAGGCGCTGAGAGTGAAAAGTTATTTGTACGGAAGGTGTTGGTACTTTTAAAACCTCCTCTGTTTTGACTTCTCGGCGATATAGACGACGTACACTAATTATTTTTTCTGCACTGACTAAATTTTCGAGAATCTCTTTTTCATCAATGTTAATTGGAATTCCCCTAATAACGCCGTATTTAACTGTGTATTGTTTCGGAATGAAAGCTTTAAGATTATTAGTTTTGATAAAGCAGTTTGATAAAAATCGATTAGCGTATTCGTAAGTTTTAAAATTAATTTCGATTTTATTTTTATTTTTTCTCCTAACAGAAATTACTTCTGAATTGCTTAAACCCAAAAGCTTTCCAATTTTCATGTCATGAAATGTCTCGAGTTTGTTGTCTTCGTCTTTCTCGATAATTACAATAAAAGGGGCTCGAAAGTGTCTCAAGAATTTTGGTGAATTTTCAAAATGTTTTATTGGTGTATTTTTCACTGAAAGTTCATTTTCTTTTTTATTTGATATGGGATCAGGGGGTTTTTTGTCCCCTGGGTCGTCAAGGGCCATGCTTTGGGAGCCGGTTACGCGATTCCATCAGCACGTATTAGTTTACACAGAAATTTAGTAAGAAAAAAAAAATCAATGAAAAGGTGATAATTAGTACAAATTAACAGCAGACGCAAATATGCCAGCTGAGTAAAATAATGGTTAGTAATAATATTGGACAGGACTGGCCTGATAATCCCAGCGAGCTGTAGAGGATTAAGCTGATGTGCACTCAACCACTGTCAACTCACTACTGGATATTTGATTTTGCAAGACTTCGTAAATTTGGACTACCACATTGGACTAAATTTGAAATACCACAAAACGTGTATTTCCGTTGTAAACTCGAATTCTACATTTTTCAAGATCGCAATGCTTTCTCTAACTTTATACGTTTTATGATATTTAGAAAAGTGAAAGTAATTAAAAAACATAATTAATATTAAAATACAATTAGTCTGAGAATAAAACAGCGATAGACGCCGTTTATGACTGTTTAAAGAGCTTATGACTCCTCCCTGGTCTTTTTGAAAATTTGAAAAGGAGTTAACACAAAAGAGAATCAAAATCGACTAAGTCGTTCTAAAATGCGGATGAACAACCCATGGGAGGCTGACTAACTTAAACAGTATTTTTAGTTTAGTGATATTTATGTCAATTTTCATTAGATACTATGCTCCTCTGAATATCAAATGAAAGAGTTTAATTTTTTCGTCATAAAATTTCGTGATTTTTATGGAATAATTTCGTACTAAATAAAATATCCTAAGCTTTAAAGTGTCTGACATATCCTCTTAAAACAGATTCATTTTTTTTTTTTTTAATTCTCTCTTAATCAACTTGCAATGTGACTCTTAGAAGACATAAACAAGAAATTGCTCTTGACTTCAACAATTTATATATATAGCCCCTGGATTATAAATATATTTTACAGCAAAAACATGTAGAATTAGTTTGAGGGCGAGGAAGGTTAAACATATAGTAATAAAATAATATAATAATAATGGTTGTTATTAATTGGGTTTAATTAGGGCAGAGTGAGACGGCTAAATTAGAGGACACTCATGTTAGTTGTACTTCTGTAATTTTTCAACTTTTGTTTCGATTAGCTTATAACTATCTCAGCAATCTTAGATTCGATATGCCTTCTAATCAGAAATAAATTACATTTTAACTGTTATTCCTGAACGTAATGCAATTGTATCCAAGTTTTGACTGGATTTTAATTATATTTTTGAAATAAATTACTCTTCTTCAAGAGGAGAAAGGTGATACCGAATCAAATCGTGCCTATCATTGTCAATTCAGTAAGGTAAGGTGAAAACACATACACCTGTTAAAACAATGTTGTTTGAAGCAATCTTGTTTCTCACGTTCACTCAACGAAATTGGTTTTGAATACGCTTTATGTAAAGATAAAAGCTTAGTTTTACCTCGTGTACTGACTTAAACCTCAGAAAAAAATCTTAATCATAGTGCTTGTTTTGATTTATCTAATCTCGAAATGATGATTCTTAAAAGCTAAAAAGTGTTCATCATATATCTTGAGGTGAATATGGTAAACTGTTGAAAACATATTTAAAAGTAATCATTTAATTCACAACTTTTGGGGTTTTTTAAGTTAAAAAAATATCTATAAAGGATGTCATTCTATCATCGTTTTCATCATCTTTGTTTCTAAAGAGCTCTTGTTTGCCTAAACTCCTGAAATGTATTGGATATAACCTCACAACAATTAGTGTAATGGATTCTTAGATTTGATTCGTAATAGACAAAGAGTTTTAATAAAATCGACTACGTCGGAGTTAGAGGTAGTGAAAGTACAAATGTACAATATGTTAACATCAGAAGAAAAAAAAATAACACAATAAATTGGATTAAAAATAGGGCAAAACAATCAAATTAAATTAATATATATATATATATATATATATATATATATATATATATATAATACAAAATTCTTAAACATTCAATAGAAGCTACTTTATAGATTTAAAACTTACAATTTTTTTTTATCTTACAAAATCAATTAAAAATCTTTCAAAAAATAAAATAAAATGTAAACTTTTAAAAAGCAAAAGAAAATATAATAAAAATTCAAACCTCACAAAGATAAATATTTAAATCTTACTAAAAAAAGAAAAATATTATCTTTATAACAAAAAACAAATCAGGTTTAAACAAACACAAGAGAAATTTTGGTTTCCCTTCTAGTCAGTCGTTCAAATTGTCATGATAAAATATATATTATTTTATATCTTCAAATACCTCATTGCCCGAGGTTATGTTATGTTATAACTTAACATATATAAAGTGTTAAAGAACTATTTTTTTTTTTTTTAGCTTAAAGTCTTAATTTACACATGCAACATAATATTATTGACAATCTGCCCATTATCAGTCCTCAGAAAAATAATGGTATGTTACGCATGGGAAAGGACTGTTCCTGTTTCACTTATTCACGGATGATGACCTCTCAACCACCACCTTTTCAGTCGCCTCCTTGTATCGTAGGTTATTTTGAAAGCTTTACTTAAAGGCTCAGGCAGACAGAACGCGATCAGCCACGGCGCTAAGCGGATGGCATTCCTTTCATTTTTTTTTGTTGTTTTTTTTTGAGCTGTTGAATGCATGATGATAAATAACAATAATATTAAGTGCTACTTACTTGCAATGTTCAATTCTCCTGCAACTTCATGCGATATATCTGCTTTCTTCACCAAGTTTTTGTAATGTTCTTGGGAAGATCATACAAAAAAAAAAAGAAGGAATTTCTTAACATTTTCTACTAGTTCCGATTTACGAGGGGGCCTCAAACTGCAGGAAAAGTTGGTTCCGACTCCGATAATTATCGGACCGTGTGAAAACGACCTAATTCAGTATTTAAAGTTTTGTTTGCCACTTACCATGGTCCATTTATTATCAATCGTAATATTTTTATTTTGTATATTTGCAGTTTTTGTAAGCTGTTTTTTTTTTAGTTTTTAGCAGTGTCGTATGTCTGGTATTTATCCGTTTAAATAAATAACTAAAATTATTTATTGATTAATGATTTTATGACGTCTCATCCAAAACAAATATAACATTTCTCATGTGTTTTTGAGTACCAGCAATATATAAGGCAAATTAATTCTTCAGGATCAGAATGAGGTTTTGGGCCAAGTGATTGGAAAAAAGGAAGACGAAGAAGGGAATTCCGATACTCATTACAGTTTGAACAAAACGGTTTCCCTAGGACTTATCGGGTCATTTGGTCAACCCTCAGGCGAATAAGGAACACTCTGAGTGATTGGTTGGTGAGGAGCAGTGCTCATGGGGTGTAATAAAAAAAGATCACTGAGTTTTATCTGTATTTAATTTATTATGTACAAAAAACATTATTCTTGCTAATATGGAAAATAATTTAAAGTATTATATGATATTTTCTTTTTGATTTTATCGTTAAAACGATAATCACTTTGTCTATTGTGGATGGTATATTGTTTCTCGTTCTGGCGCCAGGACATGGACCTATGTTGTTTAGCGTTATTGTTCCATCGCATGTGTCATAGCAAGGTGGTTCTATCCCTTTCCCTTGGCGATAAAGGCAGTGTGTCCTCTCTTCAATATTGTTAGGATAACTTATCCTTTTTAACTATTCTTGGAAAAGTAATTTTCACGGTAAAATTCAGTTTTTTAGTTAATGATTTATAATTCAATCAATTAATTCAATTTTCAACTAATACATATTTCGAATACAGTCAACAGGAATTGTGAACTCTACGGATGTAGTCACAGGAGTTTTCATTTATGCACTACTTACGTCTTCATATTTCCTTATATATTCTGTATACTTTTATTAGGCTCTCGTGTATCGTGATATACATCCGCGATTTTCTAAATACGTTCTGTTTATTAGACGCCAGATAGTAGTAACCTAAGTTTGCCCCGTTCTAAGTGGTGAGCCAAGTTGGGGGGAGATCAGGTTAAATCCCTAAATTTTCGGATTTTTTTTTCAGATTTTGGCCAATAACGCTTGAACGGCACACCCTAGCAAAAACTGTATTCTATTATAAATTCAAGAGCATTAAATTCTGCGTTAAAAATGAGTACCTCAAACGTTGAACTTGGTTTGATAGAAGAATGAAAATTGAAAAACAACAATGATGATTAATGGAAAAACATAAAATGCTATAATATAAATTAATTACCATTTTAAAACAAATTCGCTTATTCAAACAAATTTCCAGTAAATTATCACATATTAAAAAAAAAATTATAATATTTTATTGAAATCTCTTCGATCTGTTCTATAAAATAATAATGACGGATAAGATTGACGGATAAACATCAAATGTAATGATATAAATAAGATACTATTTTCAAAAATTTGGTTATATTTCCAATTAATTATTAGGTATTATATATATATATATATATATATATATATATATATATATATATATATATATATATATAAGTTAAGGTACACAGTGTAACTGTATACAACTTAATCCCAACTCTAGGATGTAAACACTCTCTAAAACTATATATAGAGGATTACTGAGGCAATAAAGTCAGTCTTTTCTCAACAAGCGTGTGTGTTATTACGTTCCCGTTTTTCCCTTTTTTTTATTCTAAGTTACCGGGACGAACATAAGTGGTGCCGAAACCCGGGAGGTTATACTAGGAGTAGAAAGCTGTTTTTTTTTATTCTCTCTGTTTTTCTCTCTTAGCGTCTTCCCTTTTCGGTCTCGCTGCGCGCGTCTGTTTTTTTTTTAATTGACCAGAACAAGTAAGAAGGTCACAGAATGCCTGATGAGATAGTGCGGCCGGCAACCTTAATACTACCACAGGATATCCCGGCGCTGCCAACGGAAACCATAGCGGCGGCGCACGCGAACTTAGCAGCAGCACAAGCGAACGCCTTGGAATGGCTAAAGATAAAGACGGCGACCTCGCAGGACCTAAGAAAAGCAATCACGGATCTAGAAAGATTCAATGGGGAAATCGGAGAACTAAACCATTTTCTCAAAGGAGGCGACCGTGTGATGACACGCATAGAGGCGAAGCTAGCGGAAGACCTTGTAGACCCAATGGATGCGAACGCATTGAGAGCAGCGTTAGTATGCCGAGTCAAAAGAAACATACTAAATCTGATCCAGGCGGACGAAGATACGCCATGGATTATAGTGAAGGACAGGCTGAAGAAAGCATTTGGAGGAGGCCGGTGGGCCCCAGAAGAAGATATTTTTCGGATGTTCAGGGAGACGAAAAAACCGTACCAGACAAATGGGCAATATGCGGGAACGCTATTAGCCCGATATAACAAAATTACCGAGAAGATGAGAGAAACCCTGAACGCAGCCGAGGTGGAGGGCAGGATGGCGTTTCTGTCAACCATACTCAAAGTGCAGCTAGCAAGAGACACGGGAAAGAAGGAGGGGCTGTCTAGGGACAAAACATTCATCGAGTGTGCCCAGGAGATGGTAGACGCCAGCGCCAGGGACGAAGAGGCCAGATTCGGAGAGGAAGCGGAAACGGGATGGAGTAGAGTAACCTACAGGAGGCCCGAGACAGGTAGGAGCAAGCCTAGGCCGGATATAGGAAGAAGAAGAGAGACGGAGTTCGGCGGAAGGGAGAGAACTATGGCACGAGAAAGGAGGCAGGGAACGGAGAAGAGGATCTCGAAAAGGGAAGACAGGAAGTGTCATGGATGCGGGAGGACGGGACATCTGGTAGCCCAGTGCCCCCGAACGAGATGCTTTGAATGCGGCACTGAGGGACACATTGCGAGGCAGTGTCCCTACATGAGTAGACGCGGAGAAGCGAATCGAGGGGAACCTATGGAGGTTAATGCGCAGAGGATGTGGAAAAGGAGCAGACCACCATCAGAGTCAATAGGGTCATCGGAAACTTCGGAGACAGAAGAAGAGGAGATCGAACCAGGAAACAGAGGAGCTGGAGGAGGAAGGAGTGGCCGAAGGAGCGGAGGACGAAGAGCAACGGAGGAGAGGATATCGAGAGACAACGAATGAGGAAAGTGCGAGCAGAGAGGCAACCACGCGGTAGTGCATAATATAGAGAGTGAGTGTGGTGGGTTGCCTATCATCAGAGTTGCGAGAGGAGTACGATGCTTGGTGGATACAGGCAGTTCTAACACGATAATGTGTCGGAGTGCGATAGAGGCGTTGTGTGAAGGAGAGAGGATACCCCAGGTGCAGGTATGTGGATGTAAATTAATCACCTTGAATGGTCCATGTAAAATAGAAGGGGAAGTGGGGATAGATTTAAATAAATGGGGAACTGAGGGAGGAAGGTTGAGGGTGCACGTAGTGGAGAATATGCCTCGGGAATACGGGGGAATAATCGGGTGCGACCTGCTAGGGAAAATGGGAGCGCGGATAAGAAATCAGGACGGGAAATGGATTATTAGGATAGGAACAAAGAAGTACAGGTGTAAGAGGGTTCTGAAAAAGGACAAAATTAGAGTCGGGGCAATTAACCGGGAAGACTGGAGACAGGCGTTACGAGATGAGTACGCGGATATTTTTTTCCAAGAGGGAGATATATTGAGTGTAACGGGGGAAACGGTACACGAGATCCCGCTGAAACAGGATAGGGTGACATACGTCAAGGAGAGAAGGTACCCGCAAGCTCTACGGCAACATATCCGGGAAGAGCTGGAGAGTTTGAAGAAACAAGGTATCATTACCGACAGCACGTCGCCATACAACAGCCCCCTTTGGGCAGTGAAGAAGAAGAGTCCGGAAAACGGCGAGCGGGAGAAGTATAGGGTCGTGGTAGATTTTAGGAAACTAAACGAGAACACCCTGGACGAGAAATACCCGATACCGAGATTCGAAGATATCTTGGATAGGTTAGGAGGAGCGGCTGTGTTTAGCACGCTGGACTTAAAAGCCGGGTACCACCAGATAAAAATGCACCCGAGGGACCAGCATAAGACGGCTTTTACATTCGAGAGGGGTCACTTCGAATTTACCCGGATGCCGTTTGGGTTGAAAAACGCGCCCATAACGTTTCAGAGACTCATGGATGAGTTTTTGCGGGGACTGGACGAATCGGTCTGCCAGGTGTATATGGACGACCTGCTGATCTTCAGTAAGAATGAAGCGCAACATATTGCGGATCTAAGATGCGTCTTCGACCGGCTGAGACAATTCGGGCTAAAGCTGTCCGTAGAGAAATCGACTCTGGGGCAAGACCAGATCAACTTCCTGGGGCATACTATATCAAAGGAAGGAGTGCGACCCGATGCGCGGAAGGTTGAGGCTATCCAAAAGATGGCAATCCCAACAGACGTGAAAGGAATAAGGAGGTTGCTGGGAACACTAAATTATTATCGACGATTCGTCCCGGAGATGGCGGAATACCTAGTACCCCTTAATAACCTGCTGAAGAAAGGGAGCAAAGTTGTGATAACTCCTGTGATTGAGGGTAATATTCGAAAGTGTATGGCGCGATTACAAGAAGAACCGGTACTTGCGTTCCCCGATTTTGGTAAACCATTCACCATCACCACAGACGCGAGCGAGTACGCGTTGGGGGCGGTTTTGTCGCAGGACGGAAAACAGGGGGAACAACCCGTGGCGTATGCCAGCAGACGCCTCACGGAGACGGAAGCGCGTTATAGCGCGTTAGAACGCGAACTGCTGGGTATTGTGTGGGCGGTCGAGCACTTTAGGCCGTATGTGTTCGGGCGGAGGTTTAAGGTCCAGACGGATCACCGACCCTTATTGTGGGTAGGAAAGCTCAAGGAATCATCGGCGAGAGTTACCCGCTGGAAAGAGTTTTTGAGCCAATATAACATGGAGGTGGCTTATAAACCAGGAAGAGAGAATATTGTGGCAGATTGGCTATCTCGAGCGCTGCAGGTCAACGCAATAGAGACAGAAAGAGGGGAACATTCCGGAGAGATACAGAGATTCTTAAGGGAATGGACGCCCGAGGGTGAAGGAGAACCAGAATCAGGGGAAGCAGAAGAAGAAAGGATGTCTACGGGGGACGAAAGTGTTATAGAAGACAGGCCAACGGATATGGAGGAGAGGGAGGAAATCATCAATGACAAAAAACGTCAGATTATCTGGAAAACCCGGACGTCGGGATTGATGAAGGTGGATTACTCGAGATACGGCAAGTATAATATCAACACGATATGGTCACATCCAGGAGTAAGAGAGGAGCAGATTTGCAGGGCCCTGAAAGACGCGTCCAGATCAGGAACCACCCATTACTTGTACGTAGGTAACGTATCGGTCTGGGAGAAGATAAAGCGCTTATGGCAGACCGAGAAAATCGGAATCGATAGGACGTTCGTCAGATGCAAACTCATGGTGGAAACGATAAGAGACCCGGAACGGCAGGAGGAGGTTACTCTGGCATATCACCAAGGGAAGACTAATCACCGAGGAGTAAACGAGACCCTGCAAGCATTGAAAAGGAAATATTTCTGGGAGAAAATGCGTAAGACAATAGATAAGGTGTTAAAGGCATGTGTAGTGTGTCAGACTACGAAATACGATCGCCACCCTCCAACCGGGAAGCAAGAAGAGACGACGACACCCAGCGCACCGTTAAGCGACCTACAGGTGGATACATTCACGTGGAAAGGGTTCAAATGGGTTACAGTGCTAGACGTATTTAGCAAGCTGGCGATGGCTTACCCAGTACAAGATCGATCGGCAGAGGCAGTGATCGCGGCTCTACGAACATGGTTCCAATTTTATGGGATACCGGATGCGATCTCTTCCGATGGAGGGAGAGAATTCGATAATGCGAGTCTGCGAAACGAGATGAAGGCGTTGGAGATAGCGTGGCATATTAACACCCCGGGACACCCCAAGAGTAGGGGAGGGATAGAGAGGCTGCACAGTACGCTGGGAGATCACCTGCGAGTGTTCCACGTCGACAAGGGGTTGGAGGCAGACTGCGCGATGCCAAAGGCTGTGGCAGCATACAACCACTCTATTCACATGGCTACAGGATTTTCCCCGTTCGAAGTACTCTTTGGACTTCGAGAACGGCGAAGGGACGGAGGGAGCACGGTAGTAGACGAAGGATTGGCAGAGCGATTAGTGAGTAATAGGATAGCGCTCGTAAAACTGTGGCAGAAAACCCACAGGAGGATCGCGGCGGAAAAGAGTAGAAGGGTGGCTCGGGAGAATATTTGGGTACGGGATAGGATGGAGGATATTAAGATAGGGACTATCGTGTACCGAAAATTGGCATCAAATAGGACAAAAGAAGCGGTACGTTATGAAGGACCATTCAAGGTGATTGTGATACGTGAACACAATGTAGTGACCATCCAGAGTATCAAAGAGCCGAGGAAACGGAGAACCGTTCACATTGAACAGTTAAAGATTCCGCTGGGCGAGCCCTGATGCGCACGAGTGAGTATCCTCTTTCCTACGGGAGCAAATTAGAGGTATTGAGAAATGATTTATGTTCGTTTTTCGACAGATGTCGATTTCAGAAGTTGTTCATTATTTCTTTTTGTATAGTAGGTCATAAGTTTAGATATAAGAATTTTGTATTTAGTTGTATTATCGTATTATGTTTCATATTTTTGGGTGTTTAGTATTATTATTTATTGTATACAGAGTATTATTTTTTTTTGATTTGTTGTGCTTTTTGTTGCTTTGTGTGTTCAGAGTGTATTATAGGAATGAAGTTTACGAAAAGTGTTCGTAAACTGGCAGGGGGGAGTTAAGGTACACAGTGTAACTGTATACAACTTAATCCCAACTCTAGGATGTAAACACTCTCTAAAACTATATATAGAGGATTACTGAGGCAATAAAGTCAGTCTTTTCTCAACAAGCGTGTGTGTTATTACGTTCCCGTTTTTCCCTTTTTTTTATTCTAAGTTACCGGGACGAACATAAGTTATATATTATGTTTTATTGAAAACTCGTTAATCTGCAGTAGGTTACATAAAACATTTAGTGATCGCTGGTACAGGCTATGCTTGGTTGACACATATGTGACGTCAGGCTGGCACACTGACACCTGCGGGCACAGGTTTAGGGAACTCCTGTCCTAGTTCATATTTTTTTTATTGAATAAGGTCGATGGCTGATGTATTTATAAAAAAAAAAATATGAAGGCAAATTTAATTGAATACATGCTATGCTGATTATAGTATACAATTAATGCTATATATGCTTGAAATATCTATAATTTCGGCAATATTTTTAAAGAATTACTCAAATATGTAGGCTGAAACACAAAATAACTTAGTGAAGAATATGATGTAGGTCCTGGATTCTTTTGTTATGCAAGGAATGCCTGGAATGTTCGATGAATGTTGTTAAAGTTTTTTTCCGTGGTTAAACGATTTGTGAGGAGGGACCTTTCCCCGAATATTATCGGAATTTTTATCTTAATTTTATCATTACTACACGTGTATTTAAGATTGTTTCAATCATCTTCAGTTAATTATTTTTATGTCTATTTATTTATTGGGAATTAAGGAGGAGTTGAACTATTTTTAGGAATTATTGGTCAATTTATAGAGATTGATCGGCTACAAAGAAGTACTTTTATATTTACCCATAGCATCGTTTCCATGGTAAACTTAAGAATGTGAAAATCACTACTTATCAGCAGAGCAAAAAAACTGTTACATTCTTTTTTGTTGGTGTTGTATTTCTTTATCTCCTAGTTTCATGTTTAATTATTGTTATAACTTTATACGAATACGCATAATAGTTACTTTTGCATGGAAGGATCAGACTTTCAGACGTTTTTCGTAAAAATTCAACTGAAATTTCGGCACATTCTAATGCCGTGACAGATTCGTAACTTTACTAAAATACTACCGAAATACCACCGAAATAATATCGAAAATAGCAAATCGAATTTTTCTCATTCGTAAGTTTAGCATGGGACATGATATATTTAATATTGGTTATTTTCGAATTAATTACGTAATAGGAGACCTAATTGGTACTTGTCCACACCTTACGAGTTAAAGTCAATATTCCTAAATATATTTATTTAGAAAATCGCTTCTAATCTAGAATTTTTCAAAGCAGACGATAAAAACGCTTATGTCAAATAGTTAGGATATACTTTTCACCATCTTGAAGTGTGTTTTTAGTTTCATAGTCATTGGGACTGTTTCATATATTATTGGGATAGTGATGTTTAAAGGTTTCATGTTTTTGGAATATACTTCGCAATTAGCCAAATCGAGAACTGTTTGCTAACTACAGCTTTTAAGCTATACAGAATTATTTCTCCTTCGCTCCTTGATTTTCTTACGCTTGGTTCCAGTTTTAACATTTCTACAGTTTATTTATAAGATTTACAATATTTATTCATTTATTATAGTCCTTCATATGCCAGATGTTAACGAACATATACGGTCCCACTACGGACGATTTCACGTACATACTAACTCAGTCATCTAAGCCAGGGCCACATCCTTTATGCCCAATAATACCTGTTGAAGGCTAAAAAGTAGTTGGATTATTATATGCAGCAAAGAGATGCACTTGTGTATTACTCTCTATCATGCCACAATACCCAATTTTTAGCTAGAATATTCACTGGGTTGTCTACTTTTTTGACGGATGTGAATAAAGGAATTAAACTTAAAGCAATAAATAAATAACAAAAATATAATGTAAATTCAAAAGAGTAAAGTTTAAATTATAATAGTATCATTTAGTATATATTAAAATGTTCTGAAACAAGATGCTAAATTAATACAGAAATTCATGGTATCATTAAATGATACATCTTTTAAATTAATTCAATGTTTTTATTATTTTTACTAAACGAAACTTTTACTAATAAAAATATAATGTAATATTCTTACATTATAACTTTTTATTAAGCTATTAAAGAAGTAAAAATAAATCACTGCAACGTTGGTAGACGCTATTCATCTCATTTAAAGTAGCTAGTCAATTATTACCACGTGCAGGAGTGAACCCTTTGCCAGATATAATCTCAATCGTGTGTATGGTATGGTACCATTTCGTTTGTCATCGGTAAACAGTAATATCCAGCAAAACAAATTATAAATTACAGAGCATATATCTGATATATAGGTGTATATTTCGAAACGAAATTTCAATATTTCCTGTGACCCTTATGTAAATGTATTAGAATTACGAATTATTTATGTATGACTGTGTTTATCGACATGAAGAAGCACACGCTTACATCATAATACATGTATGAAAAGTTTACCTTCAATATAGGTTAAATAAGGAATTAAGTAGGTTCTATTTGAACTTCATAGAATGTACATATCCGGCCAATATTTCTGATTTATCAGGAATAATTAATTCAATTTTCAATTCACCGCCAATTTATTTCTAAATGCTGAATAAGTGTCCACAATCCCGTTAACCACAATCTTTCAAAGTGGAAGCTATAAGATGCCTCCACAGTGAAGACATTACTGGAGGGAATGACTGGGCTTAGGCGAAGCTCGGGGTAAGTGGGCTACCATCTCCTCTCCGGGGGAGGGGGTGTCATCATTGGACCTATCCATCAACCCTGAAGAAAGGACGGCGAGTGATATCGGCCTGATTGCCGCAGAGGTCTCCAGGGATTGGTAATGCTTACATATATATATATATATATATATATATATATATATATATATATATATATATATATATATATATATTTATGATGGCGTCATTTATTTCCAACTTGTGATTATGTAGAAATGCATATTTTTTTTGCATCATTTTTCAAGAATAATTGATATCTTTACGAAATAAGTCGTCCTATAGCTTTTGGCAATTTTTTTTTATTGCATATTTGGCCGAAATTTGATTTTTGGGCATATTCAGGCTTAAACTGGAATTCATATTTTGAATAATTGAATTTATTTCAGTCTTAAAAAATATTATTTAATCAAATTAAATAAATGGAAATGATTATGTCCATTAATAATTGACATAATGCTAATCATATTCTTAGCTTTTATCAACAATGATAAGATTATTATATTTCTGAATAAAGTAAACACACACTTATAAGACGTTCACTAGTGAAAGAAGAATTAGAAAAAATATTTCTTTGGTATTATATGAGACCACAGATCCTCCGGGCCTTTATGTAGAAATTATTTTGGTAGGGATTTTATGTGATGTCAACCAAAAACCCTTTTTAATTGCCTACAGCATGAAAGAACTAATCACGAATCAATTTGCCGCTTCGTAAACGACAATTTTACTAAAATTTCAGATGATGCCCAAATTTTCAAGTCCTTTTCAGTACATAAACATTTATTAACCGATAAAGTATTTAGTTTAACAGAAAGCAATTTTGAAATATATGTCTCAATAAACCTCTGTATTTAAAATATTAATTATTTTAACTTTTAATATCGGCATAAAGTAATTATTAGTTAAAAGTTAAAAGAACTTGATAAAATAATAAAAAAATCGTAAATATGAGAAATACAGATAACGAAAGCTGATTCATTTAAATAAAATCTTTTTAAAAATCTTTTGTTCTGTTTACATATCTATGATTCAATAATTTATTAATTTCACCATTTCTCACTATTGGTTGCATTTTGTACTGCACATTGTTGTAATTTCCATGGCATATTTCAATTTTATTTATTGTATATAAATCCTGGCATGATGCTTCATGGTAATTATGGTAATGACAGCAAACATTTATAATAAAAAAAAAAATACCGAAAAGAAATCAGTTGAGGAGTCTGTGGAAAGGCAACGAACGGTGGACTGCGGACGGAATGATTTTTATAATTCGATTTTTTGAAAAATATAACCTCAAATTTTGAGGAAAGGTAGAATTTTTTTTTTCGAAGGCTTATAGAGGTTCATTATTGAAAATAATAGACCAAAGGATTGATGTGAACCTAAGATTTAGGTTGTGCTATTAAATTTAAATCATAGTCAATATATATATATATATATATATATATATATATATATATATATATATATATATATATAAACATTTAACTACAGATCTGCTACTTCAATTTTCACTATTTGTTTTCTTTTTTTTTTCATAGAATCAGCGAATTTTGTGGAATACCAAGATAAAATCTGATGAACCCAAGTACTCCCACAATTAAAATACTTAGTTAATTATGCCTTCATTGGACATGACATTAGATTAGGGCAATAAGTTGAGCTAAAACAACGGAGCTCAGGGAAATAAATATAGAGAAGAAGTGTATGGATCCGACTAATCTAACTCCTTTCACTATTAGAGAAGAGCTGCTTTAATTAGATCCAGGGATCCAATGCTAATTCCAAAGCAGAGATGCAATTTTACAATTACAGCCGAGAAGAGATCTTTCTTTTAATTAAAATCACCGGTCTCAGCTTAAGTAGCAGATCCCAGAGAAGTAGCAGCTCCCACTCCCCAGGGAAACTGTTATTACTAACGGCACTCAGGGACATCTTTTCCAACTCCTAGGAACCTTGAGTAGGATGTACTGGCCCGCTGTTATCCCCATTAGCTTTTAGTAGAAGAAGTGCCTTGCTAACAGAGGACTAAAGGACATGAAGGTATCTAAGGAAAATCTGTATTTCTCCGTTATTTCATTGCGATAGTTAGATGGAATAACGATTGATTAATATTTTTTATAGTTAATAGGCCTAAAAACGATTTCTTAGGAGTGGATCAGATCTAGTCCTTGGGGGAAAGGGAAGGAGTTATTCAGTACTTGGGAACGTCCCGCCCGATTTCGATGAAGCCGATGCTTCTTATAAGCTCTTGCTTCTTAGAAGAGAAAATTGTCGTCAAAGTGGATAAAGGTCCTTCAAAAGCTTTGAGGAAAAGGGAATTTGATATTTATGTGCTTGGTTTTCTGATAAAATTTTGCAATGCTCTTTTTTTTTTAATTATTAAACAAGATTTTATAATTTGTATATTTTCTATCCTCAAATGATTTTACAGCTATCTGTCCCCTTGTAATAGTCTTTTATT
Organism: Rhaphigaster nebulosa; assembly: GCA_948150685.1. Taxonomy (NCBI): domain Eukaryota; kingdom Metazoa; phylum Arthropoda; class Insecta; order Hemiptera; family Pentatomidae; genus Rhaphigaster; species Rhaphigaster nebulosa. Next base: position 99,431,101 of record OX411311.1, read on the forward strand.
TTTCCCTGATCTGCAATCTAGTGATTGCCCACAATTCTATTGCTCGACATCCTTCATAGGGTCAAAGACTATGGCAGGTCGTTATTGTATTCATTAGCTCCTGGCAATCTAAATTTTGGAGTTATGTTAAACTTATAGGAAAATAAAGTCTGCGGAGTCCGCCCAAATTTCGGAGAGATAATCCCCTCTGGAGGCGTCGAAATGGGGGTGGGGAAGTGGATATATGCAACATAATTTGCGGAAAGTAAGCCGAGTAAGGTATTGTTTCTTATAAGTTTTGTGTTTCTGAATCGAAAAAGGCCACTCCCATGACGATACACTCAATAGTTTAGAAGTTATTACTGATTTTAAGTAAAAACCACATTTTGCGGCTGAACTATAAACAGTGTGTACCATAAGTCAGGGAAAATATATACAGATGTAATATATAAAGCAATATAAATGTAATATATAAAGCAAAAAAAGATGTTCATATTGATTCGTGGCTCGATTCCTTCCAGAAATGCAAGAGATTATTTTGTGTTTTTTAAAGAAAGTAGTGTTTTTTGTTTAAGTGGAAGCGATCACTCAAAAACCATTCGAGATAATTAAGTTCCAATTGCACCATCGTAATGAAGACAAAATTCTCTTTAAGAAATATAGTTTGGCTTAACTATAGGAGGCTTTCGGGCGGACTTAAGGTTTAATTAACTTAAGTTAAGGACTAATAGCGAAGAGTTTAATTTTTTTTTTTAAATCACGCTTTACTTGTGAATGTTTTTCTCAGGCTCCTGCTGGACTACACTTACCCCACTTCTAGAAAAGTTTTTTCGTTTACCAACTTTTAATTTCGTATAAATGAAGTCGAGGTTTCAATTGGGATCAGTCTAGAATCAGATCCTGATCTACTAAAGAACTGCTATTGTTCCTCCCGAAAGCCCCCTTTAGTTATGTCAAAATATATTTCTGAGGTTAAATTTTGTGTTCTTTACGATTCTGAAATTGGAACTTAATTACCTTCGCTAGTTTTTGAGTCATCGCTTACTATTCAGCAAAAAACTAGACTTACTTTTAAAAGCTCAAAACAAATTTCCTGCTCTTCAGGGAGGAACCAGACCATGGTTCAATATGAACTTTTTTTTGTTGTTATCGAGGTCTAATATTGCCTCTATAAATATTTGCCGTGACTAATGGAACAGCCTGTATATAGTTCAACCGCAGAATGTGATTTTTCTTTGTTTTTTAACTTAAAATCAGTAATAATTTCTAAACTCTTGACTTTATCGACGTGTGGTCTCTTTCGATTCAGAAACAAAAGAAAGTATAAGAAATGATACTTTACTCGACTTACTTTATGGAAATTATTTTGCGGATATCTCGCCCTTCCACACCATTTCGACGAACCCATAGGGTGTTGTCCCACTGAAATTTGGGCGGATTTTGTTGATCTTGATTCCTACTACCAAGACAAAGTAATGATAAAAGTTTCATTAATGCACAATTTATTTTACTATAAAACTTGATAAAACTTGAAACTAACTGTTAAAAGAGCAAAACCTCAAAACCGAGACAAAAATAATTGTTGGGATATTATTTTAAGATTCCAAAAACAAAGCTTCAAGTCTCTCAAATACCAATGATTAAATAACTAGTCAATGCTTTGCTAATTTAAGCATCATAATGATAGAAAAAGATGATCTCACATTAATACAGACAAAAGACAGGACATCTCACGCCATCAGTTCAAAAAATACCCATTGACTAGAGACAGCATATCAATCTACGACTTCTTAATACATACTCTACAGGTTGCTGCTGTTTTCCTAGATTTAGTGCAGGCGGTGCGTGATTGTAATTTTATTTTGTGTAGCCGTAAAGTTTCTTACTTCACTTTTGATTGTTGCTACAGAAATCGCGTGATGCAAGTTTTTTATTACAATCCGGGAACTTTGATCTTCAGGTAATCGTTTCTTTAACTAGTTAGTAAGCGGGGATATATCCGCATTTTCGGGATATACACTAACACCTGTAGTTGTGGAATTTAATTTGATGCTCCTTTCACCAACTTAATTTTGGAGGATTTATTGAGCGTTTTTGACCAGTGACCAATTCCCAATTGACGGCGGTCATGTTTAAAGTGTCCCTATACTGTTAGAAGTCGACGGTACGTTCGTTACTTGCAGGGGAACAGTTTCACCGAACTTCGACATTCCTATCTCTTCAAGCTGTTGTCACGATATAAAAAATAAGTTTTAAAACTTATTTAAGGGAAAATTTTTTATAATGGTTTCACAAGAAATATTTAACTTTATAGCTTCAAGAGTTACAATATGTTTTCACGAGAAATTTAAAAATTGACTTTGTCAATTACCTCAGAACTAAAAGTATCAATTTCGCAGATTTGACGCTTTTACGGTTTCGCCTTAACACACCATCCATATTCTGTTAGTAATATTTACTAAAAATATATCGAAGTTGTCAAAGAAAAGATTATGGGCATAAATTCTTTCCTACTCCGGCCGTGACAAACTAATACTAACCCGCAATACATTGCACTATTGCCGACAAGGCATAAGCCATTACCCCTTTAATTCCTCAGTTGTGCTAAATTAAAAATGCATTGATTAATAGTTTATTGATTATTTATGAGATCAATTTATTTTGATTGATATAATTTAAAAAGGAAAATGATTATGGTTTCTATGATTCAATAGAATATCTTACTTGGCAATGGATGTAGACATTTTCAGACGCATTACATTATGTTTTGTAAGATGATAAAGATATTCTTCTCAAAAGAATAAAACCATTTACAATAGAGACAAGCCCACAGATATATTTATTGTCGGGCGATGAAAACCGAAGGAATAAAAAATAAGACGCTGTAGGTGATAAGAGGGGAGGATGGTGAATTATATGCAAATGGGATAAAGAAAAGCGGGTAGATAAAAAAGTTGGGAGGGTTAGGGTGCTCTAATAATATCCGTTTGAGGTGGAAATTCGGAAGGCTGATTTGTATTCGACTGGGCTCGGTAGGTCTATTAGCCCCTTGCCTATTGGAGCCACAGGGGCGGAGCCCTTTGTCTATTTATACACCCTTCGCTTCCTCTATAGTCTGCTGGGTCCTCTGAAGGCCTTCGCACGCACCTTGGGTTATGTATGCGGCCGTCCGAAGATATCTGCACACAATACCTGGAACACTGGGTTCCCCAATACCTAATTTACATATTGTGAAAATTTACTGTCTCTCATGTTCTATTGTACAATACCGTTGATGCGTTACAATGTTTAATTAATTATGAATGAAACTCTGCAAATCATAACACTATTTTTAATATTTCCAAATAATTATATATAATTTTTTTTTTTTTAAGCTTTGATATGATTCTAAAACACTTTTTATTTTTCCTCATTTATCACTGAGGTATGGGCTTATAAAACCTCTGATCGGCTGCCATTATGGGAGAAACGGCTGATGATAATCGAGTTCCGAAGATCAACCTGAGGTGACTTGCAACTTTGGTGCCAAATTTGAAAATAATTCTGCCCAGTAGTCTTGGAGAAAGGCCGCGTACGGAGGGCGGCGGACAGACGATTATTTTATTCGATTTTTGTTATCTTGAAACGCAAAACATCAAATTTTGATCGGAGGCTTAACATTTTTTTTTTAAAATTGAGAATAAAGGTTCATTATTGAAAATATTAAACCAGAAAAAGGTTCAATTTTAAATTATCTATCAGAAATACTCAAACAAAATGCTCTTAATATTTATGCCGTTGTTTAATTGATTTGTATTTCATATATTTTCCATTTTTAACTAATTTATTTACAATTGTATATTCAAACTCAGGCAAACTCATAACAATGTAAAACTAACTAATATCACGATAAGTTTGAGGTTTAATTATTTCATATATACTTCGTTAGACACAATTTAAATATTCCAAAAAAAAAAAATGTAATGTCGACAGTTGGCAAGTCAAGGTCGGTATTTAAAGTGATGAAGTTCACGTACCAGAATACATATTTGATTGTTCGAACTGATTTGGTTGTAAAATTTATAGTTTTGAGGCTTGAGTCTTCCAAGAAGATATATGTATAGGCATTAGCAGGTCCAAATTGGCCTAATGAATCAAACAGTAATTTTGGGCAAGATTTTAGTTTCGAATTAGTTCTATTTTTTTTTTATCTCTTTTAAGCAGCTAGTATACATTATGGTTATTTATACCGATTAAATATCGAGGTTAATCATACGGCATATTTCGAAATCAAGGGTGAAATTATTGTGTTGAGATTTGTCATACATCAAAGTTCACACCTGTCATTTGATCTTGGACGGTGATTATAATTTTTTGAGACGTTTGTAGGATTCTGACATAATTTTTGATTCGTGTACATGTGTAGGTTTTTGTTAGGGCGTTGAAATATATTATGTGTATATATCATGTAGAGCACTGGAGTAAAATTTAAAAGAAAGAGAACAGATATTTTTTAAATTACGCTGTATTTCGATGTAAAATATCTAAAATAAAGAAATATGCTGGAAAAAAAGTTCTAACCTTTATAATACAAACATAGAAACGAAAATATCAGAGGATCGCCTATGGCGGTATATGCTTCGGCCACAATGTTTTATTTTAGGACATGACACTGTGAAAATTTTTATCCTGATATGGACAATTCACCTTTTTGCAATCCGCCTCACATGCTTATTAGTCGCATATGCGGTTAATTACTAAAACATTAGTCTCAAAAATTCATCCATGCGTGTGCCGGATTTAATATGCTTATTTATGCAGTCTCGTTGCATTGAAAATAGCGCTGAAAATCATGTCATTCAAGTGAGGTTTAAATGGCATAATAACATGATTTGAATGATATATAATCTATATATATATATATAAATATATATATATATATATATATATATATATATATATATATATATATATATATATATATATATATATATATATATATAATATACAATATAATAATACGGACCAGGTTTAGATCTTTACAATAAAGATTTAGAATGAAGTGAAAAAAGTGAAGTTGGCATCCGCATGATGGTATTGAAGGATCAATCTAATTAGGGATTGATAAATTATCTGCCACTTCTATAAATTTGTTTTATATAAAACTAGTTTCGAATGTTACACATTCATCTTCACTTCAAGGTTTAAATGGATTATATCACACAGAAAAGTTTGTACTGGTTCCTTCTCGCATTGTACTAACACTGAAATGTATAACATTCGAAAATAGTTTTCTATAAAACAAATTTATAGAAGTGCAAATAATTTATCAATCCCTAATGAAGAAAGTGATGGTTGAAGAGTCCTTAAACAAATATATAGCAATAATAAATTATAACAATTTTGGTATATTCGAGTAAAACATTTTCTATCCTCGTCTCTCTCTCTCTCTCCCTCCCACCCCTCTCACCCACTCACTCTCTCTCTCTCTCTCTCTCTCTCTCTCTCTCTCTCTCTCTCTCTCTCTCTCTCTCTCTCTCTCTCTCTCTCTCTCTCATTCTCTCTCACTCTGTCCCTCTCTCTCTCAAACTAGCGCTTAATTTGCATTACTTTTCATTATTCTTGTTGGCCCTAATTTGATTTTTGTATAGCGGTCGTTGTAGTATTATTTACGTGTCTATTTAACAGTTTCTCATGAACAAGTACTGGTTCCGACAGCTTACGCTTGACAATTGAAATTTACGTAAAATATTCAGCTGATCCAATAGTAATCATTTGAATAAGTTCGTTACCACAGAGCGAAGAGGGAGTCTCGTTGACTCACAGAAATGGGGAGGTACAAGTCTTTTCGTATGGAGATAGCATAAGTGATATATTAGGCGTATGTGCCTATTCCAGAGAGGAAACTACTTTGCATTTTTTTAAACATCGTGCTAAAAATTCCAGGTTTATACGGCATCCCATAACTTTCCATATGGACATTAAATTTATTTGTTGCAGATATAATTCTGTAACAAATGGGAATTAAGAGCTCAAGTTAAAAAAATATATATGTATATATATATATATATATATATATATATATATATATATATATATATATACATTCTCGCTATTGGTATGCATAAATGTTCTTCAGTACATTAGTGCAGTAAAACAACAGTTTATCCAGAACAATGTGACCAGTTCTTGCCCGAATTACGAGAAATTTAGGATAAGCGGTCATAGGATCAGTAAATAAAATAATTCTTGTTACATTAACATTTTTTAAAGAAATGCAGGAAAAATATAAATATATAAATAGGTATGCAATACATATGCAGGTGAATGAAAACATAACGTACGTGATATGAAATTTGTTCATTTAAAATATTTAATCAGAAAAGTTCAATCCTTTTTTTACTTTCGCTTATCTACGAATGAAATATATAAGGAAAGTTTTTCGATCCTGGAAAATTTCGAATTTCCGAATTTTCAACGGAAATTAACTTTTTAAGGTCCTCTGAGTCCAAATAGCCAAGTCTCGAAAGATGGTCTGTCTTTGTAGGTTATTATTATTATTATTTATAAAGGTAATCCACGACAAGTTGATGTCTGCCTACTCTAAACTATGTCGGCTATCCAAGATTAACCGATATCAGTTCTTAACGCACCGCACTGCCAATACAATTGGCAGATGGAAAAAAAAAATAAAATAAATAATATATATATATATATATATATATATATATATATATATATATATATATATATATATATATATACATACACACACACACTCATATACACACATACATAAATACATATACATACACATATATACATATATATATACATATATAAATGGAAATAAAATTAAATAATCTAAATAAATATATACATATAATTAAAGTATAAATAAATAAAAAAAAGTAATGATGATAGAAGAAAATAAATAAGTTAAAATAAAAGAAGAGAACTTAAAATAGAACATATATTATACATGAATGGTTATTGTGGAAGCAAGAGAAATATATAAAAAAACTTAAATTAAAAAATTATATCTTTAATTTTAAATCGATTCATATACGTCAATTCTCTTTAAATAATCGAATATTTCGTTAATGTGTGGACTATTTTCATTTAGTAAAGTTGCCAAATGATATGGGAGACCGGTATCAATCAACTGTCTGCAGTCAGTTAGTAAGTGTTTTACAGTCATAGGTACGTTGCACTGGGCGCATATTGGTCTAGGTGTTCCAGTCAGCAAATATTGATGGGTGAAGCGTGTGTGTCCGATTCGTAGTCTTGCCAGTACTACTTCTTCTCGTCTGCTACACTGAGTTGACGTTTTCCATGGTCTTTGTAGGTTAGCCTAGCTCAAAAATGAAAAGTTGTACGTAACTGTAATTACATATTTAAGGTAGGCATATAATTAGGATGTTACGGCAACTTTTTTTACTAAAATCGACTCGCCAGATTTTCCACTTTATGCCATCGATTTTTCGAAACCGGCTCAAACGATTTTGATAAAACTCATTATATCAATGTAGAATTAAATTATCTACAATATCAGCAAGATGTTATCCTGATTTTAATAGTATGACAGGGCTTAAATGCCGATTTTTCAAAAATTGCTATCACCAAAGAAGGTAGAAAGTAGGAGAATAATTTTCCCAGATTGAAAAAAAAAAAAAAATCCGGAATTGATAGTAATAATCTAGATGTATAACATTCCGCTGGGAAGCTAAAGTTTTTAGAAAAAATAATACCTAACATATAAAGCCTAAGAGGATTTTCGTGTAATGGAGAGTGATGAAAAATGCATCAACGTAAGTGATTGCTGTAGTTAATAATTTCTACTTGTGTGTTGTTTAAAGGAAATTAAATGGAATAATAGAAACTTTTAAAATTTATTTTTAATGTGACAAACCAAAAAATATAGTACCCAGGATTGTCGTATTACAATTATTTACAAATACCATATCATTGTCCTTTTATGAGAGAAGACGTGAAGAAGTGCATCCTGCTGAGAATATTTCTAGTACTCCTTATGGGGAGGAGGGGGGTTGGTGAACTCTTTAAAATTACTTTTAAAAATGGAATTTCACGGCGGGAAGTGAAATTTGTATGATGCGCGCTCCGCACCAGATTTTTTTTGTAAGAAGTGTTATCAGCTGATTACGGCTCGCTTTTCCAAAAAAATACAAATGTCTCACTTTTTAGAATTTTGCATCATTTAAAATAAATACGAATTATACATATGTGTTCAAAAATAAACTTGGATGCATGATGCGATCCAATTTACTTTCATATTTCTGTATCTGAGTGGTAAACTGCCGAAAAGTGCTTTGATAGCGGACGAAAACCAAAATATCATATTTTTTGTTTTAAATTCGATTTAAAATAAATTTATGGATGTCAATGAATATGAATTATAGTTGTTTTTTTCAAATATTTGTTTATGCTTTTGTTACTAATGGTAAAGAAATAGTTCAAAATTAACATACGTTTTGATCTTCTAAGCGCTCTTTTTTATCGACAGAGACTACTACTTCAGAGGTGTATAAGAAATATAAACAATCCGGTCTATCTTTTTCTATTAATTGATGTTTTACTCAGTCCAGAAGAGATCTCTGTGATAGTCAGCTCTAATCAATAATATATATCTGCTTGGAGAATCAGGTATAGATAGGTACAAATTTTTGCTTGTACGAGTTATAATCAATTTCAAAAAGAAATTTTTCAACAATACATCAAAATAGCACTACAAGTTTTTGATTATTTATTATATAATCATTCTGTTATAAAAATCTATAACTATCCATTGCTCAAGTCTTCGAGTTTAATTTTGACGTTTTTTTTTTTTTTTTCATCCCTGAAAAATTGCACTTACAATTTATTATAATTTTTATTTAATTTGTTATAATAACTCTAATTTATTATATTTGATCTTTCTAGATTTATGTATTGTATTGTGATTTTTTTTTAAATGTTAATATTAAATTTGTTTTAGTAAAATAACTAAAAGTTTAAAATAATCGACCTCGGTCGTTTGGTAAAAAAAAAAAAAAAAAACTGAAATCTCGTCGTTTACATTATACATTTAACTTTTGCTCATGAAATTTCAAAATCCTCTTCTTAGACTTTTTCTGGGTATTGTAGGCTTACATTTGCCAAATATTCATTTCCGACCCATGTTATGGCGTATATCCATAATCAGAATGGCATTATCTGTAAGAATCCACAATCAATAGATTTTATCCAACACATCCCCTATTCTCGAAGCATTGTGTGTCTTAAGTAATATTTTCAAAGTTTTACGTTAGAGCAAAAAGAAGTTTCATATCGCATATTTTACTGTGGATTGTGGTCTTCATATTTGATGTTTCATTTTTACATTAATTGCAATACTTATACGCGGAAAATATAGCCAGAATATTGTAAATACGATAATAAAATCAAAATCAGCAAACTTTACTGTTACTGATTCTTAATAAAACCATCTTAAATTACGTACCTAATTAAAATTAGGATTTTTTATTAACATTTCGTAATATAAATTCGTATCAGTTTATTGTGAACAAACTTTATATTGTTAGACAAATATCTGACTGCAATAGTATCGAAAGGAAAACAAAACCTTTCGGATAATCAGGGTTTTAATATGATGATCTTATTCTTTTCAAAAGTTTGGATTTAGTTTAAAATATATTCGATTAAATTTATTTCATTTATTCATTTAAATTCTTGATATCATATGCAATAGTGATTTGCTTTAATTATTTTTTTACTTCTTACGAAGATAATTAACACAGGAATTTGGAAACCTGACCGCTAACTAACTAGGTTAATTGGTCGTCAGTAGTTCTTTAGCGGTGGTTAAATCAAGCCGTCAGTTGGGTGTTGTCTAGTTTACGGCGACCGGTCACACAAGTTCTTATCTTGGACAGTGTTTCTTTTATCTTTATCAAGGAGGGGGGAGTCTAATGAAGAAGGAAGAGCAAGACAGGCCTGATGTGACGTGATAAATTATGCACAAATATCGATCTTTAAATAAAATGAGAAACCATGAATATTTCTTTATCTATGATAGAATACTAGCAATATAATATAATATATCAAAGTAATTAAACAAATGTATTTTTTATTTTATAATCAATATAGATTAAGAAATGTTATAATAACTTAATCCATATTTATTTTATTAATAAAAACTTTTTATGAAGTCATTGTTTTATTTTGTAACTTTTCGGCTCTCTTTTACAATTATCAAACTCTATCTATGTAATCCAAGTCAAAATACAAAATATTTTCAAATATTAGAATAAAATACAAAAATAAAGTCGGTATTTTTTAATAATTTCAATTGTTCTGAATTTCCATTTTTTTCTTCTTTTTTTTTGGCTCAATCATTTCTTCTTTTATTTTGGCGCTATATCATTTCTAAAAAAATATAATTCAAATAAATATTTTTTAACTCTTACTTAACACTTTTAATATTATTGACAAACCATAACTAAATTTTAAATTCATAGTTTTGCAAAATTTATTTTATTCGCATTGATTAAATTTAGTAAAACTATTTATATTTTATCTTGTTCTCCATATTTTTTTTTTTTTTTTAAAGAAATTATTACTTCCTGAATGGCAGATATTATATTATATCATCTTAATCTAGTTGAAACTGAGATTAAGATTGTTTTGGCGCACTCTATGGGGATTCCTTTTGAAACTATTTTTGTATGTAAATTTGAAAAATATTATAATATATTATTTATTCAGCTATTGTACATACTCTAGCTATTTTATATGAATATTTCTTGAACCTGTTTTAAAATTAATTGTATTTTCAAGATTTTTTGTTATAGAAATATCTAATAATTGTTTTCCAAAATTATTTTTTTCTTTTTATAGAAATTTTACATCCTCGAAATCAAATTTATGATCTATTTTAGTACGATGCTGTACTAAAGCCGTTTATTTATTATTATATTTTAGGTAATTTGTATTTTTACAATCATTAGTGTAAAAATTCATGATCAATTCTGTCCTTATATATTGGCCACTTTCTCCATAAGATTTTCCAGATAAATTTAAGTAATTAATTTTATATTCCACACCTGTATTTTTATTTTTTTTCTGTTTTATCTTTCATATTGCTGCACGGATTGGGAATATTATTTGTCGGTTTATAACCGAATTCGTATTCTGGTATCATATTATAGTATCATATTTATTAATGAGGATCTTTGATATTTATATTTTATTAAAGATTTCTGAAGGTCAACCCTCTTTATATTTGTGATCAAATACTATATTTTGATATTTATGATCAAAAACTATATTTTGGGTGTTCATTTTATAAAATGTTATTGTTATTTGATTTATAATATTATTAGTCATTTTTATTTTAGATTTTTTTATTTATTTATCTAATAAATATATCTAGTAAATATATCTAATAACTTTTATTAGAAATTCCAATACAATACAACTTTTATCCATGAAACACGTTTTTCAAAGAGAATTTTTGAAATATGTTTGACTGTTTCATACCAGAATATCTATTTCATGTGAAATTATTATACAAATTCTAAAATCCATACAGAAAATATACATAATCCGTTATCACTTGAGATCATGCGTAGTTTGTAGTTAATGACATGCTATAGATATGTCTGAACAGGTGTTTTTGTTTCGAATTCTTAAATAATTTCAAATGAGTTATTTTTCTCCGTTCATCGAAATCGATTGTTTACTGGGCTTTATTGAATTATTTAAAAGTTTTATACTAATAATTTATTTATTTTTTGGGGGGAGGGGGAAGGGAGGAGATCTTCTTAATTATATTCAACGCTGATAGTATAATATATTCATGAACTTTAAGATATCTCTTTTGCCCATTTGCACAAAGATTAACTTTTTTATTGTTAGTGCAGGTTATAAGAAAAAAATTGTAATGGCCATCTACGTGTGATAGTAATGAAAGACACACGAGATATGTTTAATATAATGAAATCATTTTCTCTTAACTATCGCATTGCGATAACAATGGGTTATTTAACTGCAAAAAGTTCTAGCCGAGTCCATATCGTAATATTAAAATTCAGTTCACACGTTGCCTGGAACGATACAACCCTTGGAATAGAATCTGATTAAAAAAAAGGCTTATGGGGCAGTAGAAATAAAAATGGGAAATATAAGAGGCTTCGAGGCTCAGAATGTTGACAATGGCGCTGCGCCAGTTGTAAATTTCGTTCCGCAAAACCCTCTGCTAAAAATCCTAGGGTTCTTTTATGTTTTAGTCCAACCGTCATTTCGTATTTTTATTCGGGGCCGAATCTTCCTCAGCTTTTCGTAAGGCAGTTTATGTTCCAAACTCAAATTTTCTCTGGAGCAGTTTGTATTTGATTGCCGATCGCAATATTGGAAAGGGATATAGAAGATTCTATGATTTTATATACTTTCAAAATATAAGTAAATAAGCAGACGCAAATATACATTTTTTTATTACGTGTACAGACAGACACACACACACACAGAAGCATAAATTAAATCAATAAAAATAAACCAATCGCGGTGACGATTGACGTCTGCGGTACTTACTGGTAGAGGTGCCTTATTTCCGATTTTACCTATTTATTGGAGACACAGCGATCATCTACAACCGCCTGATTCCGTGACTACTTTCAAGTGTTCATTTAAGGATTAAGTTGGTCCAGAAATCATCTATCAAAATCAACCACACTCGTTTTTCACTGCCTGAGTGGAACATAAAAGCGTCACTCTAAGAAGTCAACTTTAATGTGCCCGAAAAAGTTAAAATGAAAAGAAAGACTCTAAATAAGTGACTGATATTACTGGACTCTCTTTTTTCCAAATCTCCAAAACTGAAAACTAGACAGAAACGAAATACATACACCTATCTACTTAAACCCATATAGACGTACGCCTCATAGATTTAGGATTCAGCAGAAAAGGCGCATCTACAAATACTACAGTCTATTGAATCCAAAATTTTAAGACTAATGACCGAAACTCCTTGGTACGTGAACAACGAAACTCTACACACGGACTTGCTATTACAACAACCAATTATCGAACAACACATACGTACCTGATCTTTATTAATAGGCGATATGGGTACGACTGACATGACCATTATAGAAGCCTAAGTAGGAGCTGGATAGGAGATCTCTTTTCCTGAATTAAGGGACTAATTCAAGATTCGGAAGAGGTGCTGCTGGGTACTATCATTTCCCACACTTAGCATACATTTTCATCACCACCATCACCATCACCATCACATTAGCTGATTGTCACTCTTCTGTGACAGGTGCGTATAAAGAGTTGAAAGTTAAAAAATAAAAAAAAGAATAACGAGAACATGTTTACGTACTGATATTGCTTTCTTCACTTTCGCTACTATTTAAAAGATTACTGGCCCAACGAATTGTATTATAAATTCAACTTCAATGCTGTTTGATTTGAAAACAATTCGAAAAAGCGCTTCTTTAAGTTGAAATTCTTAAATAAGTGGACGGCTGGCACCAAAATCATTTCTTCTCGCGATACATGGCTTAGCTCAGATTCTTTTTTATTTATTTATTTTTTTTTTGTTGAGAATTTTCGTTTTATTAACAAGCCACCTGAAATTATTAATGTTAGTTCTCTTTTATTGTTTCGCGACACCATCATGACGACTCTTGGGGATCGACAGAACTCTACTCTCCACACTCTGTGTTTGGGCGTGTCGCTGGAATTCTAGAGAGTCGAGATCGAAAAACTTATTTATCAAATGGACAGACGGCTGAGAATTATTATCGAGATTTCTCGCAAGGTTGCCTCTCAAGATTACAGGTACCTTAATGTGACTTCATTGTCATAATAAACGTAAAAATAGTAATAATAACCATCTATAATAACCTAATTATAAATTTTGTTTATTTTTATTTTTTGAGTCTTTATTCTTATTTTTTATACAATCCCTTAAATTTTACTAATTGGTGCTGGATCAGTTTCCATCCCCCTCGTTATACATATTTTTTCTGTTGAAGTATTCACTAGTGTAGAATGCCCACGTATAATGTACTCTCTACTAATTGGATTGCTCATTTGCAACAATAGTCCCTTTTTGCTCTTGAAAGTTTCGTCCTTTTATTTCAGTTTTGTTGGTTTTATCATGAACGAAACAACAATTTTTATTCATTTATGACTGACCAGAAAAAAAAGTAGGATGATGTGAGGTAATTGCTTAATTGTCTCGTTAAATCCAAGCCCTCAACTGGTAACCAAACCTTTTACGGAGCATGAAGCCTTAATACAAATGCATACAGAAATCAGCCACGAAATTTCGCTAAGGTGAAGTATAACGAGCTGTTAATATATTAGCTGCAACATGTTCATATAATTGTGTCTTTCAGCTGTTAGAGTACAGCTATATCAGTGTTAATTTCCCAGTAGGTAAATCTGCACATTTAGAGGATTTTCTGCACGAAATTGCATTTTTTTGAGTTTTAACTATGAAATAATTTCTTAATTTACAAATTATTCTGTGATTCATGAAATAATCGAATAAATAATAATTTCACAATACTCAGTTTAATGATTCATCATAATGGGCCAATTATTCCTATCTCGGCCACTAGTTCTATTTTGACTCGGTAATTGCTGTAATCTGTGGGGAAGGAGGAGTAAAAGCGGAGTCGTTTCGTAGCTACACAACAAAACATCGGTGTTTGATATTAAGATATTAAAAGCCCTGTCCAAAAAACAGGGATGCCTGAAAACATCCATGTTAAACATCCATTTACTTAAAAATCATTTTTCTAACACTAGGTACCAAGTAAAAATTCTGCAGGGGCCTTTTTTATTAATTAATAAGTAATATTTTTTAACTGCCAAAACAAAATAAAAAGAAATGATTAGAATAATTAAGAAATATTTTATTTACCAATTAAATAATGCAAAATATTTATTTTCTGTGTTTACATTGTTTACAAATCCTCATGGAAGGTTAGGTTGTCGAAACGAAATAAAAAGAAATGATTAGAATAATTAAGAAATATTTTATTTACCAATTAAATAATGCAAAATATTTATTTTCTGTGTTTACATTGTTTATAAATCCTCATGGAAGGTTAGGTTGTCGAAAACAATCAAAATTCCAAGCTCCGTTTACTTGTGGGCCCAATGAATGTCGTACTACTATTTCTCAGTTCTTCAGTTCAGATCTACCCAGAAATTGGAAGAGTGTCTAGAGTTTTAAATGATGCTGAAAGTTGAAACTAGTGTGTACTCCAAACTGACGGGATAGATACCACTGTACGCAGAATTAGAAGAACTTGAAGAAATTATATTTAGAAAAGGTACTGAACTATGATATTAATTTGATTATATCTAAGTGTTAATAAAGTGTTAATAGAGTGTTAATAAAGTTTTTCATCTTTTATTGTTTATATAAACTAAAAAATATTAGTTTTATATTTTCATAATATGTTGATAAAAAGTACTAAATTAAACAATTTTTGTTTTGCTTTATTCCACCTTTTTGCACGCTTTGGGTCTTGTTGCACGTTTTTGCATGTTTTGAGGTTTCTGTTCCTCGTTTCAAAGGTTTTTACTTTGTTTTATCAACTTCTTGATCGGTATAACGTTTAATTCGAATTCCAAAGGCCCCTAGCAAGGAACCATACAAAACTACTTTCCGTGCCTAAACCCAATGCAGTCGAACACCCAGGTGACAGCTCCACACTTACACGTGCCTCTGTCCAAACAGCTGTGAATGTTTCAGACTCCCTCGGGCCTGATTGGACATTTATAACCAGTCCGTTGTAGTTTCTCTTTCTTCGGTTTGGCGTCATCTATTTTTCACGATACCAAGGCCATATATTGGTTTCCCCGGGCGTGTGAGTGGCCTGAGAAGTCCCGAATCAGGGGGCGTTCCCCATTTACCCTCCACCTTATTCTATGCTCCCCATTCCTTTCCCCCATTTCAAAATCCTCCAGAAACAAAACCTCAGCTGAACAGCGGATTGTATGAAATATTCATTATTCAATTTAAGTACGGGTGGGCCATTCCTTATAAAATATACATGAAATGTGTACACCGGTTCCTTTGAATAGGAGGAAAAAATGTTTTTATAATCTTCAGGAAATGAATTATGGACGAAATTTGATAAATGAAATTTTGATTCACCTTCATTTTTCTCTGTTTTTCTACAAGTTATAGTTGTTCAATTTTAAGTATTCTAATACTATAAATCATTCGATTATGTGTAAAATTTAGCATTCAAAAATGGTTGAAACTTTTGTAATTATTAATTACTCTGTATTTACAATCAATTTTTCTGTTAAACGACCATATTTATTGACGAGTAACAGCTCGTTGCTTTTGAGTTTTTCGTTGTATATACGAACCAGGAGGCACGAGTAAATTCCTTAAGAAATATCAGTAAGTAGTTTTGCGCCCTTTGAAAAAATGTTGAATACTACTTAATAACTTTTAACTTGAGAGGCCTAAACTCAATGTTAAAGAATTTTAGGGAAATGCATTAATAATAATTATTAATAAAAATTATAATTAATAATATAATATAATTAAGATTATAAATAATAATTAAGATCATAATTATTATAATATTCAGTTTCTATCCCAGTATTTTACTATTAGAATAATATACTGAATTAGATTTATACTTCAACTATATATAGTTTACTTGGATGAAGGAAGAGTGTCACTATACCAAAATATTTTTTTTTCTTTTTTTTTTTGCTTGAAATGCTTCCAGTGATTTATATTTCATTGAGAATAAATGGCAGATTTTTAGTTTCAATATTTACTTCAACAAAAAATTATTATTAGTTTAGCAATAATTAGTAATTAATGAGCTCGAAAAAATGACTTCCTTTAAACTACAATTAGAGAGTAACTTTATAAGGACTGTTTTGATAGAGATAATAATATATTATTTTTAATGTTATAATAATATTATTCTTATGCAGATTAGATAACCAAAATGTATAAATATTATGCTTCTGTGCGAATAATTGAGAAAATTATTTTGTACTCTAATATATTCAATAAAATGTATATATTTTTTTGAAAATTCAATTTTGAATTTATGTCTTTAGTATACATAAACTGTAAAGGATCTTGATCTGTTTTTTAAAATGAAGAATGTCACGATTTGATTCAAGTTACATGATTAAATGATCAAAAAATGAAAATTAACTTCTTTTTTTAACTGAAAAGATAAGTTATGAATAATTTATCTGTGAGTTTAGGGACAGCGACAAACCTAAATAGGCAAACTTCAAACGTTTCTCCTGTGAAAATTCCACTTTTTCGTATTCTTGGGCTTCTTTTTCCAAATGAACGATATATTGTCAGTAATTGACATAAATTCTTATCTGCTCCGGCCGTGACTGGTTACTTCTATCCCGCATTGCATTGCAGTATTGCCTGGAATATATAGTCATTGCCCCTCTTGCAATTAAAAAATAAAATGGATAAAATAATTGATTAAAATGGATCGTTTTTCTTGATAATTTAAAATCCTAAGGGCCATTTTTTTTTAAATATTCAAAGTACATGCCATTCTATTCTATGCTCTGTATTCTGATCCTATGGTCACCACATCACACATTACTGTTGTTAGCCGATTCAATTTTCACAAGTTATGCAATCCACGATTTATGGTGGGAATCGATAATATTATATAAATTGATTCATACCTAGCAATATATATATATATATATATATATATATATATATATATATATTTATATACACATATTTAGGTTGCAATGCTTTATGCTGACTTTAAATCTCATATAGAAATATCGGAATAATAAAAATAAAAAAATATTACAAAATTGATAACATTCTTAATGTATTTCTGATCGAAATAAATATTTTTTTTCTTTCTTAACTAAGTGAATTAAAAGAAGTATATGTTGGTAATATATTTTTTCTTTTAGTTATGTCTAACATTTTTATTTAATAAAGTTTAATTAATGTTAACATTTTATTGAAGAAGGTTTTAGGATCCACTTGTGCAAAAATCTGAGGTTTAAATATTCTGTTTCTCTTATCGTCCCCTATTAAAATGTTTATATATTGTTATACCAAGTATGTTGGTATTATTACTAGTTAATATACTGCCTGTACCATTAATACTGTGTAGTATTATTAGAGATTGATAAATTATTTACCACTTCTATAATTTTGTTTTTAATGAAAAATAGTTTTGAATATTATACATTCATCTTCAGATCTAAAAACACACAAAAATTAAAAAAAAAAGCAATTCATAATACAGTTTGGTATTATTATACGTATCAAATTAAATGTAATATAAATAATACTAAGCACTTGAAATAATAAAATCCTTCAAATTCAATTCAGATTTTTGCTTAAATGATCAAATAAATATGTCCAATAGTCCAATCTTAAATTTATTCTCAATAACAGAAAAAACAATAACTCACCGGAATTACTGGAAAACCCCGATCCTTAAACCGTTTACCTATAAACACCCCACCTTTCTTTCATTGCTAGTTCAGTGCGAGGACAAACCAGCACAAAATTTTCTGTTTGATATAATCTACTTAAACCTTAGTGAGTACCAACATGTATTTGATTTCTTGTCTTAATTAAATTCATAACTCATAAATTTTTTATAACATTAATTTATGTTACATTTAATTTAATATGCATAATAATACCAAACTGTATTTTGAATTGCTTATTTTTGATTTTGTATGTGTTTTTAGAACTGAAAATGAATGTATAACATTCGAAATTAATTTTCAATAAAAACAAATTTATAGAAGTTGCAAATAATTTATCAATACCTAATTAGATTGATCCTCCTATACCATAAATGCGGATTTCAAATGTGTAGTATTATTATTTGGAGGCAATTGGTTAATTTATCAGAAAAAAAAATCGGTGTATAACTTATATGAGATAAATTGAAAAAAATGTTGTTACTAAAAATAATATTCTATTGTTTTTGAGCAAGCAGCGAGGGAGGGGGATGTTAGGCTAATAGGTCTGTAACACATTTGTAGAACTATTTTTTTCTATTTTTCGGGATAGGTTTCAAAGTGGGACGTTTCAGCGCAAGCTTTGTTATCATCAAGTATCCATTTAGTATACAATCAGATACATCTATAAAAACAAAAGAAAAAAATGTCAATATGGGTCGAGTCACAGAAACTTAATACAAAAAAGATTGAGGACTTATATAATCAATAGAAATTTAGAAGACAGTTTTCTTAATTTAAACGTTCCAATATTTTTGATGTTAAATATTAATTATCCACATAGCATTTTTTTTTTAATGGACTAGTTGTATCTGAATCCATACTAAACACTTAATTGAGAATAGAAATGCATGGGACAAATTCTTAATTCAGCTATTTTAATTTAAATTACAATTGATAAATAAAGGCTGTTTTTTAGGATACCGAGACAGACATATATATTTTTTAATCTATTGTAATTTATATAAAATAATATTAATACCCTAATAAAAAAATATATGTGAATATCATATAAGCTGTAAAACATTTGGAAATGACGACTTTTGAACATTAGCCATATTCCAAGAGTGCACAGGAACCCTTGGGGTACTCCTTTCTCGGGTGTTATACTGAGACAGGTTTTCACCTATTGGATTACAGGGGAACTAGACTCAGCTTTCATGCAGACACAGCGAATAGACTGTTTACTTCAGCGTTTGCAGAAGCCTCACACATAACGTCTTAGAAGCGATAGGTTACACAAGTCTCCTGTTCTAGTTTATAGGAGCAAGGTTATTATTAGAGTTCTTCGTTATATATCGATCATGCCTTAGAATTATGAAAATATTTTTAAAAAAATAGTGAAAAATGACAATTATTCCTACCTCCTTTTGTTTTATAACTATTCGATCAAAAGAATAAATCTAAGAAAATTCCAATTTATTTTTTATATTCATATCTTCAAACATAATGCCTTCCGAAGATTCATAACACTTTTTTCCTAAACAAAATTGCAGAAATAAATTTTATGAAATTTCTTGCTATTTTTTTTTTGTAATTCAGTGATACAAAAATTATAAAAGATTTGTAGGAAAATATACATTTTTACTTTCACTTACCAATATATGAAATATATATTTATTGCAGAAAGGGGATGTATTGCAAACGTGAAAATTTCGATTGCGAGTTTTCAACGGAAATACACGTTTTAACATCCCCTGAGTCCATTTTGCGTCTGAGAATTGTATATATGCATGTGAACAGTCTAGCTCAAAAACGAAAAGTTGTACGAATTTGAAATTGAGTATTTCAGGTAAGTATGTGCCCGGAATGTTACGGCAAAATAGATTTATCGGAAGTTATAATTTATTATATTATAGTTATATAATTGATTTTACACATTTTTACAATTTTATCGATAAACGCTCTTACGATTTTGATAAAACTCGTTATATCAATGTACAATTAAATGCTCTTCATTATTAGCGATGCCTTATTCTCATTGAAATAGTCTGGCAAGACTTAAATGCCGGATTTTTAAAATATGTTCCTCTAAAGCACCTTTAATTTTGTTTATTTGAAATAATTAACCGTCTCCTATTGTTATAAAAAATGGACAAATATAAACTACGAACGAATTTGAAAATTAACTAAACAAGAAAAACTGAGAAATACTTTCCCAGGTTGAAAACAAATTTCCGAAAATATGAAGAGTAACAATATAGATGTATTATGTATCATTGGAAAGCTAAAGGCTTTAGAAAAATTAAGATACAACGTGTAAAGTCGTTGAAGCTAATGGAGAGTTGCAAAAACGGATAAACTTAAGTTATTGTTTATAATCTATTTTTTATTTAATGAAAACTAAATGTTTCAATAGAACTTTTAAAATTTCCCTAGTTCTACTTGAGCAGAGCTTAATTTGGTAAATGGTAAGTTGTGTATACACCGCACCAGATTTTTTATCATATAGAAAGATAAAAAATTTACCAAAAATTTTGTAATCATCCTTATTGATTATTTGTAGTTTAATTTATAAGTAGATAAGAGAATTTAAGTACACTAGTTTAAAGAGAAAAAAGACTCAAATAATTGGATTGAAATTAATCATCACTGAAGTTAACAAGTATTTAACATAAAGCTGGTACTTAACGTCCACTAAAGTATTCTTTTCCGTGTTAAACCGAAGTGGATCCTGAAGAACTAGTGTCCATTTAGTTATTTCAAACACTTCACGTGGTCCCCAAATATGTTAGCCCTCTTCAAACATACAAAACAAACTTTATGATTACACTAAACGAATTGAGCAAACACTTGTAGCTAACAAACTTGATAAAGTAAACACAATAAGGTAATGTGTATCAGCCATCGAGCTCCGAGAACGGTATTAAAATAAAAATCTAACAAATTATGGGTGATTCAATTCCCAGAAGAGAGCTTGGTTTTTGATATTTTTATAAATTTATTCTTTACTTTCATTCATAAAAGGTCAAATATATTAGTATCACTTTAGATTTAATGAATCTTTCGAGAAAAAATAAAACCAAAAAACAACATAAATTGAATATAATAAATACTTTGAAATAAAAACTCTTTTAAAAGTGAATCGACTTTCGTTGAATATCTTTAACCAACTCAAACACATTTTTAAATTATTAAGTTACTTTTAAAGGGCAGCAGTATTATTTTTAAATTAAAGTAGAGTTAAACATCAATATTCATCAAACAGTCGAAAATGTTACTTGGAAGTTGCTCTCTAAGCTCATTAGGTTGAAATCGTTTCCAAGAAAATGTCCACTGATTTATGAAAAAATACTCTGATGAAAAAGTTCAACTGATACCTGATATGATTTATAGAATGTATTCATGTAAAACAAAAAAAAAATAGCAATAATAAAAATAATGTAACAAATGGTGAATATAGGAAAGATTTTCTTTGGCGGGAAGCTGTTTCTCTATAAATGACAATCAATTTTTATGTTTCATACTCAAAACTATTATACTCACTTCTTTCAAGACGTTCGAAATTTAAACTTAGACATAAATTAAACATATACACTTACTTACTAAAGCCCATCTGGGCCTACGCTTCACAGATTTACGGGACATCCAAAAAAAATCACATACGAAAACTTCTAATTTTTCAGTCAAAAACTTTTAGGACTATCACCAAAGCTCCTCCTATATGCCAACAGTTAACAAACACAAACGGACCCACTACAAACGATTTCACAATAACTTACACGGCGTACAATAATTTATAACTTACAATAATTTACACTTACATCCTAACACACTCATACAAGACATGGCGACAACCAACATGACTGACAACACCCGCAGAAGGCTGAAGAGGAGCTGAATGAGGGATCTCCTAGCCCAACCATGCACGGTAATCACGACAGGAAGAGGTGACGCTGGGTACTACTCTTTATCATGCCTTTCATGCCACCTTTCATGTCAGCACATTCACTGGTTGTTTCATCTAAGATGTGAATATAAAAAAATAAAGCCCTCCCCCCCAAAAAAAAAATAATAAAAATATATACAAGTTTAAATGAAATTTAATGACATTTAGTATTATTTATTACGAGCAAGAATATTTTCAATTGTTAAGAATACAGTTAATTTTACCTAAAGCCAGTAAAGAGCTACCCACATTTCGAGGATGTACGACTCTAAATCTAACCATTACAATAGATATTTTAAGTTTTAAAATAATTAATAAGTTGTAATATTACTTCGTAAGTATTTATTTAATATTATAATAAATTATTTATATAAATTAATACTATTTAATGAATACGAAAAATTTCAATTATATTTGTAAAATACACACACGCGTGCTTCTTATTCTTTGCAGGAACGCTGGTACAACAATATATTTTGGAGGGAAGGAAGGACAATTTTGATCGGATTTCCTAACAATAATTTCTATTCTATTTAAGCGCAGCATTGTATTGATAAAATCCCATTTTTTTTTTACTTAAAAGATATCTGTGTTAATTTAAATTTTAGTAAATCTTTCAGTAAAATGTTTTACCAAAATTTTCACTGGTTCAATTAGGTTCTCAATATTCAATTCTACCTTATTGAACTTATTAAGTGAATAAAAGAAGTTTGTTGTGTTTGGACGCATTGCCAAGTTTAGTGTTAAGTAATATAAACAGATATAGGCTACATCT
This sequence comes from Rhaphigaster nebulosa, assembly GCA_948150685.1. NCBI lineage: Eukaryota > Metazoa > Arthropoda > Insecta > Hemiptera > Pentatomidae > Rhaphigaster > Rhaphigaster nebulosa. The sequence continues at coordinate 99,454,257 of OX411311.1, forward strand.
GCACCAAATCCGCAGTTAGTCTGTTCGTGTATTACCAATATCTTTACTGCGAGTTTTAATCCGATTCGACAAAGAATTTTCATGTCTTATACTTAGTTGGTAATATTCACACATAGATTTACATATAGTGTACACATAGGAACATGTAGCACGAATGAAAAACATTTGATGAAAAACAGAATATGTGCAATGGACATTTCCCATTGGAAAAAGATGGACGGAGAAAAACATCTATGAAAACATGTTAAGTTTGAAACAGGTTATTTTTTAACAGGTCTCCTGTTCATATTTATTTGTTCTGGAAGAGATTTTTTTTTCCCCCATTCTGTTGTTAACTTCTGTTCAACAAGAGAAACATGTGAACTATTTTATTTATTTCGTTTATGTTTCAAAACAAAGCGGCGAAATTGTGTCATAAGGTTATGAAGCGGTGACATCATTAATAATGTTCAAAATATCACCTAAAATAAAATTATTCAATTATATCATATATCAACATTCTTTTTTTAGACTTCTAATCATTACTGTCGCTTAATAATATTATATATTACTTTAAACAAGCATAATTTGAGTATTAATTTTAATAATTAACATCATTGCCAATTCAAAATATATTATAAGTCTTGAACAAATGTTTCTTCGTAGCATTTATAAACAAATGATCATTATAACATATGCTATGTTATAATACTCTCATCGTTCGAAAGAAACACTTCACTCCATCATTCTTTTTAGCCAGTGAACCACTATTAATTTAAAAGTTTACCATTTATTTTATTTAGTTTTAGTATCATTTTAGTTAATATTGTAAGTTGCTTCTAGCAATTAAAAAAAAAAATAAAATGAGGAAATCTCTTTTACAACAGAAACATATCTAGTCAAAGAAATGTTTACATTCCAATCAGCAATTATTGTAAACATTTCTCGCATTCTTTTTTTTCTGATATCTAGATGAAATGTACTATTTTTTATCTAATCGTTACTTAAGAAGGGCATTTTCTCTCTTTTTCTCTTTCAATGGAAAGGACCTTTAAATCATATAAAACTTTATACTGTTTACGTTGTGGTAATTTTATTTTACCAAAAAAAAAAATCATAATCTTTATGTTTTTTAAAAGAAGGATCTTTTAAAATTTTCACACTTTTCTATAGATATTAACGAAAAAAAACTGATATGGATGATCGTAAATTGTAATTTTATGTTATTTATTATTATCTTTGATTGGAATAATGACCCTAGTATTCAAACCTCACCGTCCAAACATGGTATTGAATAAATATTTATTGTAAAAAGAATAAATTAAAAAAAATTTGTTTATATATATATTATCATAGTCCTTAATTTCCTCTTCTTTAAATTTTCGGATTAACTCTAATTCTCTATTATCTAAATGTTTTGCTTCAACAATCCAAATGTAATGGTAGTAATGCACCATGCAATTATAATACTTTATTCTTTATACAATATATTTTCTACAATTATTTGATATCTATTTAATTATTTCATACTTAAACAATATGATGAATAATTAACCCTGACGGGATGGTTTCGGAACGTAATTACAGAGCTTATGATTTTCTATAGGGCCTTGATCCGAAAATGAACTAGGTTGGTTATTCGCATAAGTTTCATTTAGCTCATATCGGAAAGCTCTGGTTACCTTAGTGATTCATGCCAACTGCGCATGTGCTTGGCTCATCAGTGAGGAAAAAGTGTTAATGTTGTATGCTACACAATAGGAAATATACCCTATATATTAAAATATATAAATATATTTCCTATTGTGTAGCATACAACATTAACACTTCTTCCTCACTGATGAGCCAAGCACATGCGCAGTTGGCATGAATAATATAACAAATATTTTCTATCCTGATTTTTTCCATTCTGAAAAAAAATGAACTTTAAAAATTCTAAAATGATTTAAGGCTTAGTATTATTAAAAACACTTTCGAATTGCAGGATAGGGATGGGAAAAAACGGCATTTTCATTAAGTTCTTTAAACTGTTATAAATCAAAGTACCTGCATTTGTTAGATGAATATTCTCTATTTTAAATGATTATTTGTTTATATTTTATTTCAAAGGAAAGGACAAAAAGAAATATTTTATTATCACTATGAAACATTTTGTAACGACGTGTTGACTATATCCTGACACCAAAACAAAACAAAGTAAACCTTGGAAATTGAAAAGTAAACAAAACATTTTAAGATAAGGAACAAAAAATAACATACTTCAGTATATTTAAACGATTGAAATATTTTATGACATTTAATATTTGTAATTATTAACAGCTAATGGCCTCCTTAGGTAGATTGTTTATTGTGTTGTGTAATTTTTTTAGATTTGATTAGGTTCCTTAAGAATAACATAATATGTATATGAACAAAAAAACAATCACATCTAATATAAAACAATATATATATATATATATATATATATATATATATATATATATATATATATATATATATATATATATATATACATTATCATCAAGAAATATATAGGAAACAAAAAGGTACATCTTCTGGAGAAAAGATATAATCGTTAATAATCAACCGAAAAGAGAGAGAATAGTGTTTAAAAAAATAGTTGAATTCATCCAAAAAGTTAAACATTGAAACCAACATAAAAAGACCATCGTTACATAAAAAAATTTGGTGCGGAGCGCGCATCAAACAACTTTCCCTTACTGTCCTATAATAATCATCTTTTTAATATAATTTTAAAGAGTTCACATAAACAATACCTGAAATAAACTCAGCAGCATCCACTTCTTCACATCTTCTTCCATTTAAGTACAATAAAACACTTTTTTAAATAATTTTAGGACAAAAATTCTGTACACTACCTATATATTTTAAGTATGTCAAGTTAAATACATATTTTAAAAGTTTCGGTTTAGTTCCCATGGAAACATTTTTTTTTCCATTAAATAATATAAAAGTAGAAATTATTAAGTTAATTTCCGCTTTTGTATTATTAAATTACATTATTACAGTCGGTATTGTTGACAATAGATCGGCGGATTGGTAAGAGGAGATTCGGTCGCATCCGTTTTCTTCCGGATGCGCTCTGTTATCCATCTACGGTCTTGTACTCCTCATAAAATACGCTTTATCTTTGCTAATATTGGTCCGATTTTGATTATTCTTTTTTTTGTTTTTTAGATAATTTAATAAACTTTCATAGAATTCTATACATAATTTACTATAAATTGCATGCTTTTTAAGTTAAACTCAAATAAAATATTCTTTTCGTCATAACTTTTTTCCCTGCATTTCCTCGGTGATTTACTAAATAAATGATAAGTTAAAGGCGTTTATGAAGAATAGTCTAGGCAAGTTTCATCAAAATCGTTTGTGACGTTTTCGAGAAAATTGTAAAAAAGTGTCAAATCGATTATATAAAGTGGCACTTCCGGTATGTCGATTTTGACGAAAAAGTTGCTGTAACATCACAGCCATATACCTACCTTAAATACGTAATTTCAGTATCCTACAACGTTTCGTTTTTGAATTAGGCTGTTCACATACACACAGACTCACAGACACAGACCATTTTGCGAGACTTGGTTATTTGGACTCAGGGGACCTTAAAACGTCTATTTCCGTAGAAAACTCGAATGCGAAAATTTCGCATGATCGCAATACTTCCCCTTACTATATAATTCGTATAGAGGTAAGAGAATGTAAAAATGTTCTGGGTGTTACTGCCACAATATTTTGATCTGTAATTTTTATTTGTATACTTTTCGGCCTTCTGTAAAGCTCAACTTTGCTGAATAGTTATCTTCGGATTCAGTTGGCGCTCGACCACACGCCTCTCTGCTCTGAAGATGACCTAAAACTTAGGCCGAAACGTCGGCACAAAATATATAAGTTCGCTTATGGTAGTGTAATTCTTTGATCGCAGCCTCCCTCCTCCCCTCCCCCTCCCCCCTCCCCCCGACCAACTTCTCCCTTTAGATAGTTATCTCGGTTTCGACAGGTATATTTGTTTTTCATTACGATGAAGGTGACATTAAACTATTATTGATTCTAACGTGAGAAACACACCTTATATAGTAAAAATTATTGTATTGTATGTATTTCGAAAAAAAGCGTGTGACATCAAATAATAAATAAATTGACTATATCCGCTTATTATATTAGTATTATTAATCTAATATAATACCACCTACTACCTGCTATGACGATTATTATTGCCTTATTATTTTTTGTCGCATAATATATGATGTATTCTACCCCCTCCACAACCCCTCCCATGAAAAATGGGACTAGAGGATCTAACACACATAAGCCTTAGCCTGTGAAGTAGCCTCGCTGTGTATGCTCAGTCTTAGGGTGGATTACTTTCCAATCTCCTCTCCTTTAAGAAGGCAAATCCTGTTGTTAGGAACAATATCCATCCTCTTCTTCGAGAGGCAGTGATGCCTTAATGTGGAAGGCACTTGACTAAACAGCTGTTGCTCGTTATTAAAGATCTAATTATAAGAGCATTACTTACCTTCATCCTTATATAATTTATTTTGAAAATTACGAGAGGACATTTTATTTATAGCTCTTCTAAGTTATCGTATGGGATGTGACATCAGAAACAATATATGCAGATGTTACTCAAAACTTTCTTCTATTCTAGACCTCCACTTCTCTGGAACAAGATGGACACAAAAATAGTCGCTGAATCGCTGAAGAACCTGTTTTTCATTTTCCACAACGATTCGAACGGTTTTGATGAAACTTGAATAAAGATTTCTCTCTGAGGCCCTTTAACCTTTCATGTATAGTGCATCCCCGATAAAAAGCAGGAAAAAGTTATGAGGAAAACTAATTTAATTAGCAAATAATTCAACTAGTATGCATTTTGTGGAAATTTCTACACAATCATTTGAAAGGCAATTGAATACCTGCAAACAAAAATAAATACATAAAAAATCTTCTAAATCGGACCAGTATCAGAAATGATGCGGCCTAATGGACTTAATACTCATGTTTAGTTTTTGAATAACTTGAAAACTATATACCTCTCGAAACATCCCAGATGTTCATTTGAAAGATAATTGAATTGAATAAAAAGATAAACTTAGAAAAAAAAAATCGGACCAATGTTAGTGAAGATACAGGAAACAGTTTTTCTATAGGGCTATGCATCCAAAGCAATAAGGAAACTTGTGTGAGAACCACCTTAGGCCAAGCGTAGGTAACTAGAAATGAGTTTTTTGAAAAAGTTAGAATTCGTTTGTGTTCCATTTTTACTGTTTATTATAAAATAAAAATGAGGTCATCTGTTCCTTTTTTAGAGTGAAACCGTTTGGACTTCAACGCCTATGGTTTATCTTTGGAATCACCATGTTTTTAAAAATCCACCGTTAATCTTGAACGTAGAGCAAGTCGATTTTTTGTTATTGCGATGTATTTAAAGGTTTTCATTTTAATAAATTTAAAAATATTGGTAAGCACTGATAGACATATTTTATGTATTTTGTGATATTAGATAATGTAAGTTTATTATCTAATAGTGCAGCCTAAAAAAAATAAAGGTTTTATTATACCTAAATGGACGTGTATCACTTTCAAAATTAACGAATTATTGTAATCGTTAAATAAAGCGATAATATTTCAGTTGTATCGATGTTTTTTTTTAATAACAATCCAAATTCTATTCAGTTTTATACAAATATTTATTCAATTGATAACAAGTGAAATAAAACAAAGAAAACAGTTTTTAAATATTACAGTGGCAAATATAACATAACAAAAGGAATTAATTATTATTAAGAATTTCTATGAAATTATACATTTTCGTTAATCTTATAATTATATTGAATTTTATTAAGGATTTAACATTTAAAAATATTTGTGATGAACGGGAGATATGTATGTTAATAAATCTATCATGACCATATATTTTTCAGATGTTATAGATCCACGTTTTTTATACAAAGAAGGTAATTTTATATTTCTGAAATTAGTTGGTCTTCCTCGCAGTGATCATAAATCCATAATTTAAAATTCAGCATGTCGTTTTATCGAAGTTTTGTATAACATTTTATATGATTCATTCCTTGTAAATCTGATCCAGCAAATATCAGGGCATCCCATAACCAATGTCGGTTTTTAAAAATCTGTCTGTTTATGTTGATTTTACTAATCGTTCCTTTACAATTGAATTGTGTTTACATGTTTTGTTTATTATAGCTTATTTACGTATTTACATATCATTTGTTTATTATTTTTCATTACGTACTCTTTTATTTATCGAGTTTTTTTGGAGAAAGGTTGCTAATCTGTGCTGAAATTTCAATTAAAATGGATCTGATGGCAAATGACGGTGGACAGTAGAATGTGTCGATCCATGTTTTTCTGCTAATTCTTCAACAGTTACAACAGGATTTTCTACAAAAAGAGGAGTTCGTCGTCGTCAAGCTTATCGTCAAGAGTTCGTCAAGCTCTATTGGTCCACCTGCCCGAGGCTCGTGTTCAAGTTTGTTGTTTCTCGCTCGAATCTTTTCAAACCACCTCTGTGCACTTGCTGTTCACTAATGACGTTTTCTCCATATATTTCAGCAAGATTTCGATAAGTTGAAGCAGCATTTTCTCCTTTATCGAATTCCAAAGCATATCATGGCGTAAGTTGTTTTTGGGAATATCCATTTTAATTGAAATTTCAGCACAGACTAACTAACTTTCTTCAACAAAAAAGATGATAAATAAAAGAGTACATAATGCTACAATAAACAAAATATGTAAATACAATTCAATTGTAAAGGTGGAATTAGTAATTTCAACATAAACACACAGATTTTTAAAAACCGACATTACTTATGGGATGACCTGATACTTTGCCAACTCACAGTTTTTTCATCCGCATTTTTCTTCCTTTTTTAAACAGCTCCCTCCAAAGTTTCATTTCATCAACTAAACAGTTATTATATTTTCGACAATATCGTATTACTTTATATTATTCCTGAGGGATATACATGGAATTGGTTTTCCGGATTGCCATTTCTACCATTCCAAAATCGCGATCGTTTGGTAGAAACGTATGTTCTGACAATAAAAATGGACTGGACTGAACAATTTTAATCCACATTATGGCCATCTATATGTTTCTATTTAGACCAGTGCATGTATCACTACGAGCTATAATGTGCTTTTGGGTTGTTACATTCTGTAAGTGCTTCATACAGCAAGATGCTACTTCTTGTGATCCTGTGGATGCTGTAGTTTTGTCCCAAACATACATATTAACTTGATAATTATGAAAATGAAAGAAGTCTTTATTCAATACATATGTATTGCACTTATAACATGCAATTGACATTATCAGCTTAATATAAGGTAACGCATTTTGTAAATAAAATGAGAATGCGAAATATTTTTACGGACTATTTACAGCCAAATCTCTGTCTTCCTGCAATGATTTTCTAGCCAGTTCTGAGTTTATCAAATGAATTTCGTGTTGTTCTGTCAGATTCTGTTGATCTTGGATATTACAAGTAGTTTTAATTTTCATACTAAGCATATCGTATTTTTTGCTGGTCTATGCGTGGGTGGTGGAAATACAAATTGAATTATGTTTTAAAAATATTCTTGTAATTCCTCTCATTTACATAGGATCTATTGTTCAGCGTATAAATTAATCACATATAAATTATACATTTTTCTTATATATAGTTGAACGTCTACATAATTTCACCCTGGATTATGATTCCCTTTATTGTTGCTTTCAAACTTGAGGAAAGCTTTGAACGTGTTCCTTTATATCATTTATCTTATTTTCACTGATTTTCTGGGAAGATCCTTCGCTTTGGCGACGTAAATCTTTTCTCGCAAATTCTGCTTTCAGAGCACGGCCCAATCGTCCTTTAGATATATTAAAAGTGTGCAGAAAGAATGTTTTACATACAAAAATATTTCCACGATTTGCACTCAAATAATATTTAAAAATATAATTCACTGCCGCTCCTTTGAAATTTCTTGGGCTCTTTCTTTCGTTGCCTTTATTATAAAAAATGTTCGGTTCTTCCTCACTAACAAGTTTTGCAGATGCGCTTGAGCTCACAGTCTTTATTCACGATTTTTTTCTCTGGAATAATTTTACTTAATTTTGAGTAATATTTTTTTTCACAAATTCGATTGACTTTTCTTATTATTTGAAAGCAGGTAACCTTATTTTCTTGGAAGCGTTCTTCTGTAGCAGCATCATGATGTACTCAATACTTCAAATATCCTTCTTCTTTTTCTGAATTTATAAATCTTTTGGTACGATTGTATCCATATTCAGGTAATGATTGCAAGATTCTTCTTTTATTGTCGATTCTCATTAGTCTTATTTTTACAAACATAATAAAATTACATAGGTTGAATATATGTTTTATTAATAAATACCTTTAACTTACAATTATCTTTATCAATTTGCAAACGAGGATTTTATAGGAGTTGCGTTATAATCTAGAAAAGAATTTTCATTTCATTCATCACCTACCAAATTCACTTTCAGATGCAGAGTTATAATTTCCGTTGAAACCGTTCTGAGCCATTTACTATTTTTATAAAATAAACCAAAATCCGTTATTAATTTTCAAATAAGAGTGGAAGTGTTTTAAGGGATTTCGTGCACCTACTCAAAAAAGACAATGTCGACTTTGTGGATTTTTCATTAGAAACTTACTTAGACTGAAAATAGAAGTCGATTATTATACAATTTACAGTTTTTCGCAGTGTTGGCAATATTACTAAAATTTGACAGTGTTGCAAATACACATATTATCATCGAAACTCGAAAATTATGATATATTTAATTTTATCCTAAATAATTTTATTCGATTAAAAATAATTTCAACCTAAGATGGACATCACCACTGTCATAATAAACATATTTACAATACCGTTTATATTAATAGATAAAACATCCATATTCTAAATATTAGAAAATCTGATTTTTTTTTACTATTAATAGTTGACAGATAAAAGTATCATATTAAGTTGTATAAATAATTAGCATTTTTCAAAAATGGACTAGCCCCATTTTCAAAATAAACGGCTCTTATTTCAATTTAAAAAAATCGTAATGAAATACATTTTTTAAGAAATGAGATTCAAGAAAGCACAATATTTTGCTATAATTTTGACCAAAGGCGGTGTGCATTTTAAAATTTAAACACCAATTTCTTGTATTTTCATTGTTGTATTAGAGATCAGTCGTATTTTATTGACATCCGATAATTTGTAAGGTCATTATTCAAAAATAAGTGGAAAATACCCATGGTTGAACTCTGCCTATATTGATCCGCCATATAAGAAAGGTTTTTTATTTTTTATTCTTTTGTATTGACAATATCTTGTCAGTAACATAAAGATTTGTTGTGGGTTGCTTTATATTTCGTAGGATTGTGTGAACAGGCAACCACTGCTGATAAATTACTGATAAAACAATGGTCTCGGAAAAGAGTGTAAATCAGACTATAAACAAAAATTTCTTATTTAAGCAATGCGGGGTAAGTGCGTTTTAGATTTTATAAAGTCCGACTTTAAATTAATGTAAAATCTTTATTTTCGAAGATCTGTTTTTCCTCTGTTTTTTGAAAATATTTCTGAGACGATTATGCTTATAATTTAAATTCAAGCCCACGTTTCAACCAACCCCGTCCTTTTTGATGAGATTGATAAATTTATTGAATATATCGAAGTCCGCACTTGCACTGGCCTTAAGGAGTAAGTGCGTACAAGGTATCCGGAAGACTCATTATTCAAGCAGCAGCGGTTTTGTGGCAAGTGAATGATTATCATACTGGTATCATCATCAAAAAAAGATAAAGCTTGTCTGATATTCACATTTTATCATGTTCATTGAGTTATGAAAGTGAGATGTGGAATGTAATTGAATGAATGTATTGAAATAAATATTTTTTGTTAAAAACACGTCTACTAGTAGATAATCACCGATACAGAAGAAGTTAGAAGATCCAACTTTATCAACAGGTAGGAGCCAACATTATACAACTCGTTATACTTTACCTTAGCGAACTTTCGTATATATCAGTATTTAGGCTTCATGCTCCGTGAAAGACTGCTCTTGCTAGTTCAGGGTTTTGATATAACGAGACTATTACGCATTTAGTTGACATCCGCATGATGGTATAGAAGGATCAATCTGGTTAGGGATTGATAAATTATTTGCCACTTCTATTATTACGCACTTATCCCAAAACACATTACCTTACATATATATATATATATATATATATATATATATATATATATATATATATATATATAATGTTTGAACTATTTCTATCGCACTGGTGATTAAGTGGAAAATTATAACTTTTCCAAGACAGCAATTTCAAATTTTAATTGACGTGAGACTTTATTTCTGACTTGAATATTATTTGAAACTTTTTTCTGTTGTGATGTCCCTGATGGTTATTATGGAAATGGGAACAAAGAGTACGTATGTGTTGGTTGATAGTTGGCTGTTGTAAGTCGGTATGTAGAGATTTATTGTTTACGTACCAAGGAGCTTCTGTTACCAGTCTTAAAATTCTGGATTGAAAAATTGCAGTTTTTTTAAGTGAGTTTTTTTGCTTAAAAAAAGATCCGCAAATCTGTGAGGCGTTAAAATGTATTGATATTTGTGGACATTATTATTCTTAGGCATAAATTATATATAACAGGCATAAGTTGCGAACAAAAGATGATAAGGGACGAGCAGGTAGGTAGAAAGGTAACTGACAGGTGATGGCAGATGTTACCATAACTTTTATCCGCAGATATAAAAAAATGAATTAATTTAAAAACCTACAGAGAAGTGGGTAGTGTGACAAAGGCAAGAGGTGGTCCGTCCGGGAAGACATAATCAATTTTAAGAGACCTGTCAACCTAGGATCCCGATTGGAGTACCGAAAAAACAGCGGAGGCCTGGGAAGGACAAAATTCGATTAGAGGAAACTAATGGATTCGAAGAGATCGTCACATCCCGGACGGCGAATAAACACTGAAATCCAACAATTTCCTCTCTATAAAACTAGTTGGCTAATCACGGAAAAGGTGCCGCCCAGTGCTGGGGATGTAACCAACCAACAACGTCTTCGACCTTCTCTTAGCAATAACAAGGAAGCAACGGAGACACTTCTTCTCTGATCTCGCTTGAGGGCTGAACTTGGAGGACAACCACTAGGTCTTCCCTCTGAAGATGACAGATGCTCTGGCTCTGACTCCATGACTTAAGATATGCAGGGGAACCCGATGGAGGGAAGCTGAAGGACCATTAACAGCAATTATTACAGATAAGATATTTATGTTAGAACAGTTAATGGTTAGGTCTAGTCTGAATCATCCTAAGGTTAAACTATTGTAACAGTTTATTACTTTAATTTTGATGAACATAGATAAATATTAGGAAGGAGGTTGTTCTTTAGTAACCACACCCATTATTAATTTGAATATTTTTTATTAAGTATGATAGCAATAAACTTGATTAGCATTACGATTATTAGCATTATTATTAAACTTTGAAGTAGGAACATTATCTTGGCTAATTATTAAATAATTGTAATCACAAATCATGCCCTTGGAAAGGTCATATAATTTAGAGGACAAAGTAAGTAATTCATATTTATTCATAATCTTACATAATTTTGGGATTATGTAAGATTATCCTCAATGATTGTCCACTGGCATCCCTATATACAGATTAGTATATTATCAGCAAAAATATATCAAACTCAACATAGATAAAACATAGCAGAGTAAGTCCGTCTAGTTAATAAGTAGGTATGTGTATGCATTGAGTTTCTGCCTGATTTTTAGTTTTGATGATTTGGAAAAAAGAAAGTACAGTAATTTCAGTCGTTTGTTTAGAGTCTTTCTTTTCATTTTGATATGTCGGCTCCAGGTCATCCTTCGATTGAATATTAGTCCAAGGTAACGTACTGTGTCCGTCTGAGAAACTTACATATTTAATATGCAAGTTTTCAAATTCAGTAGCATATATATTACATATTTACGCAAAATATAATTGTGCAAATTACTTTAATAAATGACATTAATGTCAAGAATTTTAAATTTCTTATCGGGAAATTCACGTTCCGTATGTGGTCACGAAATAGTTCTGACGGCATTATTTTGGATGAACGGGATTCTTCTATATTATAATAAAATCACGGTGGTGGCTGTTTTATAATAGTATGAAAAAACGTGACCTTGAGTGGCCTATTCTCAAGGGGGCCTGGGACCGGCTACTTCCCTGTGGTCATTAAAAAAAAAAAGGTGAAAATTTTTAATAATATATCAAATATAATTTTAAAACATACGTGAAGAAATGTTCAAATTTACAGCAATCAAACTAGCGATTCGCTTATTTTTTTTAAATTGTGCTAAATTTTAAATTATTATTGAAAGTGGAAAATGGCTTTCTTTTAAGCAAAAATAAAAAAAATTGAGACTAAAATACATACTTTCACTAATAGAAACATATAAACTTGAGGTTTCATAATTAGGAAAATTATTTTTTCAATTTCTCACTGGGATCCCTCCTGGTTGAAATTTCAACCAGAAATTGAAATTTTAGTTGAGTGATTTATTAATATAATTAAAATGAGCAGAAAAATTAGCATAATTTTATTTATTTTTCATCATCCTTAACGGCCAACTTTTTAATTTTTTATGTGGATTTTAACGTCCTTTCTAACTCCATGTATGCCAATCAGGACAGCATTCCAGGTGAATAGTTATTAAAACGTTCGCCGGAATTAATTTTTAATGAATAAAATGTCGTGTTGAGCGAAATGCCCTGAACATGAGGGGCAATGTTCAGAAATATAAAATCAATAACCTCAAAAATTAATACAATCAGTAAAAGAACGAACCTGCTTGCTGTGATACATAATTGGTCGTGTGTAAAAATTGCTGTAATAAAATTATATTTCCAAAGCTAGGCTCCTAATCCACACAGCACGTTCCATTTGGTGTGCATGCATCAGGATATATGGTACAAACACCCGTTAAAGAAAAACACAAATTCAAAAAATTCCAAAGTTTTAAAGGGAAGTTAATTAACTTTTAAATTACTATAAAATCAACGAAAAAATGTGTACTTTTCGAGCTAAGTGCAAATATAATATTGATGCACTATATACATGGCTAGTTAAAGGCCTTTAAGAAGAAGACTTTAGGCAAGTTTCGTCAAAATCGTTAGTATCATTTTGGCGCTACAGTATATAGAAAAGGTTTTTTATTATTAGTCCGATTACGGTGATTTTTGTTGTGTGCACATCTTCAGAACAATCTATCTAATGATATATGTATTTCACCGCTACTATGTACATAGGAGGAATAATGGATATGGCAAAGAGCCGCTAGCCTATTGATATATGGATCTACTAAAAACAAGGTTTTTATAATATTTGAGCCAATTTAATTTCACTATGTTTATTAAAAATTAATTAATCGTTATACTTTTGATAAATATGTTATATTATAATTAAACTGATTCATCATTTATGATTAGCAAATAAAGAGAAAGTGCTATCTAACAAGATAAATTGCTTTTTTGATCGCCAAAGATGTAAAAAAAAAAAAAAAAAAGTTGGAAAGATTAATATCATTGGACTTCTCGTTGATATAGGTCAATTCACAAACAAGTTCCGAGCGAAAAAAAACTAAAAAATAAATTCTCTGCCGCCGCCTGTTTGTCCGGCTCTCGTCGAATGACCAAGTACGTGATACTTACGATCGCCCAACATTGGATAAGGGATGTGTTTCCATCTCCAATAGCGAATACTATATTGGGTCATAGGAGCCATCCAATAAAGAGCCATTTCGTCGAGTTGGGTAATATCCTAATGCGGCGTCTTGAGGGGATCTATTCTTTTAGCGCCTCTAAAAGTCCCCATGTATCGGTGGAATCGAGGGGAAATGTGGGGAAAACGGTTCCTTCTTTATGTGACAATTATCTCTTCCGAATGACCTTCTCGTTTTATTGAATTGTTTATACGGTTACGATAAAAATTGTCATTGGCAAGTTATATCCTGGGACTGGGAGCACTATTAAAATATCACAATAATTTTTGTTCTGGGTAATTGAATTAATGCTTTATTTATTTCAGGCATAGGATTGTTGAAAAGAACTATTATTTAAGATAAATTAATTAATTTTTAGAAAAACTTGGAAAATTTTTAAACTTTTTATGACGTCACATATTTCGGCTCTATTCTCCATTACCAAGCTTTTACTGTAATATTGAAGCTAACAACTTGTAAATGCATTCAATATGATAAATTATATCCTCAATTAATTTCATTATGATTGTTTTTATTTATAGACACTAATCAAGAATATGTAATACCAAAATACAATATATTTGATTACAAAATGAAATTAAATTATGATTCAAACAATAACAATTTCAACAAAGATTATTATAATTAAAATGAATCAACCATTGCCCTAGCAACTATTCTTGAAAAATAAGTTATAAATTAAATCTTAAGTATATTGAAGTATGTGAATATTATATATATACATATATATATATATATATATATATATATATATATATATATATATATATATATATATATATATATATATATATATATCCTCGAGACCAAAAAGACAGGCGTACTTTGAATAACACTTAAGTAATATAGATTAAAGAAATATTGCTGGATTTGAGCCAGCTCATATATAAGTCAGGCTAATAGGGATTACATTATAATCGTCCTTTGCAGTAATTCATCTAGGATTTTAATGTATTAATTATTTTCATCTTTTTGGTATATTTGCTTTTTCAAAATGGTGTTAGAAGCCACGGTAATTGCTCGAGTCATCGCAATAATCGAGGACGGGAGAAACCAGAAATACGCGGCCAAGGCCCTCAGGTTATGAGAAACAACTGTTCGAAGAACGGCCCAGAGGTAGTGGGTGACAGGCAGCTACTTCAGGAAACCGAGGTCTGAATTACAATGCAGCGGTTGTCGGCTTAGCCTGTAGCTCTTGGCCACCCCGACTCCGACCTCCAGGAGTAGCCGCCCGTCTCAAATTACCTTCTAACCACAATACACCAAGGAACTCACCTCCGTTTACCCAAAATCATGTCACCTGGACTGCGGTTGATTAGGCTTTTTTTATCTTTTCAGACGAGTCCAGATTTAACCTCTTTGGTTCAGATGCTTGAGTTAGAGTGTCATGAAGAATAGGGGAACAGAATAGAAGCCATGCCAGCCGATCCCTGTGGGCATGATTTTGGGAAAAACTCCAGTGCAGATCATATCAGCGATTCGTCTGCCTACTTTTCGGACATTGGCATTCACAGTCCGAGATGCACAACCGACTAGACATCACTTCTGAGATATGGAAATGGTTTCGGAGAGTTGGCCTGTTGCTCTTGGCCGCCCCGACGCCGGTCTTCTGGAGGAGCTGCTTTAGTGGATGGAGTCCTTAGCATTAATTGTCTGAATTAATACTCCATATTACGTTAGAAGCGAGGTCTTACATCATGACCTTAATATCCCACATGTTCTTGACTTTATTCCATGCGAATTATCCTTATTTCATCATAACCTTATGGTACTAATCATCCTAATCCCTTACAACAATCCCTATCTAGCTCCAACCATCCCAATAACACTTCTCGAAGGTTGAAATTGCAGTGGCCCCTATACGTTTTCTAAATGTTCTACAGGAGTCCTGGCAATGACCAGCTTCCCTATCAAGTCCTGAGCGTCTGTGGCTATAGTGCTATCATTTAGTCTCCACTGGCATTCAATACCAGTGACACGGTTGGGTGAGAAGCACGAAGTAATTTTGAAGGTATTTACTGGAGCTCTGCATTTCCATCCACACGTCGGTGACAAAGTTTCCTTGGAACATTGTAAATATTGTGTATAAGTTTGAATGTTATGAAGATTATTTAATTTTATTTTTACTTACATAAATTTGCCTTATCTTGGTTGTTTGCTTATTTTGCTATTATTTAATTGTCTATCTATTAATTTCCGTTTGTGATGCACAAATATTTTAATTATTGTTATTTCATTTTATGTCATTTTATTTTTATTTTTTTAATTTTTAGTGATTTATATTTTTTATTTTTTTTTCACTTGTATATATCGTATGAATGGATTCTTAGCACTAATACCCCTGAGTGAGACAGATTTTATTATTTATCAATAAAAATGTTTATCTCTCTCTTTTGGAAAACAATAAAAAAAACTGTAAATTGACTGAATCCCATTTAACTATTCGTTCGTTTTTCCTATCATTTTTGCATTCAGGAATGAGTCTTGATAAAGAACTAACTGACAGCGAAAACCATACGCGGGTCCCTTGGTTCCTGATTATGATTTTTATCATGCTTTTATTAAATGATGTAGAGATAGAAATCAGAAGGATATCTTAAAAACACGCCGAAGATCGTTAACAAGACGTTGCTGAGGCCGATAATAGAGTCCTCTGCATTGTTCCATTTTTATCTCGTTATCCTCAGCATCTCCAAAACGGCGACGCCATTATCAGCTAAGGAGGCCAAAGCGGCCAAGTTTGTTAAAGTACGTTCTATTATTGAAGTCTAAACTTTTCCAATCTGGGGCGGAGTGCGACTGACAGTTCCACCGAAAAAAGCCTCCGCCGGACACGACAACAAAGAGTTGGGATCCTTCCTTGCTCTGCCGCTAAAGCGTAAGCAAATTGTCCGCCTTATAACAGCAATCCATCATCCCGCCCAAAGACATAATTAATTATTTTATAAAATGGTTTTCTTATTTTTTCCTCTCATTTTTTACCACTCTTTTAAAATATTTCGCATACTAAATACATGAGCATTAAAATTTAAAATTGTTCTTAATATCCAATCTTTAGCTATAATAACAGCTACGTTCGCGATTCCGAAATTCTCCTATTGGTTTCTAGCAATTCGTATGTTTTTCTTGTTATAAGAAGTTTATGTTACTAAACCAGAATCACCAGTTATCGACCTTCGAATCCTCCAGAGCGTATTATATAATGTATTATTAATCTCTCCTAACCTCTTCTCTATCCTACAGAATGCTCTCCTTTTCAACATTCATCTTAATTAAAAGACATTAGAATCCCTTCTGTTTGTTCCATCACCTCACTTCCTTTCAAGCAAATACAAATTACTTAATAAGACATATTAATTTAATTTCTTTGAATGAAAACGGAGTATCCTGGACGGTTTTTCTATTTTGAATGTGCCTGTTTTGTTAATGATACCATATTTTGTTGATAGAATCTTATAAATATATTTTTTATAATATTTAATACCATATTTTTTACAATATTAACATTCATTCCAAGTATTATTTTCATTTCGACCTAGCCAACAGAATACATCACTTAAAAAAGTCCCAACTGTATCCTGAAAATATAGCTAAGGCCAAGAAAGATATAATGATTTAGCAAAAAATGTCTAGGAATTTTTTAGGTTACCAGATATTTAGTGAAAAAAATCCAAACAGTTGGAAGTGACAAAGGGTTTTATTCCAACACAATCAGCTCATGCCTAGTCTAAAATTGCCTCGATATCCTAAAGCAGGCCTAGCCAACAAGAGGTCAGCCGGATGATTTTATATTTCTCCTATAACTTTTATTTTCTCATTGTATGCATACAAAAAATATTAAATAAATGAAAATTTCCATATAATACTCATCTATGAATACGAACTCGTCTATATTTGATATCTACAAAAGTCAAATGTTTCTGAAAAACAGAGAAAAAAGGATAAACAAATATCTCACTAATTATGACTCGAGTTAATTATATTGAATTGTAGTGTAACAATCAAGATTTCTTCATTTTTTTAAATGTAATAATTTTTTTAAAATCATGTTTACCTGGAGGGTTATCCGCGGTAAAGTTCCGCATCATTAAAGTGGCCCGGGAGACGATTTGGGTTGTCCAGGGCTATTCTAAAGCTGACAATAAACTTACCCTAATTTTGACACAGGGAAAAGAAAGAATCGAAGGAAACGAGATAGGGGATGCAATAACAAGAAAGGGGTCAAAACAATGCTAATTGGCCCAGAGCCAAACTCCAACATACCAAGTAGTCAAACCAGGAAAGGAATTGTATCGTGGGAAGTGAAAAAGAAGGGTATTATGTTTTAAAATCTTGGCATCAAAATCTGGTATGACATAATCCAAAACTTTTTCTCGATTTCTCAATGGCAAATGCTAAGTTTTACCCAACCTTGTAAAAGTTGATAAAAATAACAGTTCTCCAGATGGGTCACAATCCGTTGAAATATCATCTCAAGAAAATAAAATTAGACTCCCCCTGGCGTCTATACCTAGAGGATGAAGAATAGGCCGGACAAATGTTGTATGAAGGTGAAGCACTTGCCTTTTGCAGACTCCAGAGAGAGACAGGCAATACCTAAAACTGAAAATGGTAATACAACATGGACCGAGTACGCTTTTTAAGAGGTTTAGGATTTCTATGGGATCTATAGACAAACTGAAGGATTTTTTTTCAAATGATCCACATGGGTATATAGTGCATAAGGAAAAGGAGAATTTATCATCCCTCAATATAATAATAATACCCATTAATCCATTATAATGATAAAAATACTTTCATGTTTCAAAGCTGTGCTTTTTTGAATATCCGCAAGTATAATTTTTATTGAATATTCGGTATTTAATTGAAGATAATTTCAACCTTTCAATCATATTTTTTGAGCAGTAATATTTATAGTACATATTAAATGAGCAATATGTAATTGAGAATGTTTTGATTTTTCCTTGGTACTTCTCCTCTTCCTTGTCCTTAAAGAGTGACGTTGTATTTCCTGGTCCCGTCTAGGCTAACGTAAACTTTTCAAGAACAATCGCCTAAGAAATGCTTGGGCCTTTCTGTTCAGTATGATAGGCATTTATGAATAAAGCCCATTATTTCCATAGGGATATAGTATGAAGAAGGAATTCATTAATGTTACCACTGAGCTCCAATGAATTGAAATTCCATCAAGAGGGGAATCCGCAACGCAAAGTTAGACCGTTGGACCACTACTGGACAACTTCTCAAAGCCGGCAACTTGAATATTAGTTGGTGAGGGTTATAGATAATCGATCTGTGGCCGCAGTGTCCGGAGTGCCTGAGAGCCTGTGGTCTGTGTCAGGAAGTGTGTGTGACCCCATCTGCTCATCCTTCGCAAGGGGGTTATTATAGGCTTTTAGTGTAAAAAGCGTTAAATAAAATAAATCAATAAAGATTTTAGATATATCCAATTGTTTCATAAGCCTGAAAACACTTCTGAACCTGAAGTAGTGATGGCCGAACGTGTTTGGGCAGAACCTCAACATTTTCAGGTCAGCAGCGGCAACGACCCGAATCTGTCCACGGGGGATTGACTTCTATTTCGTGGCAGACCTACGTAATAAAATATTTAGGTATTTAGGTAACATGCAGAATAATCCGACCTACCAGTCTTGAGGAGCATATTAGGTCATAAAACAAAACTTTTGAACCTCCTTACTTATGAAAATCGTTGGCTTACTATCAAAATCTTGTAAGTCCAAATTTTTTACTTCGGAGATTTTTATTTAAATTTATTTTTTCCTTACCTGTGCTATCTCCAGGTAAAAGTTATGTTTATGTCACAGCTGCTCATTAATTAGCTGCGGCATGGACTTAGTAGGTTTTTCCGCCAGGAGATAACAAAGTTGAAGAAATAATAAATCTAAATCAGAACCCCTTAATATGGAAAGTACGGACTAAAGAGTTTTTGATAATAAGCCAACGAATTATTTCTTAAGCCTCAATTTTAATACAATGGCTGCAATGTGTAAGATCTCAAGATATATAAAGCTTTTTAATAAACAAATCGTTTTAATAGTTCTATTAAATGGAAAAGCATGATATAAATATTCCAGTATGGTTCTGGCAGCAGACATATTTTTTAAAATCTAATAAAGAAACTAAAATGGCAAACTAGAGAGATGTAGAGGTTATTGATGGAGAACTCACCACTTTTATTTATTTATTTATTTTTTTTACGGCCTCATCAGAGTTAATACTATATCTCCTGGTAATTGCTAAAAACGAATTTTTAGAGTTCTCATTTAATTTAAATCCTTTGAAAGGTTTGGTCACCTGTAATCAATAAAACTCTAATTAAAATTATCTATTACTTCCTCTAAATTTTATATCTTTCCTTTATGTATGAAACAGTTTACAGTAAAACTTTTAAGGACTGTTAAAGTTAAATACGGTTAGTTCGGTTTCGTGAGGAATGAGAATATTTTAGAGGAAAATTCTTCTGTGGTGGAGTTAAAGATTGCCAAATTACAGCCCAATGACAATGACAATTATAAAAAAAAAAATTAAAATGGATTTTACACTTAAGTATTTTAATTTATTTTAGTATGAAGATTAGGTATGTAAATTTTGGTGGATCTGTTGACTTCTTCTGCTATCTCAAAAAGAAACAAAAAGCCTTTTTATGCTAAAACTTCTAAAATGAGGGCAATTTATTTCTAAGGCCTAAAATGTTATATTAATGTTAAATAATTATTGACTCTGCTGCTTCTTATAATTGTGAAAGATTAGTAAGTTGGTGTTAAAAATAATATCTTACATAAATAGTAGAAGGTAATGGAGAGTGACGAAAAGCATATACTTAAGTTATTATTGTAGTTAATAATTTCAACTTTTATAACCATTATTTATTGGATATTAAATGTTTCCATGGAAATTAAATGGAAACTTTTAAAATTTATTTCAAATCAGGTGGTTTGTGAAAGTTGCGTGATGCGTGCACCAGATTTTTTTATATATTATCGAATTGAAAACAAAACCAGCACCATTACAAAACATTAAGTAAGGAGGTACTATTTCTAGAGCAACGGTTATGCAAGGAGATGATTTGGACCTGATCTCGTTCATCCGCCAGGTTTTTCTCCCAATTAAGGGTACTCACTATATAGAGTGAGCCGCAGGAGGGCCTTCCGATCCTACAAGGTAGATTCACAGAATAAATAGTTATCTATCATAGCCGGTCTCGAACCCGGGACCAGAAGAATAGGAGCATAGTCCCACACGACTAAGCCACCCCACTCCCTGTTTAATGAAAAATGAGTGGTATTTCTATAGAAACTAAACGAAATTTTATTTGGAGCATGACAAACCAAAATTATTCAGTGCACATAATTGTCGAACAGCAACTGCTTAAAAAATATTTTATTGAACATTTCTGAGAGAAGACGTGAAGAAGTGCAAGCTAATTAGAATATTTCAAATTGTGTTTACATGAATTCTTTAAAATTATTTTAAAAATGGATAATTAATAAAGAATGGTAAGTGATAGTTGTATGATGCGTCTACCCCACCACATTTATAGGTAGATGCATTTTCGATATCATCTTA